>OY282640.1:70155986-70755986 GCA_958299015.1 Tetanocera ferruginea
AAATTAAAATTAAAATTAAAATTAAAATTAAAATTAAAATTAAAATTAAAATTAAATTAAAATTAAAATTAAAATTAAAATTAAAATTAAAATTAAAATTAAAATTAAATTAAAATTAAAATTAAAATTAAAATTAAAATTAAAATTAAAATTAAAATTAAAATTAAAATTAAAATTAAAATTAAAATTAAAATTAAAATTAAAATTAAAATTAAAATTAAAATTAAAATTAAAATTAAAATTAAAATTAAAATTAAAATTAAAATTAAAATTAAAATTAAAATTAAAATTAAAATTAAAATTAAAATTAAAATTAAAATTAAAATTAAAATTAAATTAAAATTAAAATTAAAATTAAAATTAAAATTAAAATTAAAATTAAAATTAAAATTAAAATTAAAATTAAAATTAAAATTAAATTAAAATTAAAATTAAAATTAAAATTAAAATTAAAATTAAAATTAAAATTAAAATTAAAATTAAAATTAAAATTAAAATTAAAATTAAAATTAAAATTAAAATTAAAATTAAAATTAAAATTAAAATTAAAATTAAAATTAAAATTAAAATTAAAATTAAAATTAAAATTAAAATTAAAATTAAAATTAAAATTAAAATTAAAATTAAAATTAAAATTAAAATTAAAATTAAAATTAAAATTAAAATTAAAATTAAAATTAAAATTAAAATTAAAATTAAAATTAAAATTAAAATTAAAATTAAAATTAAAATTAAAATTAAAATTAAAATTAAAATTAAAATTAAAATTAAAATTAAAATTAAAATTAAAATTAAAATTAAAATTAAAATTAAAATTAAAATTAAAATTAAAATTAAAATTAAAATTAAAATTAAAATTAAAATTAAAATTAAAATTAAAATTAAAATTAAAATTAAAATTAAAATTAAAATTAAAATTAAAATTAAAATTAAAATTAAAATTAAAATTAAAATTAAAATTAAAATTAAAATTAAAATTAAAATTAAAATTAAAATTAAAATTAAAATTAAAATTAAAATTAAAATTAAAATTAAAATTAAAATTAAAATTAAAATTAAAATTAAAATTAAAATTAAAATTAAAATTAAAATTAAAATTAAAATTAAAATTAAAATTAAAATTAAAATTAAAATTAAAATTAAAATTAAAATTAAAATTAAAATTAAAATTAAAATTAAAATTAAAATTAAAATTAAAATTAAAATTAAAATTAAAATTAAAATTAAAATTAAAATTAAAATTAAAATTAAAATTAAAATTAAAATTAAAATTAAAATTAAAATTAAAATTAAAATTAAAATTAAAATTAAAATTAAAATTAAAATTAAAATTAAAATTAAAATTAAAATTAAAATTAAAATTAAAATTAAAATTAAAATTAAAATTAAAATTAAAATTAAAATTAAAATTAAAATTAAAATTAAAATTAAAATTAAAATTAAAATTAAAATTAAAATTAAAATTAAAATTAAAATTAAAATTAAAATTAAAATTAAAATTAAAATTAAAATTAAAATTAAAATTAAAATTAAAATTAAAATTAAAATTAAAATTAAAATTAAAATTAAAATTAAAATTAAAATTAAAATTAAAATTAAAATTAAAATTAAAATTAAAATTAAAATTAAAATTAAAATTAAAATTAAAATTAAAATTAAAATTAAAATTAAAATTAAAATTAAAATTAAAATTAAAATTAAAATTAAAATTAAAATTAAAATTAAAATTAAAATTAAAATTAAAATTAAAATTAAAATTAAAATTAAAATTAAAATTAAAATTAAAATTAAAATTAAAATTAAAATTAAAATTAAAATTAAAATTAAAATTAAAATTAAAATTAAAATTAAAATTAAAATTAAAATTAAAATTAAAATTAAAATTAAAATTAAAATTAAAATTAAAATTAAAATTAAAATTAAAATTAAAATTAAAATTAAAATTAAAATTAAAATTAAAATTAAAATTAAAATTAAAATTAAAATTAAAATTAAAATTAAAATTAAAATTAAAATTAAAATTAAAATTAAAATTAAAATTAAAATTAAAATTAAAATTAAAATTAAAATTAAAATTAAAATTAAAATTAAAATTAAAATTAAAATTAAAATTAAAATAGAAATTAAAATTAAAATTAAAATTAAATAAAAAATTAAAATTTTATATTTCATATTTTATATCCTTTATTTTATTTTATATCGGATATATGTACCTTAATCCGATTAAAAACACAATAGTTACAACGTTTTTTCTACATCAACTTCAGATATTTTCAGTTGGACGAAAATTGCAAAAATATGAAAAACCCAAAATATAAACAAAATAACCAAATATATCCTACACACACACAGCTACACAATCTTTTAAGAACCACAACAACAACGACGTCCTCTAATAAGAACAACAACAACGATCGTGTTGACTACACCAACAACAACTGCGCTCTGAGTTCTGCGCTCTCAGGCTGCCGATTGTGTGGATGAGGGATGGCAAGGGGCAATGGTAGAGACAAACAAACTGGTTTAGAGACTCACCAAACATCAGAAAATAAGCGAACAGCTGCCAGAATTTAACATTTGCAGCTCATGTTAACAAAGGTTTCATTTCCACTTGGTCCGGACCCATCTCGGCGCCTTGACAGAATTTGGTTCTAGACGAACTTGGTTTGATGAAATGTCTTCATAATATATGTCTGTGCATAATATTCTTTTGTACAAATTGTTAAGTTGTTTACCTTATTACCAAAGTGCTAACTCTTAATCAGTACACATAATTTAGACGTTTCAGATCTTTGATGTAATAGAAACATTCAAGATCATCAATTAATTAAAGCACGCATTAAGCTAATGAAAACATAAGCCCACGCTATCTTTAAAAATGCACTTCCCCTAAACCCTCAAAGCCATGAAATGTTGTCGCTGCTTAAGGACCCATGAAAGTTTTTTGAAGTGAAACTTCTTTAGTCACGTATACAACATACGGCGAACGAAATGGGTAGTAAAACCGATGAAACGAATGAAACGGTGGCGAATTAAGGTGAATTCGATTAAGGTGAATTAAGGTGAATTTAGTTGAAATTAGGTGTTCGAAACAATCTGTAACTGATGGAAAAGAACTATCAAACAATGGGTTAAGTCCAAACTAACAGATGAATTATTCAACAAAGTTTTAGACCGTACTTTTTGAAGATGGAATTTTCAACTAGATACGTTATGCTTCAATTCAACCGTGACACGTTACGCTGGAATTTTCAACCAGTATGATTCAATGGCCAATCGGATGCAAAAAGATTATATGAGGACACAGACGGGTCATTGGCACTTTTATGGATTCCATGAATCATTTAATCACAAATGAATGATTCTATGACTAATCGGATGCAATGGGATAATCAGAGGTAACAAGAGGGTCAATTGCACTTTTATGAATTCCATGAATCGTTTGGACAAATATGGATGATTCTATGGCCAATCGGATGCAATGGGATTATCTGAGGTCACAGACGGGTCATTGACAATTGCATGGATTCCATAGAGAGAAATTGGTTCATTACGATAACCCTTAGCGCTAAAAACCATACGGGCTGTTCTGCCCGGTCATACGCAAAAATCGACGCCAAAGCCCAATATTCACAGTGACAAAGTCCTTCTCTGTGTTTGGTCTCTGTATTTAGTGGGGCCGTGGTGTACTATAGGCTGCTACAACTAGGTGAAACTATCACAGACCAACTCTACCGAACTCAATTGATGCGTTTGAACCGAGCATAGAAGCAAAAACGTCCAGAGTGCGATCAAAGGCACAACAAGGTAATTTTGCAACAAGACAACGCTTGGCCACATGTTTCGCAGCCGGTCAAAACATACCTTGAAACGCTGAAATGGGAAGTCTTACTCCTACTATTTGCTTTCTTTGATGACGCATGACCTTGAGGATCAGCATTTTCGCTCTTTTAAAATAAACTTAATCTTCTCATGGCTTTATATGAAATGAAAATTTTTTAGTAAGACTAAATTAAAAACTTTCTACTTTTTTAGGTTAAAGTTTCACTTATACCGTGCGTGGCGGCCATACACCTATTTTTTTTTTATTAATTTATTTTTTTGCGGGAAAATCACTCTTAAATCAACTCAATCGAATTAATGTTCTTCAAATTGTGTTTATTTGATGTATATTTGTCTATACAATGCTTATTCTATCAATTTATATCGATTTAATTTTAATAAATTGTAAAAAATAAAATAAATAAAATTGTTTCCGTTTTATTCTTAGGAGTGATATTGCTTTTCGAATAACTCGAAAACTAGAGCTAACTTAAAAAAACGCATAGCACAATTAGGATCAACGCACTCGAATTTTGTTTTCCCCCTGGGTACCCCGTTTGATGGATTTTGCAACTAGCACAGTGTCATTAGTTAAAAAAGAAAATAATAAGCCACTACTATGTTAAATAGTTAAGTACGCATAGAGCAGAATGGTTGTCATTAATCAAGTACAACATATTGTATTGAAATTTTGCTCTATACGCCATTGAATGGCTTATGGGGCAAGCGGTCATCAACATTTTCTGTTTTAAGGGATATAGAGCAAAGTGGACACGAAATATCAGTTTCTAGAAGAGATAGCCAAAAACGGATTGCACATTTGAAAAATTTGGTATAAAAAATCCGGGATGGACCTATTAACTCAAAATTGTCAAAATGGCGGGTGGCGCACATGAATCCCCGAACCGATATGCCGACGATGGTGCCATCCTTACATGCGAAAAATTTCTCCAAACAAGTAGTGAACTAATGTCGGGAGCACTAAAAGACCTATCAAAATCGGCAGAAACGAACGGCCTAGGTGTGAATCCAATCAAGGTCAAACTCGTTCTGTTCACAAGAAGAAGAAAAGAAGAAAGATTCACACTGCCGAAACTTAATGGAATACCTCTGGAGCTGTTTGCTGAAGCTAAATATCTTGGAACTATCCTTGACAACAAGCTCAGCTGGAAACGCAGCACAGAGGAAAGAAGGAAAAAAGCACTATGCGCCCTTTATGCATACCAAAGGACCTTCGGTAAGAAGTGGTGATTGCGACCGCACCAGCGTTTAAAAAACTTATAAAAACTTCAGTTGCTTTTGCTTTTCTGTGCTTATTAAAAATTGAACAACAACAGCAAAAGCAGCAGCATTACAAATAAGTTGTTTGACTGCGTAGTGCTACGAAAGCATCAGAAATTATTTTTTTGCTTTGCTTTTCATTTTGCTTTTCTTATTTGTCGCAACACTACAAAAGCAGCAATTCGTTTGCTTAGCTTCGTTTTGATGAGTGTTGAAATTACTTTCAGCAGAATAGCAAAAGCAACGAACATTTTGCTGCGGTAGTGCTACCGAAAGTTTTCAAAGTATCAACATATATACGCGATTGAGCACAAGTGTACATATTATAAAAAAAAAATGCAAATAGACATGCGTTTCTGAAACGAAGCATAGAAACGACGAAAAATAAAGTACGAACGCCACACGAAACGAAACAAGTTCCGAAAGCAAAACGAAGCAAAGTTGCTTAATAACTGCTGCTGTCGTAGTGCTGTGACAAATAAGAAAAGCAAAATGAAAAGTTAAGCAATAAAATAATTTATTTTGCTTTCGTAGCACTACGCAGTCAAACAAATTATTTTTAATGCTGCTGCTTTTGCTTTGTTTTGCAAGATTCACACATCAAAGCAAAATTAACAGCATATCAATGTTTTTAAAAACTGTCGGTAGCACTACCGCAGTCAAATTTAAGTTGCTTTTGCTATCTTGCTGAAAGCAATTTAAACCCTGGACCGCACATCATCCATTAGTTGTAAACAGCGATCGTCAGACCTATTCTCACCTGCGGCTCTCTGGTGTGGTGGACAATTGTGTACAAAAGGAGCTACCTTGACCCTCTAACAGGTGTGCAAAGGTAAGCATACACAAGAGTAACAGGAGCCAAGAGATATACGCCACAGGCAAGTCTAGAAATGATGCTACATCTTTTTCCAATAGAAGCGTTCCTTTAGTGTTCGGTAACCAAGAGCGCGATTCGTCTTAGAGAGTCACAACCCTGGAAAAACAACACCTTCGGACATGCATCTATTCTGAATCTCTACGGAACTGAGGAATCAAAAAGAACAACCGACTACATCACACCTAGGGTGGAATCCGTTACTAAATACACCACATCCATTCCCAGCAGACAATAATGGGAAGATACGACCATAGAACCTTATGGTATTCTCCAATTCTACACTGATGGCTCCAAAATGGAGAAAGGAGTCGTACAAACTTCCTGATCACTGCAGTGTTTTTCAGGCAGAAATCTATGCGATTAAAAAGCAGCACAGTTTATTCACAGCAAACATCTAACTCCCACAAGCATAGTAATTTTTGTAGTCAAAGCGCTGGAAAGCTAACAATGTCCTGAACATTGTCTGTAATACACAAAATGTCACTCTCTACTGAGGACACAGCAATGTAAAAGGGAATGACAAAGCAGATGAGCTGGCAATAAGTCGAGTAACGATAGATACAAACAGAACCATTACAGACGTGTTCATTCTAATAGGCATCGTAAAAGAAGTATCGACCTGAAAGCCAGAGATAATGCTTACACAAACTGGGCTTCCAGAAGTGTCTGTATTATAGCTAGAAAGATCAGGCCAGAACTAAACGAGAATAGAACTAAAAGCATTCTGCTCATGTCTGTCTAAACGGGATTTCCGGATACGTGTGGGAATCCTAACAGGCCACTGCCCCATCGGTGTGATGGCCAATAGGAGTGGCATTACAGCGCCAAACTTTTGTCGAAGCTGCGTTGATCCTGAATAAACGGAAACAATCACCTAATTTCTGTGTGAATGCCTTAATCTACAGAATCGTCGATTCCGTAACATAGGAAACGGATTTTTCAAAGATTTGGAGCAGATATTAAACTGTTAGACATATGGAAGTTCAGTAAAAGCACAGGATGGTTTCGGTGAACGGAAATAAAAAAGGAACATGACTTATTGGCTACCACAACCTAAATGGGTTAAAAATAATAAAATAAGGGATTCGTAATGAACCAAGAGGGCCTGATTCTTAAATGATTGCTCAAAAATAATACTCATAAGTCATTTTTGTGCCTGCTTTTGAATATTCATAAGAGACTCATTTAAGTGTCTGAAATTGGACGCTAATATGATTGTTCATAAAAACAGAATCATAAAAAGATCATATATTGAAAGATATATTGAAATGTAATGCATATATTACCATAAAGAATACTCACAAGAGTCTATATACTAGTAAATATTTCATCAGAACTCGACAATTTTACGAAATCTGAGGTAATATTTTTATATAATACATATGTATATAATTTAATTTTTAACAATATTATTTGAATGCCAAAAGATTATAACAAAAACACGATATCTGAAAAGAATAATTTATTAAGTTCTAAAAGAATTTTCATTAAGAGTCTTTCAAGAGTCCTCTATGAGAGTCTTAGAAAGTATTTAATATGAGTCAAAAACGATATATAAAACAGTCATTACACAACATACCAAAGTGTACTCATATCAGAGCCTATTTTGAGCGCATTATGACGATAAAACCCCACTTATGAGTTTTGAAAGAGTCTTTTAAAAGTCATAATGATTGCTGGGATAAATTTCTACTTTAAGATTCATTCATAAACACTAAAGGTCTGCAAGGGCAGTCTTGAACTGACTTTCAAGACATTCGTTAGAAAACGAATGATTGTTATGTTACACTCGTTGCAAACGAATCAAACATAACAGTGATGCTAACATTCGTCGGGAAACAAATCAAAATCAAAAAAATACCAAATCAAATGAATGATTTTATTTAGTATAAGCTAAGCTTTTGAGGCTTTATAGCTTTTAAAATTTAGCCATACACAAACAATTTATTATAATTATAAATAACAATTTAAAATATAGTAAAATAACAGAAATATAATATTTTAAAATTGTCGTTAATTTAAAATTCGATGTTTCAAAATAATACAGATCAACATTGTGGAACCAAGGCAAACATGGTTGTGTATGTAAAGTAAAGCATGTTTCAAAAGAGAAGAACATTTTCGCGCATGTTTGAGAATAAGAAAATAATTTTGTGTGCGTTCTTCATTCTGATTGGTAGACATTAAAAAAAAAAATTGAATATTCTCTGAGCAGAAAAATAAATGAAAAAAAATTAATGTATATTCCTGAATTCTGTTGTTCATCGCGACTGCGCTGCGTAAGTACTAAATTTAATTTTTCGAAATCAACCAATTAAAATTGAAAAAAAGGGGGCGTCAAAAAATAATTTGTTAGCCGAAATTTCACTTCACAATTTTTTCTTGAGAAAATAATTTATTGTTTGTGTTATTTGTATTTGATTTCTCTCTCAAGATGCAGGTTGCTGCAGGCCGTCGGTGCAACACCGTACTTGAGCGATCATTTCTTCTGAATGTTTGCGCATTTAAATATATAGAATAAAAACTTTTTAACAAAAAAAAAAACCTACTTCAAAATCACTACAGAGTAAAAAATAATTTTAAATTACTTTTCCTATTAATCGTGGTAAAATCTGATAATTTATTTATATACATTATTATATTGGAAATCTTATTATTTTAACTTTTCCTAATTTGTTTAATTTTTATCATAAATATATTATTTTTTTTTTATGATAATAAAAGCTTTGTAGTCGGCGCTAATCTTTGTCATTAAATCAGGATATTTTTACCATCCCTGCCCTAATTTCAACTTTTTTTATTAATTTTAGTTTAAAAGTAATTTTAAAAGCTTTGCATACATAAACATTATCAATCTACTGTTTGAGTGAGCTTGCAAAACTGACATTGAATATGCTATTGTGTGTTGCAGCTTCACAAAAAAACTGATTTTATTAGCGCCGACTTCGAAGCTTTTATTATCATAAAAAAATAATATATTTATGATAAAAATAAAACATATTAGGAAAAGCTAAAATAATAAGATTTCCAATATAATAATGTATATAAATAAACTATCAGATTTTACCACGATTAATAGGAAAAGTAATTTAAAATTATTTTTTACTTTGTAGTGAATTGAAGTAGGTTTTTTTTTTTGTTAAAAAGTTTTTATTTCTTCCTTTTTAGAGAATATGATAAATTTTATGAAAAGTTTGTAAACACAATTATTTAAGCTAATTTTTTAAAAAATGTTTTTTCTGTCCTTTCTTATTCTTTACTCTTTTCAATATTTTAATACATTTACAAGAATTATTAAGGAAAATTTAAAATATTTCACTATTTCATGGTTTGTTGGTTATTTTCAATTTCTGCCTCTTTACAATTTTTATTAAAGTGTCACGCCCTATTTTGAATCCCGCATATGTACTTTATTGATCATGCTTTAAATTAATTCAACCTTGCCCTGCACCAAATTTCAGTTCCCTGGCATCAGTATTAACCGGTATACAGTATTTCTTTAAAGTGCCTCACGCTATTTATAATATCTCCCACCTTTTTAATTATTCTACCTACCCACCTACCAAATATTAGAACCTAAGTTTCAATATTTACTGAAATACAGTGTTATCCTAATTGTGACACGCCTCTTTGTTGAATCTAATCTACTTCCTGATTGTGTTTTGTTATAACCCTACCTGTTATTGTATTAATTTCAATACCCTAGTGTCAATATTGACTAAGATGTAGTGTTTTTTCTAATATTGACACGCCTCGTTGTCGAATTTCGCCAACTTTGTCATAGTGTTTTCAATAATTCTACCCATTCTTACAATGGATTTTATCACCCTTGTGTCAAAATTATACAATTCTTGACGCCCACTTCCTTGGTATTAATGTGTAATAATTGTGCCTGCCTCTGTACTAAATATCAGTATTCTAGTGTCAATATTATTCGCGATAAAATGTGTTTCAAATATTGCCACACCCCTTTGTCAAACAACGCCCACTTTATTGAAATTCATTTCTTATTCTTGTGCCTACCTCTGTAGTAAACTTTAGTACTCTAGTATCAATATTATTCGAGATACAGAGTTTTTATAATATTGCCACACCTCTTTGTCGAATAACGCCCACTTAATTCAATGTAATTTTTATAATTGTACCTACCCGTGCATTTTTGCTGTAAATGTCAGTACCCTAGTGTCAATATTTACTGAGATACGGTGTTTTTCTTATAGTGACACGCCTCTTTATCAAATACCGCCCACATTATTGGCAGTAATTTGTTATACTTGTGCCTACATCTGTACTAAATTTTAGTATTCTAGTGCCAATAGTATTCGAGATACAGTGTTTTTTAATATTGCCACACCCCTTATGGAATAACGCCCATTTTTTTTTTACAAAAATTTGCACTTATAGTGCCTACCAAAACAAACAAACAAACAAATTGGCCATTTCAGCCCTTGAAAGGACTTTGACCGAGCTTCTTAGGATCAATTGTGTTGTGTCTGTTATTAAATTTTTGCACACAATTGACCGAGAACTGGACCTACATGTTTTATGCCGACTCCGAACGGCTCATGTTCTCAAGAAGCTTTACATGGCATTATTAACTCTCTGAGGTTTGCCATTGTCTGCAGAGAGGTGGTGACCACTCAGAAAAATTGAAAAAATTTTTCGCCACGGCTGGGGATCGAACCCGGGCTCCGAGCATGCTAAGCCACACACTTAACCTGCATGCCACGGTCACCAGGTGCCTACCGCTGTAGTAAATTTCTGTACCGTTGTGTCAATATTATTCGAGATACAGTAATTGTCTTATATTGCCAGACCCCTTTTTTCGAATAACGCCCACTTTTCAATAATTGTGCCTACCTCTGTACTAAATTTCAGTACTCTAGTGTCAATTTTTAACCAGAAACTGAGTTTTTCCATTAATGCCACACCCTTTTTAGAACAACGCCCACTCAAGTGATTGTAGTTTTTAATATTTGTGCCTGCTCTTCTAATTTTACAGTGAATTTTATTTCTCTAGTGATAATATTTACTGAGATACAGTGCTTTTCTTATAGCGACACGCCCCTTTGTCGAATACCGCCCACTTTTATAGACGGGCACCTCCGCGTTGATGGTCTCTATATGCTGACCAAAAATTACGGCAATCGGACAAGTACTTTAGGAGTAATCGATGTACATACATTCACAAAAAAAAAAAAACAGAGAAACCAACCAACTTGAGAACCTCCTCCTTTTTGAAGTCGGTTAAAAATAGTAAAAAACACTAAAAAAAAGCATAAGAGCCCAAACAGAACCAAAGCGGCTGACGGCTGGCGGATTCGCCGTTCAGCAGAATACATGAAAATGTATGCAGTCGGCAAAAACGAATTCGCTGGGCTAATCCGCGACGGAAAAGCGCCAGAATAGAATATATTCTATTTTTGCTATGGCGGCTGGCGGTTCTCTCTCTGAGTAACATAAATGTTGTCATACTTTTGCTAAGAATTGGCTGTGTTTAATGTAATTTTTTTTAGTTTTTAGTATATTCTGACGTTTTGTTTTTTGTATCTGTGTTATATTTATGTGAATTCGCAATAATAAACGAAATAATTTTCTTCACAATGGATTGTGATGAAAACGTAATTGAATAACTCAACATTTTTTTATTATATGTTAATCATGTTGTCCGTCTGTTGCACCCCTATATGTCAATTGTACTACTACGACAAAAGCAACTCTGTTCCGACAACCGCCAGCCGCTCTTGTTGTAGACGTGTTTTCAGCTCAATTCGCCGAGAGAGGACCGCCAGCCGTCAGCCGCTTTGGTTCTCTTCGTGCTCTAAAGTTAATGCGAACAGTACAAAAAGAGCAAAAAATTACGCTCTAAAAAATTTTCTAGCTTTAAAAATAATTTCTCACTGCGCATCGAAAAATTAAACTAAAATGTTCTTCTCATTTGAAACGGACTATATCATGACGTTGGCCTAGAACGGTGGGAGGTATCAAGACAAACAAGGTTCGTACGCCACACTACTGATAAGTATAACCATATATATTATACATATTGTTCACGGCAAGGTGGTATTTCGACAAACAAGGTCATATTTACAAGCACCAAAACCTTAGAAACAAAGTAATGGTTGCGATCGCTTGCACTAAAACAACTAGGCATCATTTTGGCCTGTCGTATTATTTTATGTCATACAAATCGTTCTCGCAAGGTTGTAGGAAAAAGTCCAACAGATACAACCAGCACAGCACGACCGAAAAAATGCGTTTACATTCACAAAGCATGTTGGATTCTATTAATTTAGGAGGTCCAAAACCGGTTCAGGTTAGGTCCATTCAGATGTATGTGTTGTTTTATGTATATCCATAACCAGGGGCCTTACTCTGTAACGGTATTCGAAAATTAAATTGTTCGAATTCGGAAATATTTTGACATTTCTTCTGTTTCTTCACACTGATTTTCACATTTTTTTTTTCGTTTTCAAGTCAGTAATGCAAACTTTAACCGAATATTTGATAAAAGTAAGTACATTTTTATTGAGACTTCAAAATTCAGACATATAGATTTCTTACACACTAACAATAAAAACACTTAGGCCCGTTAACTGATCTCCGAAGTTTAAATTTCTTAACCTCAGATTTCGTAAACAGAGTTTAAATTTTAAACACAGTTAAAATTATTTTCGTAACTTATCTCATTTTTATCGGCAGTTTTCTTAAACTCTGTTTAAAAATTTAAACTGAGATTAAAAAATATATTTGAGCGGCACTGTAGTAAAATTTTCTACAACTTTGACGTAGAACATCAAAATATTTCAAAAATTTTTGATAAAATAATGCAAATTGTCAGTTTCATTGGAATATTTTGTTTTCAAAACTTAAAATATGTTTTTTTTTGTTTATTGTTTTGAATTTTTGAAGCATGATTTTTTTATTTTTTATTTTTTGTTTATTATTGAGAATATTTCAAATGTTCTCAGAGAATTGTTGACAAAATCTAAGTTTAAATTTTTTAAACCTAGAATTTCTGTGTTTAAATTTAAACTTGCCTCACCAAGTTAAACTTAGATTTTTTGAGATGAGGTATCGGCGTTAAAATTTAAACTGAGGTTAAGGAATTTTAAACTTTGTTTAAGCTTAACTTTGTTTAAAATTGAGATCAGTTAACGGGCCTTAGAACTATAAAAATATTATTTTAATAACAAAAGAAAATAGATACATGCAGCATGCAAACACATAAAAAGTAACACAAGAAAAATAATAGTCAGAAAAAATTAAATGAAAAAGAATGCTTGCTCCCGGCATTTAGACTGTGACTAATATTTGATGAAACGATAAGTTAACTCACTGTCACTAATTCGAAAGAGTTACACAGTGCGTTTTACTTTCAACCAGACCTGGGCAAAATGCATTAATTTTACATTACCATTAAATTAATAAAAATTTAATTTAATGTAAAAATAATTTCATTACCATTAAATTTTGCAATTTTAATGCATTGTTTTTTACATTAAATTATTTTCTCATCAAAATAATGCATTAATTTTCCATTAGCATTAGTTTGTATGGCAAATAATGCATTGATTTTACATTATCATTAAAACGCATTGAAAATAATGCATTATTATTGCATTACCATTAACAACCTATCAAACCAATTTTGATGAAAGGTATTTATACAAATCTGCTATGGAGGTGACAGGTGGGTCATTGGAACTTTAATGGATGACTGGTACATTTGGACAAAAATGGATGATTCTATGGCCAATTGGATGCAATGGGATTATCTCAGGTCATAGGCGGTTCGTTGGAACTGTTTTGGGTTCCATGGAATTTTTATGGGTTCCATGGAACATTTGGACAAAAATGGGTGATTCTATGGCCAATCGGGTGCAATGGGATTATCTGAGGTCACAGGCGGGTCATTGGCACATATATGGGTTCAATGGAACTTTTGGACCAAAATGGGTGATTCTATGGCCAATTGGATGCAATGGGATTATCTCAGGTCATAGGCGGTTCGTTGGAACTGTTTTGGGTTCCATGGAATTTTTATGGGTTCCATGGAACATTTGGACAAAAATGGGTGATTCTATGGCCAATCGGGTGCAATGGGATTATCTGAGGTCACAGGCGGGTCATTGGCACATATATGGGTTCAATGGAACTTTTGGACCAAAATGGATGATTCTATGGCCAATCGGATGAAATGGGATTATCTGAGGTCACAGCCGGGTCATTGGCACTTTTATGGGTTCAATGGAACATTTGGACCAAAATGGGTGATTCTATGGCCAATCGGATGCAATGGGATTATCTGAGGTCACAGGCGGGTCATTGGCACATATATGGGTTCAATGGAACTTTTGGACCAAAATGGGTGATTCTATGGCCAATCGGGTGCAATGGGATTATCTGAGGTCACAGCCGGGTCATTGGCACTTTTATGGGTTCAATGGAACATTTGGACCAAAATGGATGGTTCTATGGCCAATCGGATGCAATGGGATTATCTGAGGTCATAGGCGGGTCATTGGCACATATATGGGCATTTCCACAGAAAGGTCTACCGGGACCGAAAAAAAAATTGTTAAATAAACAAATAATTTTTTTGTTATTATTTAAAAAAAATGCTTGAATTTTTATAATTTACTGCATTTACAACTAATTTCAGTTTTTATTCTGAGAAAATTGGCCTGATATCTGAGAAATATAATTTTCTTGCTTTTAGCTGCTTTTAAGGACTTTTCTCTTTAGTATTTTTTGTTTATTTATCAACGTTATGTTTGCACTCTTCTTATAAAATTTATCTATAAACTACAAATAAAAAATAAAAAATAAAAAGATACCAAACAAAGCACGATTTACGGTAAATTTTTTAAATTGCTTTAATTACTATTCGAATGTCGCGTTCTTGTACCTAAATCATCATTTGTTATCAGAACTTCGTGATCGTTCTAAACAAGTGTCTGAAAATTGTAACTTAAATCAATTTTGGTCGCCTCACTATAAAAAAAAAGTTACTGCAGGTAAAAATCATACTAAACATTTAATATTGATCATCAAAATGTGTCGCGTTCGCGATCATGCGCCGTTCTTTTAATACACTTTGTATGGGAAGTATGGAAAGGTTTCATTCGATTTTGCTGAATTTTTTTCTAAGTGTTAATAGTTCAAATTACTGCTCATGAGCTAATTCTTAAGTCATTGGATTGATTTTTAATAGATTTTTAAGAAATTTTCCAATTTGAGAACGTCAGTTTGTATGGGAGGTATACGTGGTTTTCATCCTATTGGGATTATTTTCGAACATGATCTTTATTTTTACGATATAAGCTTAAATATTGAATTTCATTATTATAACTTAATAATAACGGCTATAATCATGTCAACAGATGGGGGGACATACAAAAACAGGGATGCCATGGTTAAAACAACTTAGAAGGTGATACTACAGTATTATAATATTTTCACTTTTCTATATCTGCCACGCCTCCTTGTGGGCGTAAAAAGTCTTCATAAAGTAAATAACCACATACGTAGGACGGGTGGTGTTACAAAAAAATATAATATTTTTTCTCACTAGCCTCATATATTTTTTTTTTTTTTTTTATTAATATTACTAATATAAAACTCACAAATAATATTTACGATGTTTTTGGTAGGTAATGCAATATTTAGCTGAAATTACTTTAACTAATTCTTATTAAAAACGTGATGAGAAAAAATGTCGCGTGCTAGATGTCGCGTTCGCGATCAGGCTTAAGCTCAATAAAAAAAAAACTAATGGAAATATGTCAAAATGACAAATATTTCTTGAAAGCCACATATATCTTATTTAATTTACAATTAACCGCTTTAAAATATTATGTTACGTTTCGCAGATATTTGCATTTTTTTAGGTGTAGTCGAAAACGAGTTCCATTTTTTGTCGCGTTCGCGATGCCATGTTTATTGCTAATATTTTGGAAACATAAAATCTAGAGAACCTAACTTTTTTTTCTAAATATAGTGCAAATAAAATGCTATCTAAAACTTGAAAAAAAAGAAAATTTGTTTTGAGTTTTCTTTATTATTTTGCTCCTCAAAGGCGTACGAATGTCGCGTTCGCGACTATGGAAATGCCCATATGGGTTCAATGGATTATTTGGACAAAAATTATTAAAACTTTTCATTTCAGAGAGTTTTGTCTCCATCTTGGCGTTTCGTAAAATACACTTTGAATGACTAAGGACAATATTTAAAAAAATGAATTAAAAATACTTCTGGAAAGAGACTTATCGCGATTGATAACACATTTCAAAGAAAATTAAACAAAAGTTTAGTTAAAAAAAAATTTTAAACCGTCTAAATTCAAATGAATTTTGATCGGAAAGTAGAATCTTTTAAATTGCAGCTCTATTTTGCAAACAATTGCTATTGGAGGAATACATAAGAGATAATTTTGTTTAAAAAATTTTAGTTTTAGGAAAAATTCAAATTCAATAAATTCATAAGCCTTCTCCAACCAAATTTCATATGGATTAAATGGCAGCTTTTTAGAAAAATTTAATTGCTCTTTTATAAGGTTGGGGCTTTTCCCTTCACGCGAAACCACAGCTTTTAAAAGGGGTTTGCATGTCTTTAGACTAAATTAAATTTAATGACATATGAACCATTAAAATTGGTGTAATGGTCTTGGACGAGTTGAAGTCACAAAAAAGCTTAGCCTTCAAATTATATATGTAGATAAGGTTCCGTTAGTTGGCAATAGCAGAAAGTTCTGATAGTTCTTATGAAGTTGGTTTTTCTATTTATATTTCGACACTAAGCACTACAATAAAAAATGTTTCTTTTATTTTTTTCCACCACTGTATTTATATTTATGTATCAAAAACATACAATCGAAAGAACTCCAAAGTGATAAGTTTTCAGAACTTCCCGAGAGAAAGTGACCGAGAAGTCACACACGCTTCATTCCTCGTTCCGTTCTGAAGAACGAAGCATGTTTCACTTTTTTTTAACTCATTGCCTTGTCTCGCGAAATTCTGCTAAACTTACATTTCGGAGGTCTTTTCTGCTTATGCTTTTATTTTGTAAATACAATTTTAGCGGTGGCTTATATTGCATCCGATTGGCCAAATAATCACCCAACTATGCCCAAATGTTCCATTGAACCCATCAAAGTTCCAAAGACCCGCCTATGACCTCAGATAATCCCATTGCATCCGATTGGCCATAGAATCACCCATTTTTGTCCAAATGTTCCATGGAACCCATATATGTGCCAATGACCCGTCTGTGACCTCAGATAATCCCATTTCATCCGATTGGCCATAGAATCACCCATTTTTGTCCAAAAGTTCCATTGAACCCATATATGTGCCAATGACCCGCCTGTGACCTCAGATAATCCCATTTCATCCGATTGGCCATTGAATCACCCATTTTGGTCCAAAAGTTCCATTGAACCCATATATGTGCCAATGACCCGCCTATGACCTCAGATAATCCCATTGCATCCGATTGGCCATAGAATCACCCATTTTTGTCCAAATGTTCCATTGAACCCATAAAAGTGCCAATGACCCGTCTGTGACCTCAGATAATCCCATTTCATCCGATTGGCCATAGAACCATCCATTTTGGTCCAAATGTTCCATTGAACCCATAAAAGTGCCAATGACCCGGCTGTGACCTCAGATAATCCCATTGCACCCGATTGGCCATAGAATCACCCATTTTTGTCCAAATGTTCCATTGAACCCATAAAAATTCCATGGAACCCAAAACAGTTCCAACGAACCGCCTATGACCTGAGATAATCCCATTGCATCCAATTGGCCATAGAATCATCCATTTTGGTCCAAAAGTTCCATTGAACCCATATATGTGCCAATGACCCGCCTGTGACCTCAGATAATCCCATTGCACCCGATTGGCCATAGAATCACCCATTTTTGTCCAAATGTTCCATGGAACCCATAAAAATTCCATGGAACCCAAAACAGTTCCAACGAACCGCCTATGACCTGAGATAATCCCATTGCATCCAATTGACCATAGAATCACCCATTTTGGTCCAAAAGTTCCATTGAACCCATATATGTGCCAATGACCCGCCTGTGACCTCAGATAATCCCATTGCACCCGATTGGCCATAGAATCACCCATTTTTGTCCAAATGTTCCATGGAACCCATAAAAATTCCATGGAACCCAAAACAGTTCCAACGAACCGCCTATGACCTGAGATAATCCCATTGCATCCAATTGGCCATAGAATCATCCATTTTTGTCCAAATGTACCAGTCATCCATTAAAGTTCCAATGACCCACCTGTCACCTCCATAGCAGATTTGTATAAATACCTTTCATCAAAATTGGTTTGATAGGTTGTTAATGGTAATGCAATAATAATGCATTATTTTCAATGCGTTTTAATGATAATGTAAAATCAATGCATTATTTGCCATACAAACTAATGCTAATGGAAAATTAATGCATTATTTTGATGAGAAAATAATTTAATGTAAAAAACAATGCATTAAAATTGCAAAATTTAATGGTAATGAAATAAAGTTCCATTATCATTGATTTGTTTTAATGATAAAATTATGGTTAATGCATTAACTCATTTAATGCATTAGTCCCAGGTCTGCTTTCAACTCGCATTTAATTTTCGAATCGCATTGCTTTTCGAATCGTGTTGCAGAGTTAAGCCCCAGGTAAAAAGAATGTGTCATTGGAAGAGCATGACCAGAATCACTGTCGGTACTGCAGACAATCTATTATTTTATATTTAATTGAGTACATAGATTCATTTAAAGATATAACATTTGAAACAGAATTAAAGTCTCCGCAAGCGCATCTTAATGGTTAATTTTGCAAGTAATTAGTTCTACAAAAGTTCATACAAAGTAGCTCAAAAGATCTTCTAAGACGAAGTGGAATAGTAAAGTAAATTTGATTCTATAAATATGGACTGACTACATGTCGATGTAAAAGCTTAATAATCCAGCTAACATTAAGCATAACTCTCCAATTTTTTAAAGTAGAAAGATTAAAGATTAAATTTAGTATTGCAATAAAGATAGTTTAGGCAGAACAAAAGAAATTTTTTTTAACAACCGTATAGTGGGCACTATACAATTGAAGCCTATTCTAAGAAAGGCTGAACAAGATAAGTGAAATAAGTAATAGTCTTATGCTACGTCTACACAGAGAGTTAAGTTTGAGTTACCAGTACAAAGCTGAGTTTTCCCATTTAACGAGAAATAAACTCTTGCGTTACCAGTACAAAAATGTACGATTTAACTCAACTTAACTCATTATATATTCTGAGTTTTTATGACTCAATGTAAAAAGTAACTAAAAGTACACTACAAAATAATATAAATGTTTATATTCAGTGGTATTTTTCATGAAAGAAACTTTTTTTACAAGAACTGTCAAAATAGAACAGCTGATTGGTTAATTATACAATTTATTTTTTTAACTATATGTTGTTATTTTCTTTAAAAAATGAGTAAAAGAACTTCGAAAAGGAGTTGGGCAATAGTGGGGAAAGTAGTTTTCATCCAAATATGGGCAGAGCTTTCGCATAGCAAGAAAAAAACGCATGTGTACGCAGAGACACCAGCAGCATTGTCGGCAAATTTAACTCAATTCTGCTACGGTATCTCTGTGTGAACAACTTCGGTTAAATGTTAGTTAAAATTAACTTAACTCTCTGTGTAGACATAGCATTAGTAAGTACATTGGAGTAAATGGGTTTCCATCCCTCACTGTTTAAATGGATCAAAAATTATTTGACCGACCGTAAACAGTTCGTTCAAATTGGAAGCAAAAAATCCAGGATACTTTTTAATAACTCGGGTGTCCCGCAAGAAAGTCATCTTGGTCCGATTCTATTTATTCTCTTTATAAATGATTTGCCATGTTAACTTGACCATTCTTAATGCTTGATGTATGCAGATGACGTAAAAGTTTTTAAATCTGAAAAATATTTCTTATTCTTACCTTTTATAGAATGATCTTAACAATCTCTCCAGATGGTGTGCTTTAAATAATTATTTTTTTAAGGGCTCTAAACATAATTTTCTTTCTTTTAGTATGCTTACTCTATTAAACGAATTTATTTATATAATTGATGGTGATTGCCTACCTAAAATCGGATTTAGGAATTTAATAAGATTTTAATAAGCTCTATTTTTTGGCACATTTTGATAGTACGACGTCAAAAGGAAATGCTATGCTTGGATTGCTTAGACGTAATTCAAATAAATTTTCTGATCCGTTCTCTTTCAAATCGTTGTTTATGTTTATGTTATTTATGTCGTAAGACCTACTTTAGAATATGGCGGTGTGGGAACATTGATACAAGCGAAATATTGCCAGGATTGGAAATATCCAGAAAAGATTCACACGCCTATTTGGGTTGAAAACGCTGCAGTCGCGTAGAAGGTATTTTCGAGTCCTTTTTGTGAGGGGATATACTAATGAATCACATACATAGTATACCCCTTTAAAAGTTTTCGAATTTTTCTAATATCGAAAAGTGACAGTCTATGATATTTTGTCACTTGATGTTGTTTCTACACACCAGGGATGATATTTTGAGTGGAATAGTACTTTTTTGAGTACTATTGACTTTACAAAAGTACCCGAGTACCTTCTTGCCGATAAAAGTACTCTGGTATATTAAAGAGTTTTACTTGAAATTTCGCAAGAGTTAAAAAAAAATAATTTTTGAAAATTAAGTCAAAAACTTATTGCCAAAATTCTCGCCAGTCACTTATTATTTGCTGTTGATTTTAGAAATGTTCCTAGAACAAGAACTATTTAAAAAAAAAAGTCGGACATTTTCGGACAAGTCGGACTGCAAAAAAAATATGTTGTGCATTCGTCTTAGAATCGATCAAGGTTTATTTTAAGTTGGTTTCAATGACAACTTTTTTTTTCCCCTCATAAAAATTGAGGCACCCTAACATACATATTGAACGGGTTCTGAAAGAAAGCCTGATTACTTATTGTTCCTTTAGGTGAAAAATATAATAAAAATTAAAAAAGTATTGGTTTTAATTTATATATTTATTAACATATCATTACTTAATAAAAAGTACCCTGAACAATAAAAAAGTACTACTTGCCTTTGTAAAAAAGTACTCTCGAAAATGATCCTATATCATCACTGCTACACACGCATTGAAAATATATCGCTTTGTTTGGAGTGTTGCTCACTTTGTATTTTTCAGATTCTGAAAAAGCCAGTGTTATAACAACATAAGGTTGAATATCAACTTAAAAATATAAAAAGTTAACTTCTTGGTTTTTAACTTTAAGAAGTTTAATTTAAAACTGTATAACATTGAATTTGAAATTAAAAACCTGTAAACATCTTTATGAACCTCTAAACATCTTTTCACTAGTGTAGCTTGTATGGAAGGTGGTTACATCTGTGGGCGAATGAAGCCAATATTTTTACACATCTTATTTTTGATATAAAACACGTAGTTCCTACATACCAAATTTAGTCCCCGTGAATATAAGACTATTTACAGAGTTTTCAGTGTTGGAGGCGGGCTTGTTCGTGGATATTTTCCAAAAATATTCAATAGTGCAAATCCTTGGGTCCTTTGGTTGAAACCAGGGACCGAAAATAATGATTATTTTTCAAATTTTAATGAAAAAAATCAGTATGTTCTAAGTGTCGGAAAAACATTTTGAGTATACCGAAATGTTGGAATTTGTGTTGCCTCTTCGAATAAATAATGATTTTTATTTTTTAAGCGTTAAGCATAAAAATTGAAAATAATTATTATAAAATTATTTTTATTTTTTTGCTCAAAAATAAAAATGATGTTTGAATTTTATTTTTTTGCTCAAAAATAAAAATTCTTTTTAATTTTTTTTTTTTTGCCCAAAACTAGAAATTATTTTTGATTTTTATTAATTTGCTCTGATATAAAAATTATTTTTTCTTTATTTTGTTTAAAAATAAAAATTATTTGTTGATTTTTATTTTTTTGCTCAATATTGAAACTCATTATTTAAAAAGAATAAAACTTGGGCATGTGTAAATTTTTCATCAAAATTGAAATGTATAGAAAACGGACAAGCTCTTTTCCAATACTATTATTGTTTTGTGAAAAAGTAGGTTAAGGGCTTTGGAAAGTGATATCACAGAATAATTACAAATAGAAGGTGACACCGCCGACGGCGAAGCGACATAAGAGCGACGTGGCAGAAATTTGTACTACATATTTTTATTCAATGCAAGAACCAAAACTTTGTGTCTCTACTTATATGCACGAAATTTCTTCTAAGTTGTTTTAAACGCGAAGAATGGATAAAAAACTCGGGAAATAGCTACAGTACTAAATTAATAGAAAACTAGTAAGGTATATCTTCGACTTGGCCGAAGTTAAAATACTCCCACGGCCGATTCTTAAGGGTGGAAGAATATTAAATTGGAGAGCTTTTTGTATGAGATTTTGAGAGATATTATTATTTTTATGTGTCTAAAAAACATACATATCAAATTGTTTTCCTGCAGCTTAAATATAAGCCTTTTTATAAAGTTTTAAATTTTGGGGTTGTATGGGAGGTGGGCGTTTTAGATTGTGTATGACGCCCATTTTCAGCATATCTCAGTTTCGACATAGAATACACAAATACCGAGTTTCTGTCTAATAGCTTTAATATTAGCCTCTTTATAGATTTTTCAATTTTGGGGTTGTATGGGAGGTGGGCGTGTTAATGGGTGGATGACGCCCAATTTTATAACACACCTCAGTTTTGACATTAATTACACAAATACCGAGTTTCCATCTTGTAACTTTAATATTAGCCTCTTTATAGATTGTTAAATTTTGAGGTTGTATGGGAGGAGGGCGTGTTAGTAGGTCTATGACGCCCATTTTTCTAAGACATCTCAGTTTTGACATAGAATACACATATACCAAATTTCAGTATTGTAGCTTCAATATTAGCGTCTTTGTAGAGTTTTCAATTTTTGGGTTGTATAGGAGGTAGGCGTGGTTTTCATCCGATTTAGCCCATTCTCGAACTTGACCTTAGTTTTTTTCAAAAAAGCTTAAATATCGAATTTCATTACGATAGCTTCAAAATTGCGGCTGTAATCGTGTCGACAGACAGACGGACAGACAGACGGACATGGCTAAATCAACTCGGGTGGTGATGCTGAGCAAGAATATACATATACACTTTTCCATACCTACCACGCCTCCTTTTGGGTGTTACACACGTCGTGACAAAATTAATATACCCCTTACGCAGTACGCGTGGGGGTATAAAAATGAAAATTTTTTATATGTGCTGATCACTTTGAAAAAAATTATGTTAATTCTAGTAGCATTAGATCAAGGCTTTCATCGAGTGCAGTTCCTGTTTCATATAGTGAATTAAATAAGTGCAATAAAATTCAAAAAATAGTGAAAAAAAAAATTCTACAGATATTAAAAACAAATCAAAGTTCACCAATTTAAAAACCGTTCGAAATTTTTCAAAATAGATAAAAGACCAGTACTGACAGACCTTAATCATAAGCAAAATAATATTGAACTTAAAAGAAATGCTTATGAGTGTAATTAATTGAATGTTTATGTGGCAGGAGAAATTAAAACTTATTCTAATATATTTAATAATCTTGGTAACACAGAAAATCCTATTTGTGAAGTGAACTTTCCATATGCTGGTAATTTTTTACATCACAGAACTGAATT
This sequence comes from Tetanocera ferruginea, assembly GCA_958299015.1. Taxonomy (NCBI): domain Eukaryota; kingdom Metazoa; phylum Arthropoda; class Insecta; order Diptera; family Sciomyzidae; genus Tetanocera; species Tetanocera ferruginea. The sequence continues at coordinate 70,179,683 of OY282640.1, forward strand.
CGATTTTGAAATAGAAAACAATAAATTTTCAAACAGGCATTTCATATGATATTTTGAAAATGCTTAAAACCAAAATTGAGCTGCTGCCTAATAGAGATAAAAAATGCGTACTTGTTTTTGATGAGATGAGCATCAAAAGAGAATTGGAATACAATTCAAAGGATGATGTTATATATGTATTTGAGGACTTCGAATAATTTGGAAGAATTCGATCCATTGCAAGCCATTCACTTCTTTTTATGCTACGAGGCTTAAATTATTCATGGAAACAGGTACTGCTTTAAGGTCCCATTGAAGTTTTTTTAACGAAAAAAATCGATATTAAAAAAAGTTTTTTTTTGGTAATTTTTGTATATACATTTTAATTATATAATGATTTAAGAACATTTTTTTAAGTTTTTTTATAAAAAATATAATTAAATATATGTGGTGAACACGATTTTTCGGAGCTTGTTCATTCAAAAAACAAAAAAGGAATAATTTTTTCCCCAAAACCTTTTTGAGCTTTTTATCGAAGATTTTGGAAAAATACTGATTTTTACGAAAATGGTAGTTAAAATACCAATTTTTTACTAAAAAATAATGTTTTTTAGGTTATAAAATAAAAACTATTTCCCCAAAATAAAAAACCGAACGACTAAAAGTAGCAATGGTATTTGCGAATAGTTTTCGAGTAATGCTCTACCCAAAAAAACAAAAAAACATTTAATGGATGTTACATGTTTTTTGTACGTTTTTTTAATTCTCCATGCTTTGTTTTATAATAATACTCTTGTCCTTTTTTAATTAAGTGTTTGTGTATGCAATTTGAACGTAATAAATTTACAAATAACTGCTTTTTACATTTTACTTTTAACTGCAAAATGTTTTAAATGCAATGCAAGAAACGGTTAAACGCCATTACACGTTTTAACCCAAACGTAAAAGCAACGTCAAATGAGGTAAGTGAACAAAATTATTCAAAGCAAAACTCAAGTAGAAGTTTAAACCAAACACACACGTCAAATTATCTCAAAACTAGAAAAATGCCGTTAACTGTTTTTGTTTTGCATGGCAGAGCTGTTCACCGGTTTCTTAAACTTTAAACTTTCAGAGAGTATTTTTACAATGTTATGCACTCGAAAAATTTAAAAAAATAAAATTTATTTTTGGCCGCCAAAAAACTTTAATGTGCCCTTAAGTTCTTTTGGGTTTTAATTAGTTTAATACACTAAAACGACTCATAACAAGTGTTAAGTTAATGAATTGTTATTTTAAATAATTGGCTTTTACTGTGGAAACGTGAAGGGAGATATGTTGGCGAATATTCTTGAAACTACTGTTGCTATTTTGAGCAAAGAGCAATTAGAAGTGGTTGCAGTTGTATGTGACCAAGGAGCTCCGAATAGAAGTGCATATTGTAAATTGGGTGCTACAGCTGATACCCCATTTATAACGGTCCTGAATAAAAAAGTCTTTTGTCTTTATGACGCGGTGTATCTTCTTAAAAGTGTCAGAAATAATTTATTAATATCCAATATTTCCATTAAAAACGATGTAGTCTTTTGGTCAATACTTCAGAAACTATTTCATGCTGAAAGCGGTTCGATTCCGTTATTAGTTGTGCCATAACCTTGTTTGACGTGATCTATAAGCAGGCCCATTCTCTCTCTGAATTCTCTTTGTATTCGGCTTTTATTTTCAGAAAAAATAGCTTGATTCTCTTGCCTTACTCGCCAAGCTTTAAATGGCAAACGATATGATATGTGGATTAAACATTCAAAAAACCGAATCCAGCAGTGAAGAGTTGAGAGTCCATACTTATAACAATCTGTGTTTGCAGATCTAGTAAAATTTATTTTGTTCATTTCAATTGGACTTGCATTACAAATGAAGCATCTGCTAGCTGAATTTGTTTCCGTAAGAACGTTTGCAATGCTCTACAGATTTCCCATTAAATTCCAATATTTCACATTCTAATTCGGTTATTTGTTTTTTAATATCGTTATTTTCTTGTATAACTTAGGTCCTATTTTCCTTAGCCATTACAATTTTTATGGGTCTGCAGAAAAGAGTAGAAGGGCTTTTGTTTATCCAAAGAGGGTTCTTTGATGACGAATCAATTAGCCTTTTATTCAAAAAATAATTGTTTTTTCATTAAAATATACATAGTTAAATTTTTAAACTTTTACTCACTTGATTGGGACAAATGCAATGAAAAATATAAATTCATCGCTGAAATCTTCCGTTGAAAAATTTTGCTTGTATCGGCTGTGACCCGAGCTGCCATCCATACCCCATTTGCATATCAGTGTTACTTTATCTGAAGACTCTTCGCCATCACAAAGCTTAAATATACTTTTAGCTGTATATCGCATGAGTGGTTTTAATTCCACTTCTGCAGAGTTTTCAGAAGCTTTGACAGGTGGTACTATATTCTTTTTAAAATTTTGCATTGCATATAGGCTTGGAAAGAAGTTTTCATGATGTTCATTGACAGTTTTGCGCAGAATATTATACTTTACTTCCGAGAGATCCAAGTCTAAATAAATTGTCAATGCCACCTGTACTGAGAGGACACTTTCTTTTTTAATACTGCCTTTTCTTCTCGCAAAATCTGATGCATATTCTAATTCTTCTAGTCAGATACTATTTCAGCAACTTTTCTTCTTTTCATTTGTTCAGATAACAAGTGGAACTCCTTTTTAGGTCTTCCACGACTAGTGCTAGGTTGCTTAGATATGAAGATTTATTTAAACTGTGTAAAAACTTTTTTTATTTTTACTTACTTCATCTGGATCAGGAATAATAAAAGTTTGGACACTTAACCAGTTTTCATACTTTTTTTTAAATAAATTTTTGTTATAGTGGCACTCCTTCCACTTTCTATCTAATTTAATCTGAAAAATCCGAATGTTTTCTATTGTTGCTTCATTAAACAGTCTTTCACCAATTTTGTTTTTAACAAAACTTTTTAAAATCGAAAATTTATCTCTTGGACCAGCAGAAATCCAGCAATTAAATAAATCTTTATTAGTTAAAATTATTGACATTTTTGATAAAAAATAATATATTATGTTTTTTCTTAATGCACATGCAAATAGACTTTTACTTCCACAGCTTTTTTGCAAATTCTCTGTTTTTGTTAAAAAAATGCGGTAAAAATTGGGTAGCATTGCGAGAATATGAGAGTTCCCTATATTTAACAATTTATAAATTCATTTGTAGTAATATTAATAACAGATATTAATATTCAATTCGATTGCTCAAACATTCTTTTGAAGAATAAGTTTATTTATTAATAATAATTTATGAAAAAGTTCTTACATTTCTGTAAAAAAATACAGTTTTATCATTCTCTGTAAGAACTTAACTTTCATAAGCTGATATGCCCTTCTGTTAGGTATAGAGTACAAAGAATATGTTTGTTTACGTTTTTTATTTTTGTATAACATACTGAATGTTACATACACTAACAACATTTAGCTAATTTTTGCAAAACATGATTTTTAGACCATTTTTAAAAAGGCGGTAACTCAAATAATAGTTCGAAGTTGGATAAAATATTTTATGTTCCTGAAAGATAGATAAACATACAATAATTTATTTTAAAAACTAAATATGACACTTGTGGACATTTTTTTTGAATGACTGCTGAAAACAGCAAATTTAAAAATTTTTTTTTTAATTTTTTATAATTTAAAATAAATTTTTTAATACTTATTTTACATTTTCTTATAAATATAAAAAAACGTATTGTTTTTTATTATTTAAAAAAAAAATAAAATCAATGGAATAGTGTAAAAACGTGCTTACGGCATTTTTTCTTTGAATGAAGCACATAAGCAAAAAATTCACAAAATTATTTTTGGACCATTTTTAAAAACACGATAACTCAAAAAGTGGTTCGAAGTTGGACAAAATATTTAATGTTTCCGAAAGGTTTCAAGAGACGTAGAAATGCATATGTAAAAATTGAAGGTGACACTTGTGGACATTTTTTTTAAATGACTGTTGAAAACAGTAAATTTTTCAATTTTTTCAAAATTTTTTGATAATTTAAATTTCAATTTTTATTACTTATTTTAAATTTTCTTGCTAATATAGTTAAAACTTATTTTTTCTCACTGTTTCCTTAAAAATACAAAAATAAAATCACTTGAATAGCGTAAAAACTGTGCTAACAGCATGTTTTTCTTTAAATACAACGCGAAGTCGAAAATTCTACAATAATAAAAACGCATAAAAAGCGTTGACTTTGAAGAGGTGTAGTTTCCACAAAACTACTTCTTTTGCGAAGAAAATTTAAACTCTTTTTAGTGAAAGTATTACCTAACTTACAATATCTATTTTGTTAGGGTTCGTCACCATGAAACTCTTGATTTATTCCTACTGAACAAAGTACTGTGGGACATAACGACGGGGTAGTGGCGAATGTCGGCGGTGTCCATTCTATATTATAATTATTCAATGGTTATATGTTTCTTATTACATATTGCCGATTACTAAAAGTAATAATATTATATTACATATTACTTTAAAATAAAAGTAATAAGTGACATATTACTATATTACTTTTATATTCCTTTTTTTGATAAAAAGTCAACAAAAAGAAAAGCACAAGAAAAAAAAAGATTTTTTACAAACAATTTTGAACTTGGCTGTGTTGGTCTTCATAAGAAAAGAGTTTGATTACCCGGTGAAAGTGAGATCAATACACAAACGAAACAGAAATGCATTTGAACACCACAAGGTGTTCTTTAATTGCAAAAGTTAAATTTAAGATTTAACTGGTTTTTTAAAAAAGGTTTTTCAAAGTAATATGTAATAAGTAACTAGCAAAAAAGTAAAAATATTACTTGGTGATATTACTTTCGCTAACGCTAATAAGTTATATTACCAGTTTAAGGGAAAAGTAATAATATTACGTTATATATTATATTACTTTGCGTTACAGTCACAACTCTGGTTAAGGGTATATCAGAGTCGGGCTAGACCGACTTTAGACTTTAAAATTGAAAATTATTCGCCCAAAGCTATTAATTTAGGGGATGATAAATGAGCTTCTGGCATGAAAAACGATTTATATATCCATTCCTGTGGTCTCTAGTGAAAATAGTTCACAGTGTGGAACGGTCATTTTCTACACTTCGACTTATTTTAAGTGACCAAAGATGTAATTTGTCATCAGTAAATTTGGACAAAATCTACCTCTTAAAAATAAATGCCTGTCATTTTAATAATTTTCAATATAATAAGCTTACAATTTAATTTCGTATTAGTTTCTTTTCAAATTTGGAAGAGATAAAAACATAACTATTAAGGTATCTTGCAAGAAGAAAGCTTGTGAATTCGATTTTTAATTTACGAGCAAAATAATAAAGATCCTTAAACGGTTTGAATTTCTGAACAAAAAATTAAAAATCGAGAACTATCATTTTATTTTTCTATTATTTAATTATTTAGCGAAATAATAAAAATCAAAAAATTAGTTATATTTCTCACCAAAAAAATTGTTTCAAAAATAAAAAATAAAAAATGATTTTTTTGTTTGAGTTAAAGAGATAAAAATCAAAAATGATTTTTTTGTTTGAGTAAAAAAAATTAAAAATCAAAAATGATTTTTTTGTTTGAGTAAAACAAATAAAAATGAAAAATTATTTTTTTGCTTGAGTAAAAAAATAAAAATCAAAAATAATTTTTATTTTTGAATTTAAAAATAAAAATCAGAAAACGATTTTTATATCTGAGGAAAAAATTAAATAATCATTATTTCTTCATCTTTTCGATATTGCTCATAATTATTACGGTCCCTGGTTGAAACTGCAGTAGAAAAGCAATTTTCATTTAAACACACAAACTTCATTCTTTCAGTTCATGAAGAAAATAATGAAACAGAAAGTGTTTTGTGAATTGATTTATATCAAAAAGTCGATATAGAAAAATTTCGATTTGTGACTGTTTTGTATTTAGTGTGCGATATGTACCAAGGTTTATGCAATTATTTCAACTGCTTTTTTTTATTCTGTGTTAACGGACAACACTCGGACGGAGCTAAAACTACTTAGAGGTGAAGCTGATCAAGAACAAAAACACTTTTCTATATGCTGATTTCTAGTTGTTACAAACGTTTGCACAAAGATAATTTTCTCTGACCTTGCAGTTTTAGGGTTTAAAAATGGTGTTCTATTTTGAAACAGACTATATTTTATTATATTTTAGTTACTTACCCAATATTCCATGGAATTTCTGTTCCTCTCTCTCGCAATTTTGATAAACCCCTCAATATATGATATACCATTGTTATTTCCACCCATTTTTTTTGCGTTGTTCTGTTAGTTTCATCGTAAATAATTCCAATCTTCAAATAACAATTTAAGAGTCAAATTAATATTTTATTTATTTCAAAATAGTAACCTGATATGGAAATGATAAAAATATATCTTCTTTTTTAATTTCCAACTGCTGTCTTTGGGAAAGAGTCATACTGCGAATGATCGGTTTTAAATTGTCAATTGTGCTTTTGTCTACAAGGTTTCCTAAGGAGCTGAAATCGCCAGCAGCCAATTTAGCCGATATTACCTAAAAATAAACTCAATACATTATATATTAATCTGTAGATTTATTAATTTCAAATAATTTTTTTTATATAATTTGATGGCTTCAAACTAGGGATGTCAATATTTTTCTTTTTAACCGGTTTTCGGTTTTTTGTTCAGCGGTTTAACCGATCGGTTAAAACCTACAAGCAAAACCCGGTTTTCCGGTTCACCGAAAAGGTTTATTGTTAAATAAAAATAATTAAAATCCAAAACTCAAACTCATTTTTATTTTACATCTTAAAATATCTTTTAAATATATCGCTCATTTGCTCGAATAACGTCATAACTCAAAAAAACTCATTTTTCAGAAAAAGGTTTTAAAGTTTTCAATTTTCATACACCTTACATAGAAAAGAAAAGTCATATTCTCTTCTCACGCGTAGAGTATTCAAGATAGTAACTTGGAAATTTTACACAATATGAAGCATGATATAATAAATAATTTTGCATCATTAACTCAAAAATCGCGTTTTTTGAGTTATGGCGTTATTCGAGCAAATGAGCGATATGTATTTATATATATGTATATAAACTGTATAAAAATATCTATCTATGTTTATATGACGTGGATCACCTTATCAACCCAGTATTGGCTAGATATCTGGTTCATAAAAGCATTTAGCTTGATTTCTATCTTTTGATTTCTTTCTATTTTTAAATTTACAAAGAAAAATGCGAAAAATTTAAAATTTCTCAAAATGATATTTACTAATGTTTACCAAAACTTTTTCAACAAATTGAGAAACATAATTTTATCGCGGTTTAACTATGTAGTTATTATTGGTAACGACATTTTAGATTTCAATCAGTCACGGCCAAAATTGGCGGTGGGAGCTAGTAATGTTGTCTTGCTCTGACTCATTGCTTCGTTGAGCTTGTTCCTGTGTTGCCAGACATCAAAAACGGTTTGACACAAAACTAGTGTTGTAACTTTCGGTTTCTTAAAAAAAAGCGAAGGTTAACCGGTTTAAGCGGACTCAGATAAAAACCTTAAAAGACCGGTTAACCGAAGGGTAAAAACCCGATTTATGGTTTAACCGATCGGTTTTTGACATCCCTACTTCAAACACTTAATTTTCAAGGTACAACCATACAAATTTACATTCTAGTGTCATTTGTTTCAGTTATTCCTTGTTGACAAAGAAATATTAAATTTTAAAGGTACGATAACTCAAGTAAATAATTTAACTCCTTAACCTGAAGTTTTGTATCAGAACGAAAATTTTAAACACAATTAAAATTATTTTAAACAATTTGTGCCAACCCGTGAACATGAGTGGTAGGTGTTTGGCGTGCGAGCCCACGGAGTGCGTGCCAACGGAGTGCGGCAACCCGAGTTCAACCCTCACATCTGGCAGAACATATTTGTCTGCTCAGTTCTCGATCAATTGAGGGGGACTATGCAATAAGGGCTCAAGGTAAAATGTGCCCTTTTTGCATAAAAGTGCTTTATAGAAAGCACACTCCTTCCCTTATGCCATGTTCACACAGAGAGTTTAGTTTGCGTTTCCAGTACAAAGTTGCGTTTTGCCTTTAAACTCAATTTAAACGCTGGCGTTTCCAGTACAATTTTGCAGGAGAAAACGCAACTAAACACAACTTCCTTTCTACGTTTACCAAAACTCAATTTGATACATGCCTAAAAGTATGCTAGTATTTGATAAAAACATTCGTTCAGTTAGATTTTAGCTGTGTTCGATTCGCTTAAACGATAAAAAATGCCAACAACAGCTGATTCTCAATTGTGCAAGTTTCTATTTGTATTTTATTTTTAACAAAAATAAGCCAAAAAACAAATAAAAGAACTTGGGAAAGTTAAGAAGATGAGGGTTTCTCATCAGTCAGTCAGTATGGGCCGTAAAAAGCTGAGTTTTGAGCGAAATTCCAAAAATTGGCGATCATTTCAATCCACCGTAAACTCAATTCTGCCGACGCACCTCTGTGTGAACAGCTGGATTTAAACTCAAACGAAACGCAAACTAAACTCTCTGTGTGAACATGGCATTATATCCCCTCCAAATACTGAGTTGATATCTCTCAAACTGACTTATTTACATAAGAAAATCTAAAACTCTATGTGCGCCCATCTTGTATAGAATTGTAGAAGTAACATACGCAAATAGCTGGAGTTTAAGGTCCCATCAAAGTTTTTAGAACGAAAAAAAACCTTACATTAAAAGTTTTATTGGAAAGCGACTGTTTATTTTAGATAATTTTTAGTTTTTGCATTACAATTACATAATGTTTTAAGAACATTTTTTTGATAAAAAAAGTTAATTACTATATTCGGACTACAAGAATTGCCCAAAAGAGCAGCGAGGAAAGGATGTGTTTGGTCTTCAAAAGTAGCAGTCAATGGAGGCCTTCGTATGAAGAGCGCTGGTTTAATTGCCTATTGGAAGTAGGGCAAGCACTCAAAGCCGGGGTGTACTTGTTATGAACGTAACTCGCATATCTTGTGCTATACATCAAGTATAGCAAGTGAGACTGCTGTATATCAAGTATGCTTTAAATTACACTGGTTTACAGCCAATATGCACTTTGAATGCCACTATCCTTTTCTCATGTAAAATCGGTCGCTAATTCCGAAAAAAAAATTATTTTTTTTTCTGTCACTCCGTTTTCGAGATATTGCCCACTGTAGGGTTTTCAACGAAAAAAAAAATTGGTTCCACTTAATTGCATATATCTCCAGAACCAACAACAGTAATCAAACAAATGATATATCAAATAAAAGCTAATAAAATTTCTTACAAACAATGCAAACACCATTTTTTGGTGGAGTTGTTAGTTTTGGCGGAATAAATTCAAATTTCGGGGATTTTTTTTTTTTTTCAGAAAAATTTCCAAAAAAAGACAAAATAGTTGCAAATTTCGTTAAGAAATCAAAATATTTTAATCTTTTTGATATTGTTTACTAAAAGCCTTTATTTTTCCAAAAAAAATAAGCTATTGTTGAAGAAAATCTATTGAGAAATGAAAAAGTTGTGTTTAATGGAACGAAATCACCCAAATTGTGTGATTATCAATTTATGCATTTGGACTTATTTTATTGCCAAAAATAAAGGCTTTTAGTAAAAATAGTAGAATCGTGATTTATTTAAATAGAAAAATATAACAGTGACATTACGTTATCTGATCACCTTCAGTAAGTTTTTCAAGTTTTTTTATATGAAGTTTATGCGCTCTATCTTCTCCACACTTAATGTGGAAAACTTGCAGCACGCTCTTTGACTTGATTAACTTTATTTTAACTTTCCTGCTGAATGTTCTTAAGCGGAATTGCCAGAACGGAGTTTCTTGATTTGAAATTGGCATATTTTATTTTTTGAAGCTTCAAAATAAAGAATCATAGTGTCTGGCAACACTAAATTGTTTTCTTGTGCAACAAAACTTTCTGAATGTTTTAGATGTCAGTGAATCGTTGTACGGAATATTCCCAAAGAGAGAGCAAAGGAGCGCTCACAAAAAACTTGCCGAAGGTGAACAGTGAATTCGCCTTAGGGGACGCGGCAGCTTAAAAAAAATTTGTTTAATGTTTAAAAATGCGTATAAATTGAATAAGATATCATTTTGAAAAATTACACTTATATTTTTAAGTAAAACAAGTAAAGAAAGTCTAAAGTCGGTCTAGGCCGACTATGAAATACCCTAAACCTACTTTTCAAAAACAAAAAAATTTATATTGTAAATGGGCGTCTCCGAGGGCGGATGACTCCCAATTTTTGAACACACCTTAGTTTTGGTATAAAATACATACATACCAAATTTAATTTCTCTTTGACAAACACAACCTTATTTATTGGGTTTTAAACTTTTTGGTTTGTATGGGAGGTAGGCGTGTTCGTTGGAGGATGATGTCCATTTTTCAAAACCATCTTTGTCTTGTCATAAAAAACATACGTTTCAAATTTTAGCTCTGTAAGTTTAACAGACGCTTATTTATTGCGTTTTCAATTTTTGGGTTGTATGGGAGGTGGGCGTGTCCGTGACCGGATGACGTCCATTTTTCGAAGACATCTTTGTGTTTGTATAAAACACATACATATCAAATTTTATTGTTGTAGGCTAATTATGAGCTGAGTTATGCAGTTTTCAATTTTCGCGTTGTATGGGAGGTAGGCGTGTCCGTCGGCGGATGACGTCCATTTTTCAAAACCATTTTTGTTTTGTTATAAAACACATATGTCCCAGATTTTATCTCTGTAGGTTAAACAGAGGCTTATTTATTGCGTTTTTAATTTTTGGGTTGTATGGGAGGTGGCCGTGTCCGTGAGCGGATGACGTCCATTTTTCAAAGACATCTTTGTATTGATATAAAACACATACATACCAAATTTTATTTTTGTAGGCTTATTATGAGCTGAGTTATGCAGTTTTAAATTTGTGCGTTGTATGGGAGGTAGGCGTGTCCGTGGGCGGATTCCAAAAATATTCAATAGTGCAGATCCTTGGGTGCATGTGACCATGTGTACCAAGTTTCATCCAATTATCTCGACTCCTTCTTCTTATCCTGTGTTTACGGACAACACACAGACGGACGGACGGACGGACGGATTGTCATAGATAGCTCGGCTCACGTGGTGACGCTGATCAAGAATATATATACTTTTCTATACCGGACTCGCTTCGTTCTATGCGTTACAAACGTTTGCACAAAGTTAATATACCTTTCAGGTTTAGGGTATAAAAATTACACATTTTTTGGATTTTTTTATCACATATGAGAGTGACTGTTCAAAATCGGCTATTTGCAGGAAATTTTTCAGTTAGCACTGTTTTCGTATTTGTAGGGTTAGACTCTACATGAAAGATGTGGTAAAAAATTAAACTTTTTTAAATTCAGTCTCAAAAAACATGTTTAATCAAAACTATACGAATTTGATATAAAAAATTTTTGATCAATCAAAACAATGAAAATTTACTGAAAGGAAAACCACATAAGACACATTTTTTTAATTGTTTTACAGTAAAAAAAGGCAAAAGTAATTTCAGCAAAACCTGTCTTAATGCTGTTGCAGCTTATTTTAAGACAGTTTTTCACCTTATATGAAGATTTATTTTTTAGAGTGATTCGTTTTGGAAATAATAGTCACAGATCAAAGGAACTTGGTTTGGAGTAACTTTTTGGTGATATCCTATCTCGGAAATACTCGCAAACTAAAACGGGTATTGGACTAGAGGTGTGGCTCCGCCCATACAAGACAATTTTTTATATATAATAGCTTTGAAAATAATGGTCACAGAATATTTAAGCTCAGAGTAAAGTTACTCCTTATTGATGGCCTTCTATTGGCAAACTGGAACAGGCATTGGACTAGGACAGCAGCAACGCGCCGGGTACCAGCTAGTTTTCATTATATTTTAACATTATTTATTCTAGTTTGATCAAAAGGAGTTATTTACAAATTTGGACTGGACAAAAGTGTCTATTACTGAAAGTTTTGATCACTGACTATTTACAAATTTTACGCTGCTCTGACTTGATGGTGGCAGGACCTTTGGTTTATTTAATAGTTAATATCGACTGAGCTATCTAAAATAAATGAAACCCAATATGAAACATTTTTATTGAACATATTTAAATTTATTTTTGTATTTTGATATGTTAGTTTTGCTGTTTTCGGAACATTTCTGTATAATGTAAATAGCCAGTTTTGAACAGTCATTTCTCATATACATATGGTTACTGGATTTTTTGACAAAAAACATTAAAAAAATATGGTGGGCGTGTTAAAATAAAAACTACAAGACTGATCGTACTGAAATTTTAATATATTGTTTAAACACTTGTTAAGGTGTAATATTAATCGGTACTATTACAGCGTGTAAAAAATAAAAAAAAACAATTTTTTTTAGAATATTGTTTTTTAAGGTTTTAAAAATTCGTATAGAATTTAAGAAAAAAATATCAATTAGAAAAGAATGCATCTGTTTGCGATACCACCCATGCCTCAGCGCCATAGAGAAGCACAGGTATGATGAGCATATTGTAGAGTGTTCGTTTTGTCGATCGAGAGAGGGCTCTGGAACCTAATTGCTTATTTAGCAAATAGTAGCACCTATTAGCAATTGTAATTCTTCGCTTTATCTCCAAGCTGACATTGTTGTTGCTGTTTACGGCGGTGCCAAGGTATGTTTACTCATTGACAACTTCAAAGTTATATTTTCCTGCTGTAACATGGGACCGTAGACGCCGCGCTTCAATATTTGCAGACAGCATATACTTGGTTTGCCCTCATTCACCGTCAAACTCACTTTGGCTGATTCCTTTTCGATAGCGGCGAAAGCAGCAGTTACATCTATCTTGGTTCGGCCGATAATATCGATATCATCAGCATACGCAAGGAGCTGAACACCTTTGTAGAAAATGGTGTACACCGAGTAAGCCATTCACGGCTTGCACTTCTCCCGATCATATTCGACCACATTTTCGCTAAGTTTTTCATTGAAGTCCGTCTTTCTTCTATTATTATGGCCTCCAATACTCGTATACATTAGCGCCACCAAAGGGGGGTTTCGGGGTTTAAACCCCCCTAAAATTATTGTAGTACCAAGCAAAATAGGATTCTATCAAAGTGATTTACAAAAAAAGTAATCACACGTCTTATCAAATGAGTAAAAACCCCAAATGTATATTTCAATTCAATTCTCGCTGATTTATAATTTCTGGGTTTTGTTAAATTTTTGTTCAGTTCTGATTCTGTCCACTTAGGGGTTATTGACAATACTTCGATTTGAGTTGTCTTTTTAACTTTTAGCATAGAACCCACTAAAGCGGCTGAAATATTTGGGAAAAACTTAAGTTTTGTAATACAAAATAATAAAGCCTGAATTTGAGGACAATCGGTTGAGTCACTCGCTACCAAAATAATTAAAGAAATCCCCTCTATAATTGTAATTTTTCGTCCTGTTTCTGTCTTAATTTCTTTTAAACGCAAACCCAAACTCGGCAGGAATTAAGTTAATAGTGAAGTCCTGTGATTCAGTAAAAAAATTATTCCGACTGACTTCCGAAACTAGAGAAAAAAATTCACAATTCATAATTTTGTAACATACTTTCCCGAATCTGGTTCATTAAAAATTTCTCCAAATTTCCAAATATTATCTGATTTTATGATATAAAGGCTTTAGAGAAAAAAAAATGTGTTGGTTTGATTTTTCTTCTTGATTAAAGTTATACCAATAAGCAGGAATACTGACTGCTGAAGTGCTGAATTCTATCGAAATAATATCTTTTTAAGGATATGTCTTCACGACACTTTTCCAAAGAGGGATTTTATTGAAACAGGTTTTGAAAATGGAAAATTATGAATTATAAAATATTTTTCACCAGCTACGGAAGGCAATCGGAATTATTTTTGACCTGTATCATGTGGCCTCACTGGATACTTGATTCCCACAAAGCATTTGGGTAAGTAGTAAGCGTTCAAAAAAATTACGACATAAAATAACGAGTTTGAAGGAAATTTCTTCGGTTACGTAGGTGGTGAGGGACTCAACTCAAAATGTAAGAAACAAGTCGTAAAACGGCAGTACAACGGAAGCTTGCAACACAGAAGCTGAACAGCATAAAAACTTTCATTTTTTTCTAGTTCGGCTTTTGCACGAACGTGACGGCATGAGTTTAAAAATTTATTAAGGAAAGAGATCAAATTTTGACAACGGACAAGATTGCGTTATTCCATATTGACTTAAATATTTCAGTTGATATAAGGGCGATTTTTTAAGCGTTTAGTTTTTCAAAATAAAGGTATATTTGAAATAGTAAAATATTTATTTTAAAATGTTCTTATTGAACCACATATCAAATAAATCCAACTTTTCCAATTTGGGGGTAAAAAAAAGTCGGTTATCATCGTACAGTTCCGTGCTTTTTGTAACAGTACGATTTTCATTATTTTTGAAAAAGAACGGATCAATGATGTCGCCGGCCCACAAACCGCACAAAACAGTGCATATTTCTGGGTGCATTGGCAGATCTTAATCTGCCTCTGGCTGCCCTTCAGACCAAATTTGGGAATTCAGTTTGTTGACGTATCCACCAAAATTGATCCAAAAAAAAAAGCTTCGTCAGTGAAGACAATTTTTGAATACTAAACTGAATCTTCATCCAATTTTTTTGAGGGCCCATTCACCAAACAAACGACGTTGTGGTAAGTCACCCGGTTTAAGTTCTTGCACCAGCTGTACGCACTTTTGTATGGTTTCATACCGAGGTCCTTACGTAAAATGTTCCATGTGGTCGAATAACACAAGCCCAATTGTTGAGAACGGCGGCGAATTGCAAATCGTAATCTTCATTGACACTGACCGATTCAGCAGCAATATTCTCCCGGTACTCGGCAGTCTCCGCCTATGGGTTGGTGGATTAACGTCTAATAAAGTGAAGCTGGTGCGAAATTTGGTCACGATACCTTGAATGACCTGTTCGGTGGGTCGATTATGACAACCATTAAATTGCCGTAATGATTGAATTCCTCTCAGAGAACGACTTAATAATAAAATTAAATGGTTTGCAGGAGCTGTTAGTCTATTCATGGTGAAATGGCAAACTTTACTGAGCATTTTTGGCTTTGCCACCAATCACGCGTGAGGTGTAAAAAATTACACTGAAAAAACAAATAGCAAAAAAATCACCCTTAATTAAGAAAACAAAAAAAATAAACGCATTTGTTTGAACATTGTTGAAATTTATTGCTGTGATATGAAGCTTTTGAAAAAAATAAATATGTGGCTTGCCCTGCCAGAAGATGGAACAAGGAAAGTGCAAATATAGAACGCATTAACCGCTACATCACATCCGCCATAATAACGTTAAATTGTTTTCATATTTGAGCTCGACATTTGACAAAACCCCCCAAAAAAAAATTTCTGGTTGCGCCCCGGCTCGTGTATCTCGATCATTTACTTTTGATTTATTACCTGGCCCATGCTCCTGTGTTGGACAGTTGACTTAACTAATTCAAGGAGCTATGCAATAAAAGCCATAACTTTTGTGTAAGAGAAAGTTTTTAACAATTAACTTTCTTATTTCTTCACAATCCGCTTTGTCACTTGCCATAGTAGAAAATCATTAAAATAAACTACTGGTGGTATATAATCAAAGAGTGACCGAAATTTTCTCAAAACATTCCCAATACATTTTCAATTGATATCAGTGTTGGGTTTTTCAGTACAATTGTACTTTTTCGGTACAATTTTATAAAAAAAAGTACGTAAGTACCACGAAGACATTTTTAGTACATTTTCAAACACTTGGTCTTCGTCATATCGACTTTCTTTGCTTTTTTTGTATTTCATAAAGTTTTCAGTGCCTTTTTTGTGAATTTTTACAACCATATTTACAACAGATTCAAACGAACTGCCACCTTGATCAGCTCTACTATTTTATTTTTCTATTACATGGTCGTCTCTTTCTAGCACGAAGGCATTAATGTCAAATAAATTGAATTACTTGAAAACTAAATTTTTTGGCCGGCTCAGGTAACCGCAACTTGATTAAAATTTAAAAACTGTATGTAGAGTACTATATTTATTTAACTATGTATGTATATTGGACTGTTTCACAGTGTGGCTTTTATCAGTTCTATAGAATAAAAAATCAAAATTTTTTTTTCAATTTCAATATTTATGAGAAATCAGTGTACTTTTCATAAAATCGCTGTGCTCAGAATATTATTCCTAGATGTTTAATTTTTCATGGCAAGTGAGTGGCCCACAAGGTTAGCCCACATTTATGCATATTTAGTTTTAAAATTTGTTTTTTATATTATAGAATAAAATAATTTTATTAGGAAAAACAAAACAAAAATTTTTATGTTTGTTGAAAGGTCTCGGAGAAAATCCCTCCCGCTGATACCAGTCTGCTTTTAATTTTCATGCAACCATTTATAATTTCTTAATAGAATACAGGTAGTTTTAGCTGCGAATATCTGCGGACACATTAAAAATTTATTGTTTTTCAGACACTATATGTTTCTAAAAATTTAATTTCTATACTAAAATTTCTACTTAAATTTATCTTCTTAAATTTCTACGATTCCTACGATATCTACTTAAATTCTTAATTGCAAAAAAAAACATTGAAAGTATTGATGTTTATTGGATAAATTTTTTGTCTGATCCAGCATATTCAAATATGTTTGCTAAATTTAATAAGTTTCTAGTAAAGTTCTTACAAAAACTGTTGAAAGAAAAAAACTGTTGGTGATCAGAGGTTCAGTTGCAGTTAAATCAGCAAAGTGTGGACTTTATCAGTTCTATAGCACATAAAAATCAAAATTTAACAAGTTCAAATATTATTTAATTATGGGCTATCCACGTTGAATAAGATGTTTTGGAACCATTTTCCATATATCTTATCGACTCGAAATCTGCAAGTGGCAAATTCGCGAGAACGACAGGAGCCAAATGAAAAGAAGACAAGAAATCATAAGAGATAGTTTAAGAGCACAGATGGGACTCCTAGTTGACATCTCCAAGCCCGGTATCGGTACAACCAATGACGGCAACACCGCCAGAAGATTTTTTAACCAGTTTACCCTCACTTCTTCAATTACAGGAGTGGATAAAGATTTAATTGAACGGTTTTCAACTATATTAAGGAACATGTCTTGTGGGTTTACTGTAAATACTGATGCTTTCAGAGAGTACGCAATAGATACTGCAAAAAAATATATAACTTTGTATCCGTGGTATAACATGCCCGCAAGCCTGCATAAGATACTTATCCATTGAAACGTTATATTGGTCCATGACATTTACTTTTTGAAGATAATTTCATTTAAATGTTGACCGCGGCTGCGTCTTAGGTGGTCCATTCGGAAAGTCCAATTTTGGGCAACTTTTTCGAGCATTTCGGCCGGAATAGCCCGAATTTCTTCGGACATGTTGTCAAATGTTGTGAATCGTGTTGTTGTTGTCAGATGGGGCTACGTCAAGTCTAAAGTCTACAGAAATAAGCCAGCAACTATTCCAGCTTTGGAAGACAACATTTCCGAAGAAATTCGGGCTATTCCGACCGAAATGCTCGAAAAAGTTGCCCAAAATTGGACTTTCCGAATGGACCACCTAAGACGCAGCCGCGGTCAACATTTAAATGAAATTATCTTCAAAAAGTAAATGTCATGGACCAATCTAACGTTTCGAATAAAGAACCGATGAGATTTTGCAAATTTTATGCGTTTTTTTTAAAAAAAAAGTTATCAAGCTCTTAAAAAATCACCCTTTAGTAACAAAATAAATTAAAAATTTTTTTAAATTTGTAAGTCCATTGGACTCTATTGGGACCATCAAACCTCTGACTACATTTGCAGAGCGTAGTAGCCATTACTTCTATATGATTTGAGAATGAATGACCTTCCATGCAAAATTTATTTAAAATTATTAAAACTTATTATTGAGCTTACTGGTCAAGTAATTATAATTATTTTTAATTATACTTACAAGAAGTTTTTAATGAAGACAACAACTTTAACAGCAACAACAACTCTGTATAGAGCAAATCACATAGCATTGACTAGACAGTCTGTTTCGTGGCTGCTAAACCAACTCATCATTAGTCTTGCGTGATTTTCGCTGTGGTCCACTCAGTTGCTTAAGTTTTTATTTGAACACAAGAACAGCTGAAAAAGTGTATTTGTTTACTTTTTCATGTTGTCGTTATGAACAAATCCAACTTATTCTTTTTTTAGCAACAAGAGCTTTTTTCTACCATATTGCTTCTTCGAATTCGAATGAAGCTTTATTTCGAAAGTAGACCATAGCTTTTTCTTCTATCAGAGTTTTTGTCGTTGTGTTTTGTTGTTGTTGTTCTACCTATTCACAGAACCAACCAGGCTGATTCACTGTAATAATTGTCAGCAAATAAAAATTGTAAAAGCCATCTTTCCTTTAAACATTGTAAAATATTTATATTCATCAACAAACCAGCGAGCGACAACCTTACAGCATGAACGCTCAAAACAGACTGACTAAAAATTTAAAGCACAGCAGAAAAACAAACTTTTACGCAGTGTACCATAGTACAACAAATAAGGTAGCTGCAGGGCTGAGAGCCGAAAGTCAGAATTGTCAAAAAGTACTGAACGAATTAGAGCAACAAAAAGAGACATCAAATAATTTGTATTGAGTTTGACAATTCCGACTCTGAGAGAGAGAGGATTGATAGCCCTGCACCTACCTTGTTTATTGTACTATGCAGTGTACGTTTGCAGCGAGCCGAATGCTACTTCGTGATCAAAAGCTCAAAAACACACGACGCCCGCAGGCTATGGGAAAACATAAGCTGATGACCACTGGTTTACACACAATACAGAAAAAAATTCAGTTTTTCAAGAAGAACAAATACTTTCACACCACCGTGGTTAACATCAGCTAGATTAGCTGAAGCCTGGTTGGTTCTGTGAATAGGTAGAACAACAACAACAAAACACAACGACAAAAACTCTAATAGAAGAAAAAGCTATGGTCTACTTTCGAAATAAAGCTTCATTCGAATTCGAAGAAGCAATATGGTAGAAAAAAGCTCTTGTTGCTAAAAAAAGAATAAGTTGGATTTGTTCATAACGACAACATGAAGAAGTAAACAAATACACTTTTTCAACTGTTCTTGTGTTAAAATAAAAACTTAAGCAACTGAGTGGACTACAGCGAAAATCACGCAAGACTACTGATGAGTTGGTTTAGCAGCCACGAAACAGACTGTCTAGTCAATGCTATGTGATTTGCTCTATACAGAGTTGTTGTTGCTGTTAAAGTTGTTGTCTTCATTAAAAACTTGTAATTAAAATTAAAAATAATTATAATTACTTGACCAGTAAGCTCAATAATAAGTTTTAATAATAAACACTTAGCATGGTCACTAATAATTTAAATCATTTATTTAAAATTTTAAAATTTTTTAAAAATTTAACACTTTAATCAAAAACTAAGTGCTTAGTCATGTTATCTCAAATTGAAATAAACATTTTCGACGTAAGAATAGGCAACATATAACATCAGATCAATTTTTTAAGTAAACCGATTTTTTATTCTCTAGAATTAAAAAAAGTCACACTGTGCTTGTCCATTTCTATTAATTTTTATTTTACTTTAAATAATTTATTAAATACATCAAAAAGTTTATTATTCATGGAGAAAAAACAATAGTACAAATTGATGTCAAAAAGTACAATTTTTATTTCGATTTGGTACAATTTCGGAAGAGTCATTTCCTATCCCTCATTGATATACAGAATCAGCAAAAAAAAAATTATCCTGTTATCCTTGTGCACACTCGCATTCTTTCTGTCGTACGAATTGAATGTTGTCAGATTTCAGAAACGGAAAGCCCGTAAAAACTTTTAAAAAAAATTTTTCGCTATTTCCACTACACAGTAAAAAATAAGAGGATACATTTTATACTATTTGGTATATACAGTATGAACTCGGTAAACGCAACTAATAAAAACCGAGGCTGTTTCATTTATTGAGGTTGTTGCACCCAGCAAGGAAAACATAAAGCGAGAACAATTATATATAGAACGAGTTTTATGAAGTTTAAAGCGAAATGCTAAATAAAATTTACAGTATTGAAATTATTCAATTCATTATAATAAGATAATTAACTTATTCAGTTTTAATATATTATATCTGTTTTAAAATATCTTTTGTTTTTGTTTGTACTTTGTATAAGTTACAGTTTGTACAACAGCAATCTCTCGAAGTTCCTTAAGAATAAGAATGTATTTTGATGGAATACCATTTCTTTCAGACCACTGAATACACGTGTGAAACGACTGCACAGCAACTGAACCTTTTATTTGAGGTACTGGGCTAAGTTCAGAATAACTGTTATCTGTACTTTCAATATCTACGATTTCATTATATTCTTCTTTGTCTGCAAAACTTTCGTGCATCTATTCATGAAGATCATCTTTTTGAAAAAATTCATTCGGCGCAACTTACGAGCTTTTAATTTAATGATATCGACGGAAAAAGGAACGTTTTGCTTTCTTTGTTTTAAAAACCATTTGTAGAGAGCCTTTTCCATTTTTGGATATTCATAGGATTTTAGAGTTTGCCGTTTTTTGGCCCAGCTTCCATATTTCCAGCATATTTCAGAATCTTGTCTTTTTTTTTATTCTCGTGATTGTTGACTTGTGCACATTCTATAGGCTGCACAGTGCTTTTTACGATACACCACATTTAGTTTAATGCAAAGTTTCACACTTTTGTTTAATAGTTAGCTTTATCAATGTTTTCGTGATCGCCATTACCTTCCATCAAAAAACACTACCGGGCAGTCGAAGTATAAGCAGATACTAATTTTTTGTGTTAACGATTGCGCTCAAAGCAAACGCACCAAAGAGCAAACAATTCGACGAAATAACTTCTTTAAAAAAGTCAAGCTTAAAAATCCATAAAAATATAAAGAACAAAAGAGACCAAATACAAACTAAAACCCATCATATAGATATATAAAGCGTAGTCAGTTGCAGTTATTGAGGTTACTATTTTTAGCGAGTTGCACTTATAAAGGGTACAATGCTTTGTCCCGCTCTGTTGCAAAAATCGAGGAATTGCGTGTATCGAGGGTTGCGGTTACCGAGTTTGTACTGTATATAAATCCATGCCAAATATGTTACAAAATTTATACCATAAAATCGTATCAACCAAATTTATACAAGTTGGTATAGATTTTATCCGAAAAGGGTATAAATGTATTTACATCAGGTTGGTGTACATTTTTATAAGCAAAGTATAAAATCTTGTTACGCCATATTTGGTTACTTTTTATAGCATTATTGTTTGCAAATATATGGCACATATGTAAACACACATTAAATATGGTAATATGTGTTACATTTAAAGTCATAAATCAGGATTAATATCTAGATTTAATTTTTTTTTTTTTTATATTTTCAAGAACAAATCAGAAAATTTGCATGTTCGATCATGTTGGCAGAGCTTCAAATTCAAGCGCAGTATTTTTGTCTTATTATGTGTTTACAAAAAAATATGCAGCATATTATTTGCGCATAACATGATTACTGAATTAAGAACACTTGCAAACTGATTGTCTGCTAGCATCGCTGAAGTTCGGTAGCTTCACAAACTCGACTTTTACGTGAAATCCGAGTGGCTCCGTTAGGTTTTCGTGTGTATAACCAGGGTTGCCACATTGAATAATTTTCTTTTACCAAAATTCCCAAATAAAATTTCACATTTATGAAAAAAATTTTACATCCAAAACAAAAAAACAAATATTTTTAGTTTTTTAGAATTCTTCTTCTCAAAAGCTGTTTATTTTTGTTGTGACAATATTGACGAAAACAAGCAATCTGAACTAGCACACTAATTTCTGTAAAGATTGTAGTAAGCTTTACAGCAACTTATTATGAAGTTTCTGAAAGCACTTTTATTGACTTCTATAACGGCAAAAAGGCGAACTTTTTATTATTTTATAGAAGCTTCTTGGACTTTTATTAAACTTCGCAAACAACTTCCGTAGTATAAGTGCATGCTTGCTTATATTTCGAAAAGTAACCCGCATAAAACAATTCCAAATTGAAGGATATAAGCTTTACCGAAACTCCAAAATTAACAACTAAAAATTTTTCTGATTTATGTATGATATTTAAATATTTTTATGAATTTAAACCTTACTTAATCTGAATTTTAAAGATAAATGTTTTAATGTTATTATATTTTTTTCAAAATTTGCTAAAATTATTCTTATGGATTCGAACCCGAAACCTACCGCAAATCAGGTCGGAGGGTAATCAATCCATCGACCTATTTCTATTTTATATGAAAGGCTTCAGTTTCCACTGCAAACCTTATCAAATTTTTTTGGAAAAAGTGGCTTCGAAAAGCAACTGTCCAATTTTCAAATAAATAAATTATTTGATTTTACTGAAATTGGAGCTTCTTTATGATACATACGAGAGGCTTAAGTTTCAATAACATAACTTATCAAAACTTATTGGGAATAGTAGTTTCAGTTTTATAAGAAAAGAATAAACGAAATATAATGCAGTTTGGCACTATAAACTAATCGAAGTTATATCTTTCCATTCAAGCTCTAATTGAAGTAGAAACCTCTTAGAGGGGATTGAATAGAAATGAATCTCTTAGAGGATTAAAAATGAAATGAAAAAGTCTCTCGGGCTGTGATTTTATGAAACTTTTTGACGTTATACTTTCATATTTTCGTCGTTGACTGAATTTTCAGAGCAAAGTCTCTGCAACTCAGTTTCTTCATGTAATTTGAAGATGAAACTTTAAAAGAGAACTTGTCTTTTAAAGAGAAAGTCTCATGCGATTTGTTTCATTGTATAAATCCCCTCTTATATGTTTCTATTCAGTATATACGAGGCTGCCACCTCTTTTAGATCAATTTTTGATGAGTTTTACGATTTTCAAAACAATTCTAACGTTTTCTGTTTTTTTTTCGATGTCAATCAACAGTTTAATAAATTATTTAATATTTTTCAAAACAAAATTTTACGTTTTTTTATAGTTTCAATGTAAGCATTTCATCATTGTCAGTATCAAAAAGAATTAAATTGAATTTCAAAAAATAATTTTGTTATAATTTCATTAATCGGTTTGCAAGACTGTTCTAGCGATCTAGCAACCAGGCAGGAACAAAGCAAACAGAAATAAAATAACAAGCGAGCGGCGCGTGTGTGCTTTTTAATAATTAAAATTCCTTCTTATTGTACGACGAAATTCATATAATATCAAATCAAATATAATTTATTGAATCAGTTTAAAGTTATTTACAAAGACTAAAAGCTGAATGAATTGGTAGCTTGCATTTTTATTTTTTCTATCGCATAACGTTTGTGGTCTTACCTAAACATTGTGCATTTTTTCAATATTTTTCTGTACTTGTAACTTTTTAATTTATTTGAATTTTGATTACGTTGTTTTTTCGGTCCTACAGGTTTTAACTTCGGTTCATATGATTTCTAAGGCTTTTAAGAGCTACTCATACAAAATTGAAGGTACTTTCGATAATAACTCTATTTAAGATTTATATAAATCTTCTTCAGACTAAGAGGCAGCAATTTCGTTTGTTCTTTTAACCGAAGCTCTTTCGAAATTAAAACTTCCCAAGCTTCCGTAAGCAAACATTTTCAAGCTAACTAGAAACTTTGAATTAAGCCTTTATCACGTTTTTTTTATTTAAAATACCTGTTTACAAATTTTATTAAATTATTAACTATGGTACAACCTTCAACCATTTTCTATTCCATCAGATGAAATTGCTGTAACTTGCAGAGGAATTTTAAAAACAAATAAAAAGTTGAATTTTCGATTACATTTTATGCGCTAATGATAATGCTGCATTAAGATGAAAGTTACATTATGATTAAACAACGTTGACGATTGCAATTAGAATCCAAACGTATAACATTTCTTTATAACATACTTAACATAAATACAAAATATTATATTTAATAAAATAAAAAAAATGCCAACTAAAATAATTAAATTTGGCATCGCTTAATAATCATGATCATGATTTTTTATTTTTATTTGAGGCAAATGATGCAGCAGCTTCAACTGCTAAAACTCGATAGGTTAGGTTGAGCCTGTTTTTCTTAGCTAAAGTTTTTTTCGTAACAAACAAGTTCAATACATTAAAAGAGGCCAATAATTTTAATACATTTTTGAAAGTAATACCAAACACATATATTTTAAGTTTTTGGAAAATTTTCGTAAAAAAATTATTGGTTTTCACAGCAAACAAAAAGTTTATCAAAATGAAACTTAATTTCACGTTTTCACATCGAAAAAAAAATTTACCAGTTTTGGTAAATTTTTCACATTCTGGCAACGCTGTGTATAACTCGAATATATGTGGGACTGAATGACGAGGGACAACGGACAAACGGGCAACGGACAACACGGAGTGGACATCACTTTTAGGTACAACACTGACTGACCGAACTGGACGATAGATTACAAACAGCCAACGAAGGGACACTTGACGCAGACGAAAAAACGAACAAGTAGTACAGAACAAAGACGCGCGAACGATAACGGCTGGTCTTTATGGTGTTAATTATTCTTGTATTTTTCTAAATAATACAAGTTTTATACCATAGAGTGGGATAAAACTTATAATAAATTTAGAATAAAACGAGTTTATACCACAGAAATGTTATAAAAAAAGATAAAATTTACCCTCAAACTTTTTACTGTGTAGAAATATTAAAAAATTTTTTTTAATTTGTTTCTCATATCGTATTATTTTTATAAAATATCCACCGGAAACGTTCACATCCGAATCTACTATCCTAATGTACAATTCTAAAGTAATACAATTGAAGCCTTAAAAAACTATAAAACTCTTCCAAAGAAAATTAATTTAAATAAAAGACAGCATTTTATAGTGGGAAAAGTGTTGATTAAAAACCCACTTTTATTATTTTACTAAGAAACTTTTCACAAATAAAAATCGTCGAGTTTGAAGCGATAAGATTTCAACGTTATTAAAGTTGACTGTATTTCTGGAGGCTCTCGAGCTTAGATAAAATGTGACCTATGCCATTGAATGATTACAAATAGAAGGTGACACTACCGACGATGAAGCGACATTAGAGCTATGTGGCAGATATTTGCACTCCACATAATTATCCAGTTCTATAACCCAAATAAATTGTCTTCGCATATGTGTGAAAAATTTTCCATGGTTTTGTTTTCACTTATTTTGTTATAGACCTTTTCTGATTACCAGTTACTTTCTGCGGCATTGTTTTGTGTCTTTTGCCAATTGCTAGCTTTTTGACCACTTTGTCAACTTTTTTATATACATTGGTAGCGCGTAAGAATTTTATTTATTTTAAATAATTTTTAAGATCTTTTATTAACTTAAGTGTGATGAAGTTTTGTGATTACGTCGGGTATGAAATTAAAAAAAATATGGAATTTCTAGATTTCTTATGCCAAAAGATAATAGGCGTGAAATTTGGATTTCAAACTCGGGAAACAGCTTTCCTTCCAAGTTGATTGAAGATGAAAAATTGTATATATGCGCTGAACACTTCGAAAAGAAGTTCGTAAATATTAGTGGCTTTAAGGAGGGACATAACATTCGCGGCAGAGAAAACGGACCTTTTTTTAAAAATTCATAACTCAGTCAAAAATAAACATTTTTCCAAAATTTAATTATTATTGTAGAGAATTGAACAAATTACAAGAAAAAAAAATTCAAAAAAATATATTTTTCTCTTCAACATGGTTTTATAGAGTTCCAAACTGGCGGCAGAGAAAAAAACAGGGAGTCGCAACAATTGTCCGATCTGGAAAAAAAATTACTTTTTTAAATCTTAACAAAATTGGTTATCGTATGACAGGAGCTTTTTAATAAATTTTTTTTCAATTTTTGGTGATGTTCCAAATTTGAAAGTGTGTTTTTTCGAAAAAAATATTGACTTTAAAATTCTAACAAATCGAAAGAAAAATTTAAAAAAAGCTCGTGTCATACGATAGCGAATCAAGTTTAAAAAAATACAAAAAAAAAAAATTTCGTGAAAAAATGAACCCGCTAGTGTCCAGTACGAAAAACATGGTTTCGAGATAAACGCGTTCAAAGTTTGTCAACAAAGAAAAAAAAGGCGAAAATTAAAAATGCGCTTTCACTAATCCGGCTGTATTTTCTGAACCCGTAGGAATTCTTCCATGATAGAATCTTAAGAAGATTTACTAAAATACAAAATTATAAAAAGAGTCGATTTCAAAAAACGGCCAATGTCATGTCCCTCCTTAAATCAAGACTTTCAAAAATTGCAGTGATACTTAGAAAATACTTAGAAAAGTATTGCCACAAAATCAGCAATAGATTTCACGAAAATCAAAATTAAATGATGAAACGATATTAACAAATCTAGCTTTCAAATGTTGTTATTCTATTTTAAATAAATTTTCAAAATATTTTTTAATGTTATAATGAAATCTAAAAATTTTTTATTTTTTGTTGACACATGATGAAACAAACACGTGAAATTTATAAATAAATGAATATTTTAAATTTTTGTTCGAAACCACTTAATTTGCAGTACAGTACTTTTTTGGTTCTTTTTTTCAATTTCTTCGCATTTTGTAGCAACACAAATTCAAAATTTCTTTCGAAAAACCGGAGGCTCGACATCGATTTTAGGCTTAGTGTTTTTTGGGAAAAAATGGTC
The DNA here is from genome assembly GCA_958299015.1 of Tetanocera ferruginea. NCBI lineage: Eukaryota > Metazoa > Arthropoda > Insecta > Diptera > Sciomyzidae > Tetanocera > Tetanocera ferruginea. The sequence goes on from OY282640.1 coordinate 70,206,450, forward strand.
AGAATTTTCAGTAGAACATTTTCCGCGCTTACGAGTTTTTGAAAACAAAAATTGATCCGGCCTTATAAAAAAGGCTTGAGGCTACAAAGACTTAAAACATATGCAATTAACCCATTTTCCATTGGAAAACCCATTTGGATAGAAAAATATCCATGAAAATAATTTTTTTCAAAAAATCACTAGATCAAATTTCTTAGATTACTAGATGTATCCTTGAAATTCTGCCATTTGACTAGAGTTACCAGCCTACGAAAACCATTAATTTTCCGGTGGTGGAAATAGCGGCAGTGGAAAGCAGAAAATTTAGAAAATAAATCAAAGCACAACAGAAATATTTAGTTTTTCATCTTGCCTCTTTATCGACACCAACTTTGGCTCCATCGCATTATTAATAAGAAAGTAATAAGTAGTTAACTGATTTCGACTGATTTGCGACTGGGGATCGAACTCGGGCTCCGAGCATGCTAAGCCACACACTTAACCTGCATGCCACGGTCACCAAAAATAATTGGTACATGTTTCAATTAGCTGTTTTGTCGTTAAATACGCATTGCAATTATTTTAAAAAAATTCGAAGAAAAGTTATCACGATGGCCTAATGGGTTGAAAAATACCCAATGAATATCTCAACAACGCATTGAGGTATGGTGCTGAATGTTTGAATATATATTTTATAGTTGAAATTTAAGCTTGTTTACTTTAAATTTTGTTTGTAGAGACGCAAATTCGTTTATTTCTATTAAAAATTTTTTTTGTTTAAATTAAAAATATGTTTTTTTCCGAGTGGTGCAATTATTGACTCCCTTTATTTAGAGGGAGTCTAAACAAGAATTAGAATTTAAACAAAGCTATTTTGATAAACGTTTGCTAAAAACTGAAGAATGCATTTGGTAAAATTTTCTTATTACAAAAACTGCTTGTTCTGACATTACACTAGTGTGCTGACATTTATTTATTAATGATAAGTGTCTCATTGCTCAAAGTACTTTATTTATGTAAATAAAGTGGCACCAACAATTATACCGCGTACCCTAGGATATTACGATTGAATTAATTTTTTATTTTGTATATTATTTACTACTTTAATATACATAAAAATATTATAAATAAACATGAAAACATTCATTTTGAATATGATATTTATAAATCGATATTATTATGCTTAATTAAAGAGATTATTTTACTGAAGAATTATTTTAAGCCTCAAAACTCATTCTATTAAATTTTGATTTTACACAATTTGCTTAAAAACCAAATAACACGAATAAAACGAAAACACAGCGGAGCAGCAGCTACTGGCCTTGAACAAGGAGGGAAATTATTTATCTTTGTTTTGGGATCAATTTAGGATTTTATTAGCTTGTGCACAAAGTAGGTAAAAATCTTTGGTGATATGAAAAACGATACTAGAGACATGTGAACAGTGTTGCCGGAGTAAATTTATTTTTATATCCAAAATACAAAATAAAAATAGCCAAAATGTAAAAAAAATAGCCAAAAGATTAATTAATTGTATTAGAAAAAAGAAACAGGACTAACATTCATACCTTTTTAACTAACTAGTTTTTTGTACAACATAGTACCATTTTTTACTGGAAACAGATTTATAAACAACCATGGTTGTTTTAAAATATGTTATAAAAAAATGTATGTTAAAAATATAAGAGCATATTTTAAAAATATTAAGGGCATATATCCTTAAAATAGACGGGCCTTTAATATAGAAGGACGTTAGCTCATTTATTTTTTACTTGATAAAAGTAAAAAAAAACTTTATAAAAATAAGGTTTGCATTTTCGGAAGGAAAAGAAGTATTAAATTTTTTTTATCTTCGAACCAACTATTTCAGGTGTCAAACCTATTCAGTCAAGTCTGCCATGGTTTAGAAATGGGAGAGAGATAAGAAGGTGAGAAAGTGAAATCAAGTGAAACAAGTGAAGAATGTTTTATGTGTGGCGGAGTGCAACATCAACTTAATTTTCCATGCTGACTTGCTTAATTTTACTTTTGAAAACAAACCACAATTACTTTCAACGATCAAAATTATATAAATTGTTGCTACTCTCATGTGGCACATGATTATAGATGTCAAATTATTGGATATTCTTGCGCTCGGCTGCACGATTAGCATCACTGGCAGGTCGTGTTCAAATGAAGAGAGAATTCACCCTCACGTGAATATTTTAAATCATTTCCCTGCAAACATTTGGAAGACGATTGGCAGAGAAGTGGATTTTGCGATGCAACAGTAATTCGCCCAAGTGTTTTTTGGGAAAATGCATCGCTTTTTAAATGCTCAAGCAATGAATGCGCTAGTCACGAAAATTTTCAAAATCTTCCTTTACTAATTTCAGCGATTGTTGGAAGATGGATTTTTTAAAAATGTTCAAAATCTATTATGGAAATATGAAGCAGGCTCTGAAAAATCGTAAAATCAATTATAAAGTTGAACTAGTATAGTTTCGAAGCAACGTCATATTATATCGAAAAGAAATAAAAACAAATTCACAAAAAATTCATTGAAATCGGACAGAACAACGATGCTTTGGAACAAATTGCTGAGGACTCTTAAATGGACTTCGTTTGACACCCTTTTCGGCGAATTTCTTGTCACTCCTCTAGGCGGTTCATTGGTGAATCTTCCCGGCGAATCTTCCCGGCGAATCGGCCTAAGCAGATTACAATAGAAGGCAATTGCTTGATCTTCCCAGCAATTCGTTGGGGATTCTCTGGCAATTGAAAATTTTATATGTGAAATAAAAAATTAATTCGCCGGAATGCAAAAACATAGCCGAGTAAAAAAAAATAGCCAAATGAAAAATAAAATCGCCAAATAGCCAAAACTCCATACGAGCAAAAAAAATAGCCACTTTTGGCTATAAATAGCCAAAACGGCAACACTGCATGTGAATGGCGTAGCTGCGAATGTTGGCGGTGTCCATCGTTGACAGCAATAGGCTGTGTTAGATAGGCTGTGTTAGATAGGCTGTGAAAATAATTAAGTCTAGTAAGGAAAGATATCAAATGAAGTTGTTAATTTTACCCGGTAATTCGATTATGTCATTTGAGTATTGCAATGCTTCAAGTTCAAGAATTGTAGACAAGGTGGCTCAGTCAATATGAATTTTGACCAATCGAAGTATAATTGATGACATTGAAGTATGATTCACTTTCACAATTTATAAAATTGTCTACTTCTCGACCCAACATTTGTCGAATGCAACCTGTTGCTTCTTGATGTGCTGCTAAAATCTTCCTATATCCATCTGAACGCACTAGCGGATCTTGGTCCGTTATCATCGATAGCAAAACATTCTCGGGGTGAAAGAAGTATGTGTTATTTTTAATGAACGGACGGACGGCTTGTTGAACGTCTTCCGGCAACTAACGAATCCAATTTATATATTTGAAAACGTTGCGACTTCCGTGAACTGCCAAGTGTTGATTTTTGACAAGAAACCAGAATGGCGCATAGACTTTTAGCACAAACTCCGCTAGTTGCATTAGATTCGGCGAGGGTTCCATGCACGTATAATAATAACGGAGAATTATAAATATAATCTTAATATTTAAAAATGGTTCTACATGTGTTGAATACCGCTAATCTCAGAAACTTCTAATCCAAATGCCACCAAAGCAGGTTTTTGTACTTTTAATTGGTGGCGCTGGGGTTGAGATATAGAAATCGCGTTAATTCTCAAGAACCAAATTTTGGACAAATGTTTGTTTGGTTCTAATACACATTTTTGCAAATTTTGGACTCACCAGGTAGAGCTGCGATCGAGATATTTAAAATACTTGATTTTTATGATGAATGCAGTTGATTTTTTTTTATTTTGATAACTTCGACATGGTTTCCACCCGAAAATTAAAATAACAATGATATTATTACACTCTGTCGACATTTGTCAAATATTCATGGCGTTAGCCATGTAGTTGGAAATAATATTTTTGGTAAAATCAATTAAAGTTTCCAAAATTTTTAATGATTTAATGCAAGTGAATCTATGCAATAACTAATTGGTATCGATAAAAAAAGGGTCCTGGCACCTTCCATGAAATCCAAATTGCGATGTTTAATAGCTTTGGAATTTACACGTGCCTTTCCTATTGAATCATTTTATGGGCATAATACGAGAGGCGTAGCAAATTTTTCAGCAGCCAAAATTTTCACAATAACTTTCAAACTATAAGTTACATATGAATGAAACTCAGTACGAACCCTCTATTTAGTCGTGTCCTTTGACTGGCAAAATCGAGAAAGCGTTGGACAAGTGGGCATGTCATCTCCCATACAATTATAATTTATTTGTAAATACTTCTAGAAGTAATTGTCGCATAGCAAGGAAATTCAGTATGGAGTTTCTAATTGTCCCAGTCTTTATACTGGAAATAGTAACGGGCCGAGGCTTTGCCGATACAAGCCAAATTTTTGATACAGAATACAGAAATGGCGGTAAAAGTCACATAGCGTTGAAACTCAGAACAGAGTTCTCAATGGTGATGTTCTTCTACTAGAAAAGGTATATTTGACAGGTATTGGTCAAAGAGATATGGCTTCGTGCATATAAGCCAAAGTTTTGATATCGAAATGCTTTGGAAGTAAAATTTACAGAATATTGAATCTCGGAACGGAGTTACTATTTTGTGATGTCCTGCTACTGGGAAACTAGAAAGGACATTGGATATTGATCATGGTATGAGGGTATAATAAAAAGTTTTGAAAGTTCTTCTTATATTCTATTCTTTTTCCCAGGTGTACCAACGTGCGCCGGATTTCGCTATCTATGTTTAAACAAAACGATCTGTGTCTCATGGCTTTTAACTCCAATACTATTGGGTTGATTGAGATGAAATTTTGGCAGTCAATTTTATTCAGTACAAGATGGTTCACCAAATAAAAAAATTTAGCCACACTCAAAAAAAAGAGTCACATCAAATTGAAAGTTTTGCCTTTTTTTTTTTTTTTGACCGAACGTAGGGGTCGCGCATTGACATATTTCTTCATATCTCTGGTGTTTACAGTCGGATTTTAAAGTTTGGTAAAAAAAAAAAAATTTAGCCACACTCAAAAAAAAGAGTCACATCAAATTGAAAGTTTTGCCTTTTTTTTTTTTTTGACCGAACGTAGGGGTCGCGCATTGACATATTTCTTCATATCTCTGGTATTTACAGTCGGATTTTAAAGTTTGGTACAACAATGTTTTTGTCTCAAGAATATCAATATGACCTCTTTAGAAGTCATTGACCTCAGGTGTACCGTTCTAGTACATACCCTACAGATCTCAGTTCCTACCATCCTAATGTACCATCCTTAAATCAAAAAAATTAAGCTCTTAAAATATCATTAATCTTTTGCACAGGAAGTATATTGAAATTTCTAGCAGAACTATTTTTAAAAAATTTTTGAAAATTTTTTTGCCGAACGTAGGGCTCCCTTTTTTCATTTTCATCATATCTTCGGTATTAAAAGTCTGATCATATTGAATGGCATATCGATGTTTTTGTTTGAAGGAGACCAATTATTTTTATTGGAAGGTCTTTAATTGATTTTGAGGAACTTTAAAGCTCGTAAAGAGCTCTAAAAGAGGTTTCAACACTATTATTGTTGTGATTTTCTAAATGTACAATGTATTATTATTTTATAATTTTCTTTTATTATTTCTTTGCAATAAAAAAAAAGATTTTAAGATACTTAAAATTTTTTTTTTTAAACAAAAACTTTATTTTTAAACTTAACTTTAAAACAGTTGTGCTTGTTTAAAATTTCTATTTACAAATTTTTTGTTTAATTTTAAAGTATTTTTTCTTCTCAGTGTACTTTTAATTTTATTTCAGCTCAATTTGAGAAAATCTATCTATTAAGATAAACTTTAAGATATAAATAAGAGACTTTGAAAAGTCATATTTGTTTCGATGATTCCATTAAACAATTTAAAAAAATCTGTAATTTATTTTTGACAACGTTACCATAAAATATGTCTTAAATATTTTATAATCATAAAATTCTTTCGATAATCACAAAGCAACTTTTAACTAAAAAGAATCAATTGACAACAACTTTAATATTTGGCTCATGGCTCTGGGGGGGGGGGGGGGGTCCATACCCGTGGACCATGCCTACGCCACTGAATGGGATTGTCACTAAATCCATCAATGGTTTTGAATAACGAAGTGAATCCGTCAGATTTCTTCTTTGTGTTTATGAATCCCCAAAATTTCTTAGGATCCGACAATATCTTCAACTTAATATAATTTAAATATTGATGATATAATGTAATTGAGCTATTTTCGTATTCCAGAAAAAAAACGTTTGTAAGTTTCTTGGGCATTTGAGTCTAAGCTACAATTAATGGAATCATCAAGATTATTTCTATTTATATACTCTAAAATTACTGTTCGCGCCAATATGGCAACTCCTTTTGTATTATTATCTTTTCTGACATTTGTTTCATTTCATTTCCTTTTTCAGGTAATTTTATTTATTTTTTGTTATTCAAGTAGTTTAAGAAATACTCGCAGGGCCAGCGACGCCAGAAATGAGTTCGCATCTGACTTATGAGTTGCCAGCGTTGAGATAGAGTTTCGCGAAAATCTTCGATATCGGGCTCAGGAATAGTTTTGAGCGGTTCACCAACTTCGAAATGTCCAGGCTTAATTTATCTAATCTTCAGAGTGCGATGACTGAACGACAAACGGGCGGGAATTGACACATGCCTCCACTTCAGTCAGTAGTGTGTAGAAACGTTTGTATGTGAGCAGAACTTCTCCAAGAGCGCGTTTAAGGTGGTATTTAACTCTCGTTACATGCCCGTCTCCCAATTGCCGCCCATATGCGGGGCTCCTGGCGGGTGGAAGTGCCACGTTATGCGTGAGCTTTCGAAATGTGTGCGCACGCTTTCGTCAGCCATGCAGCGTTGAAACATAGTACGAAGCTCTCTGTCAGCACACGTTAAGTTGGTGCCGTTATCGGAGTAGATATGCTGACATAAACTTCTACGATTATCAAAGCGTTTGAAGGCTGGTATAAAATCGGATGCGGACAGACTGCCGACTAGTTCCAAGTGCATAACACCCGTACTCATACAAGCGAAGGAGCAAATGTAGCCTTTTGTGCTCTTGCTACCTCATCCGTATGAGAACTTAAGAACGTAAGGACCTCCAAAATCAACGGCAGTGTGTAAAAAGCATCGCACCGAAGTAAGACGGCTGCGTGGCAAATCACCTGTTGCCTGCTGAATTGGTCGACTGTTTATACTAGCGCATTTGGCACAGCTGGAATACCTTTGTTGTACAAGACTGCGTGCACCAGGCACCCAAAATCGTATATGTAGTACCGATTGCATAATTTGAGGGCCGCCGTGAACAGTATAAGAATGAATGTCAGCGATGATGGCTTCCGCTAGCGATGATTTTTTAGGCAAAATAATTTGATGCTTCTGGTCAAAGGGTAGCTCCGCTGCCTTGACTCTGCCACGGAGCAGTGGGAAAGCGTAAGTTTGTTCATACTTTACCAACACAATTTCAGCTTCGTGGAGCTCTGGAATCGTTAAGGGTCCGGACCGTAGAATAGCGTTTTTCATCTTCTTTTTTGCTTTCAAATGAATCGATGCAGGTACGCTGTCACTCTCTGAAGTTTGCAGTATGATGAATATTTGGTCAATAGTTTCCAATAGTTCTCAGTGCAAGTGACGTTAGCTAATGTTTTGACTCTTCGCAGCTCGATATTTGTTGAATGCTGCGCTTCAGCAGCTCGATGCCAAAAAGCTTTGCCACTTTGTAATCAGTCGGGACCGTGCCACCATAGCTGATATTCTAAAAGTTGAGCGGAACTTACATCTCGAGAGGCACAATCAGCTGGATTATGTTCTGAGCGTACTTGGCTCCAACAATGAGGAGGTAATACTTTCTGCACATCAGACACGCGGTTTGCGACAAATGTCGACCATCGACTTGGATGGCCTTGCAACCACGCCAGTGGAAAAGTTGGAATTCTGTGACAGTAGCTGACTATACAGTGCCGATCCAGCGATTTAGTTTAAGCGCTGACAATTTTGGCAAATCGTTGCGATGATTGAGCCACTCTTTAGCTGTTTTTTCTGGCACGACATCGTCCCAGTCGTGATTCACGAGCCAGAGCTATTGCATCCATATTTTTGATCTTATGGTGTATGGAGAGATTAGACCCAGCGGGTCGAATAGGGTGCTTGTTTCAGAAAGAAATAATTTCTTAGTAAGAGTGTTTGGTAGCGGTTTTAAATTAACTGCGATTGTCAAGAAGTCAGCATCGGTGTTCCAAATTATACCTAAGGTACGAACTTCATTGTCGTCTGCGAGAAGATGTGATGTCTCTTTTGAAACATGCGGAATGTTGCTAATGAGCTGTTTACAGTTACTTGCCCACTTCCGCAATTCAAATCCACCACAAGTAAGAGTGCTGGAGATATCTAATTATAGAGCTTTGAGATCTTTTACCGACGATGTGCCAGTGAGAAGGTCGTCCATGCAAAAGTCTTGGGTGACAACTCGAGTTACTACGTCGGATGCATCTTTGGCTACTTGCTGCATGCATTTTATAGCTAAATGGGATGCAGACGCTACGCCTTAAGTCACGCGCAGCATTCGATAATCATCTACATTTTCTCAACGTCTGCTATCATTGCATAGCGATATGTTCGAAAACGAAGAAGTATCGAGAATATGTCTTCTTGTAACTGTGAGCCAACCATTAACCTATCGTTTAACGAAAATCCATTTGATGTTTTCATCGACGCGTTAAATACGACTCGTAACTTGGTAGTCGTACTCGTTTCTTTTAATACGGCGTGATGTGGCATATAATAAGAATTTGTGTTAGAAAATGAAGTTACCTTTTCCATGTGCCCGCTTTGCAAAAGTTCTTGCATGAACTCGTCGTACTGTTTTCGCATGTTATAGTCAGTAGACAATTTTTTCTCTAAGCGTAACAAATTCCTTACTACGACATTTCTAGTACGTTGTCGTAGTCCGTTTTGCCACCTTTAAAGGGCAGCCGTTTAATGAAGCGACAATCAGCGGCACGTTGATGTGTGTTTTCGAAGCTTTCTTCACAGAGCAGTTCTTCTGCAGTTAGATGCTTTTTTGCAGGAGGGTCTTCTAAGGCTCAAAATAACTTACCGCTCTCGTAACATCAGCGTTGCAGTGTGGACTGGATACGGTATTGCGTGGGTTTTGCGGTGCAGCAACGTTGCTTAAAAGCACCCAGCCAAGTGTTGTGTTGATGGCCATTGGACTGCATGGAGGACCCTTGCGAAGTCTGAACAAAAAGAATTTATCCATTTCATCCATGCCGATCAATAGATCTATAGAGGCGGGTATTGCGTAGCATGGATCAGCAAGCGTTAGGCCCTCAATGTGTGACCAAGGTGGCGTATGCACTTTGACGGAAGGCATGTCAGTTGTTATGTTCGGCAAAATGAGTGCATTAATTTGGAAGCGAGTGGTTAGAAAGCGTGACGACAACAAAAGACTTACTTGTCCTTTGACCTTGCCTCCTTGCGATGTTCCAATACCGGTAACCGATATCTGCGATTGTTTGCGTGGTAAACGAAGCCGTTATGCACAAGCTTCCGTAGTGAAAGAAGCATGCGAGCCGTTGTCAAACAGTGCTCACGCGGGCTGCCAGCGTTCAGCGTGATCTTTAATGAAAACGAAAACTGTTACCAACAAAATTGTACCTTGAGCGTCGGTACGCAGAGATGATGTTTGTGAAGCGGTTGGTTGCGAGGCGCCTTTTTATGTTGGCGCAATAACCCCCCCCCCTGTAGGGTAGGCGGTGTGCAGTGGTGCTGTATTTGCATTCATTGGAGAGATGATAAATCTACCTTGTTTTAACCATTTTAAAACTTTTTAACACTTATCTCTTTTTTTTAACTTTAGTTCTTTCTATTAATTTTGTTTTCACTTTGTTCTTTCCGGAGGTTTTATTTTTTTCTTAAAATTCACTGTTTATCAAAATAAATTGTCTTATTTTTTTCTTTTTTTAACTGCTTTTGGTGCCTGCTCGGGCGCTATTTGTAACAGGAGATACATCCTGTAATCTCAAAATTACACCTAAACTCAAAAAAACCCACTTTCACGAATCAGCAAACGGAGCGGCAAACACCGGAGGACCGAGAAAACGCATGACATCGCAGGACAACCGGAAGATTAGTAATTATAGTCGAATAATAATAGTTGAATAAAAAGAGCTAAATAATATAAATGAAAAATTAATTAAATTTGTAATTATAGCATTAATGATAGTGAATTTAAATAATAAACCTCATTTTTATTAGTTTTAAAAAGCGCTTTTGTCTTAAATATATAAATAACTAGCTGGTACCCGGCGCGTTACTGCCGTGCTTGTCCAATGCCTGTTCTAGTTTGCCAATAGAAGGTCATCAACAAATAGTAACTCCACTCTGAGTTTCAATATTCCTTTATAATTATTTCCAAAACATTGCCACACCCTTTGTTCAATACTCATTTTAGTTTTCGAGTATTTTCGAGTAGTAGGAGATCACCAAATAGTTACTCCAAACCGAATTTCCTTGATCAGTGACTATTATTTATAAAGCGATTCAATATAAAAAATGTTTCTTGTATGGGCGGAGCTACACCCATTGCACAATGCCCGTTCGAGTTTTGCTGTAGCAGGATACCACCAAAGTGTAAATTAATTTTGAGTTAAAATGCTTGTAGTTTTTACTTCCATAGCTATTCTGTATCGAAAATTTGAGTTGTTTGGGTAGAGTTACTCCCCGTTTTCCAATATCCGTGTCAGCTTTATCACTGAAAGAGCTGATCAATCAGTTATTTCATACTGAGCTTCATTGTTATACGACATTTAGTTCCAAATCAATTCGATACCAAAAAGTTGAATTGCATGGGCGGTGCCATGTCCCCTTTCCGAAGATCGCTCAAATTTGATAGTCGAAGGGTAAGTCTCAAAAGTAAGTTTGTATCGAGCTTCATTGACATGTGATTTATAGACAAAAGGAAAACCAAAAATTTGTGTTCTTGAAAAAGTGCCACGCCCATAATTGGTAAAAAGGTGAAATATACTTTACGACCTATTCTCATACCTACAAAATATAAAAAAAAAATTTCATTTAAATCGTTCCAGCCGTTCGGAAGAGTTCATACACTAACACCGTGACACGAGATTTTTATATATTAGATTTTGTACAGAACTCTGTGTATACGGCAAGATATACTCCGGCTTAAAAACTTCGTTACAAATGGCCGCCAACCAGGAAGTCAATAACGCCAGCGAACAGAGCAGTACCGTATGTTAAACCAGGCACCAGGTAATGACCCTGTGGATGTCTGGACAGCTTGTTTCCGGTGTGGTCAGGATGGACATCAAAGAAGTAAATGCAGGAATGAGAGGATGGTTTTCTGTTGGAAATGCGGTAAACGTTACAAGCTGACATTTGAATGTTGCGATCGGGATTCGGAAAACACTCAGGGATTCCGCCAGACATGAGGATTATCGGGATCCCTTCAACAAGTCGCTCCTCGCACCCCACGCAACCATTAGGGTTTGAGCGAAGCCGCATCTTCGCTAAAGTGGCTCTGGGAGATGAACTAGCAACAGCCACTATAGACACTGGAGCTACAAGAAGCTTTGTGAGCGAATTATTTGCAAGAGCACTTCGAAGACAGGGCGTAAGCATACCTATCAGGACGCAGATGAGATTGGCAGACGATACAATTAAATAACTCAGGGAGGCGTTAGAAATTGAGGTCAGGCTGGGAACGTCACAATGTTGTTTGGAACTATTGGTCATGCAGGATGTGACGGACAACTTATTTCTGGGAATTAATTTGTTGATACGGACAGGAGCAACTTTTACATGTGGTGGTAGCAGCATCACACTTAATGAAACAGTTGGAATGGAACACGAAAAGGATCTGTATATGTGTTCTCTGGTGCAGACTAAAGTGGAAGTTGAACAAGGTAAAAGTAACAGAAAAATTATTACAGGTGAGCAAAACGTGGAGCTCAGAAGCGAGATAGAGGAAAAGGAGAAAATAAGAATATTTCTGGAAGACGAATTACGGGAGTTTGAGAAGCTGCGGGATGTGTCGAATATTACCAGTAACAAAATTATTATGAAGCATGATCAGCCAATTGAGCAGCGGTATTTTCCAAAGAACCCAGCAATGCAGGCTATAAAAAAAAAGAAGTCGAAGAGCTAATAGAGAAGGGATGCGTTCAACCGTCGCATAGCCCATATAGTGCACCAATAGTTCTGGTTAAGAAAAAGACAGGTCGATGGAGGCTGTGCGTAGACTACAGACAGCTAAACGCGCATTCGATACCGAATGCATACCCACTACGCAGGATACAGCATATTCTCGACAGATTACGGAACGCGAAGTATATCAGCAGATACTGGCAAATACCCATGGATCCAGCAAGCAAACAGTATACAGCATTTTCTGTACCAGGAAAAAAACTCTTTCAATGGCGCGTCATGCCATTTGGGTTACATTCAGCGCCGGCTACTTTTCAGAGGGCACTCGATCACGTAATTGGTCTAGAAATGGAACCACATGCCTTCGCATATCTGGATGACATAATTGTGATAGGAGAAACATTTGAGGAGCATAGAAAAAATTTAAAGGAAGTCTTCCGGCGGCTAAAGGCCGCAAATCTCAGGCTAAATCCCGAAAAGTGTGAATTTTTCAAGCAGGATCTAAAATATCTAGGACACGTTGTGAGTAAGGATGGAATTCATACAGACCCAGATAAGGTAGCGGCGATTCGAGAACTAAAACCACCAACAAATGTTCGGGAGGTGAGACGGTTTTTAGGCGTTGCATCATGGTATCGACGTTTTGTACCAGACTTTGCAAACATCGTTATACCTCTCACAGGTCTTCTAAAAAAGGGGAAACATTGGAAGTGGAGCGAGGACCAGCAACAAGCATTCGAGACTCTAAAGGAAAAACTGACTGAGGCTCCCGTACTGGTATGTCCGGATTTCACAGAGAAGTTCACGTTGCAGACGGATGTAAGCGATTATGGGCTCGGAGTAGTTTTGACACAGGAGTTCGAAGGAAATGAAAAGGTAATTGCATACGCCAGTCGACATTTACATCAGGTCGAGCGAAATTATTCTTCAACAGAAAAAGAATGTCTATCTACCGTTTGGGTCGTGAGGAAGATGCGACCGTATTTAGAAGGGTACCAGTTTATGGTAGTGACTGACCATTTATCGCTTAAATGGCTAAATTCGATAGAAAGTCAGTCATGAAGCATTGCAAGATAGGCGCTGGAGCTGCAGCAATAAACATTTGATGTTAAGTATAGGAAGGGGAAATTCAACGGGATTGCAGATGCACTCTCACGACAGCTGCAGGAAAATCGCAGACTACACGCGGACTACACCAGAGTGGATGGAAAACTGTATCGTCATATACCTGGAAAGACAGGAGACGAAGACTGCCATCATGAAAATTTTTCGTACCCAAGAATCAACGAATCAGAGACCTTGAAGAGAATCACGACAGTCCGTGCGCTGGACATATGGGAATAAGGAAGACAATCTTCCGCATTAGCAACAGCTACTACTGGCCACGGATGTGGCGGGATATCAGGAATTATGTTCGAACATGCAAAACATGTCAAAAGTTCAAACCGAAGCAAGAGAAAGCAGCTGGAAAGATGTTTACGCAGATCGCAGATGAACCGTGGTTAATTTTGTGTGCAGACTTTGTGGGACCACTCCCGCACTCTACCCACGAAAATACAATGCTGGTTGTATTCTTCGATAATTCCTCAAAATGGACAGAAATAGTGCCCCTACGGAGAGCAACAGGTGACACTCTGAAAAAGGCATTTCGCGAACGAATCCTAGCACGATGAGAACCGAAGGTATTAGTCACAGACAATGGAACACAGTTTTGCAGCAAGCCGTTTCAGAAATATCTACAGGACCTAGGAATTCGACAACAGTTTACAGTACCCTATACACCGCAAGAGAACCCCACAGAACGAGTAAATAGAAACGTGAAAAAAATCATCGCACAACTCACTGGTACGGATAAGAAGAAATGGGACAGTCTTCTTCCCGAGATATCGTTGGCGCTGAATATAGGAGTCTCAGATACGACAGGATTTAGTCCAGCTTTCTTGACGCAAGGCAAAGAACACAGGTTACCTAAGGTACTTTATGACAAGCAAGCACTTGGCACAGGTAACAGAGCACAAACACCAGATAAAAGACACACAAGATTACAGGAAGTGTTTCAAATTGTCCGTCGGAACCTCGAACGAGCAGCTCAGGATCAGGCAAGACACTACAATCTGCGATGAAGATCTTGAAAACCGGAAGTATGACAAGGGGTACTGGTAAAGAAACATCATCTGTCTAAAGCTGTGGACCAATTTAATGCTAAGCACCAAAATTCGATGGACCATAGCGCGTAATGGGATTTACATCACCAGTAATAGTCCAGCTGAAGAAGGATGGAGAAGATCGAGTAAGGACAGCACCCTGGGCGAAGTCAAAGAATTGCATCCAAATAATAGCGAGGAAGCAGAAGCACAAGATGGAAACCAGTCACGATCTTGACGAGAGAATTTTCGGACCATAAATGTTGTAGTCATTTTTTTGATCGTGTTTGTTCAGTAGAGGTAGAAGTAATTGTCGTTAAAACCTATTAATTAAAGTCCTGCCATTATTTAGCAACAAACCATCCAACCAACCAACCAACCGACAACGATATGCTAACCTGGTAAGGAAACTGGAAACGACACGGCAAATGAAACAAATCTGGAAACGACACTGGCAACAACAACGGAGACAAGAAGGAAACTGGAAACAAAGTTGACTACGAAGCGAGGAACACCATTGGCAATGAACCCAGCGAACGAACGATATACGAATACGAAACTATATTTAGATACCATGACGACCACGGCGATGAAATGGACAAGAGAGATTCCGATCAAGGCTGGTACCGACTCCCAGTGGAAAAGGGATCGATCGGAATCCAGCCACAAGAACAACCACCAGGACATTGCTTCTGATTTGTGGATGTGGTGGAGTTGAACGGGTCGAAAGGGGTTTGGCTGACAGACCGTATCCGCCGCGGAATATCAGAACGAGTGGCACATAAAAGTTCAACTACAACAACAATAGTTTACTTTTAACAACAACACCAACAACACCAACAACAACAACTGCAACAATATTTTACTTTCAACAACAACAACTTTAAACAACAACAACTACAATAGTTCACTTCAGCGGGAGCATGAAGAAGAAATAGAAGCAGGCTTTGAACAATAGCAAGCCAAGCAGCAACAACAAAAACAACAACAACAGCGGTGCAATAAAATATAAACAAACACAAAAACAATAACAACAACACCTGCTTAGAATACAAACAAAAACACATAACTACAAGAATTGCAAACGCCACCAAACAACGGTATGTAATGCAGGCACACACAATTAGAACAACAATGTTAAACACGCGCCGAAATATAAATAATAACAAAGCCACAGCACAATAACAACAACGTAGGCGAGCCAGAGCTTCGGGTTTCGAGCTTTTCTAAGCGGTTACCCTAGTAGAAATAGAGAACACTGTTTGTTTCGGGTTCCGAGCTTTTCGAAGCGGTTACCCTAGTAGAACAAGAGAAAACTGTATGTTTCGGGTTTCGAGCTTTTCTAAGCGGTTACCCTAGTAGAACTAGAGAAAACTGTATGTTTCGGGTTTCGAGTTTTTCTAAGTGGTTACCCTAGTAGAACTAGAGAAAACTTTATGTTTCGGGTTCCGAGCTTTTCTAAGCGGTTACCCTAGTAGCACTAGATACATCCTGTAATCTCAAAATCTCACCTTAACTCCTAAAACCCCCATTTTCACGAGTCAGCAAACGGAATGGAAAGACCAGAGGACCGAGAAAACGCTGGACATCTCAGGACATCGCAGGACAACCGGAAGAATAGTAGTTATAGTCAAATAATAATAGTTTAATACAAAGAGCTAAATAATATAAATGAAAAATAAATCAAATTTGTAATTATAATGAGAGTGAACTCGTCCCGAGTTACTGCCCATTCGGTGGAACGTCGTCATAGCCATCAGATGCATCACTCTCATAGTCGTCGTCTATATCGGGGTAAAGGGCACACCATGGCTTCATTTTATCACTGCTCCCCACAGTGCTGAATTTTCGCTGATTTCGTTGCGCTCCTTCTATATCTTCTACCAGATAACGGTTGAAACGTACAACTTTAGCAATAGTATACGGTCCTCGGAACTTGGCGTCAAGTTTTCGTCATTCACCAGTGCTTGGTAAGGCACTCTCAAGCAGAACTAAATCTCCTTTCTTGTAAGTTTTCAGATTCACGTGTTTAGCATCAAATCTTGACTTCCAGGCAGCTCGTGCAATCTCAATATTGTTGATAGCTTCAGTGCGTCTGTCATGCATGTTTAAATTTTCCATTGAGACTGTTGTATCTTGTAATGCGGAAAGGAGTCGATTTCCACTTATGTCTCACAATGGAAAATCATAAATTAAATTCATCGGTGCGAACTTTGTAGTAGAATTAACTGTAGTATTTTGAGTTCATTTGAGACCGCTGACACTTTGATTCACTCGTTCTGCAAGTCCATTGGCTCGTGGCGTACGAACGGCAACTTTAAATGCTGTATATCATTAACACGACAGTATTCTTCAAATACTGCTGACGTGAACGAAGTTCCGCAGTCAGTAACCAAAATTTTCGGCGTCTAAATGTTGTTGTTAAACTCTGCAGAGCATCGATCACAAAGATGCATCGGAAGTCGAGGTGTATGCATCCCAAATAATTCACACTCTTTACGACGAGGTTCACAGCTGTAGCAACATTCTACACATGCTTTGATGTAGCCCTTTACGAAATTTCTGCTTCTTGGAAACCAAAAATGTGTTAGGAGTCGCTTCAACGTACTATCAACCGCAGGGTGTCCTGATTCATCAAGGCAAAGTCTCACTATTCGCCATCGAATAACTCGAGGAATGACAAGCAGCAGTTTTTCTTCTTTCTTCTTTCTTCTCCAAAGTCGACTATTTTTAACAATAAATTCATTTTTAAATCTTTCTCGATGTTTTGATCCTGTATCCAATAGAATTTTCATAATTTTCAGCAACTTCGGATCTTGCTTAACTCCAAGATCAAGAAAACTATCTAAGGATTCTAAAGTGTAGTCACAAATTTTGAAATTACACTTTAAGAATGGTTTTCGCGAGAAGGTCATGTGCTTACATTTTTTCATATTAAGATTCATTAGATTTATTCTGCACCAGCTATGAAGATTGTTGATGTCAATTTGCAAGAATAAACCATCATATTCATTCTTAAAAGAAAGGAATAGTTTAACATCGTCAGCATACATCAAGATGTTAGAATGCTTTATGACCGATGGCAAATCATTTATATAAAGTAGAAACAAAAGTGGCCCAAGATGACTTCCTTGGGGTACTCCAGAGATAACAGGAAACTCGTATGATTTCACGAGTTTAAATAGAACAGATTGTGTTCTGTTACTTAAATACGATTCGATCCATCTCACCATTTTTGTGGGAAATCCAATCAAAGATAATTTTAGAATCAAGAGCTTGTGATTTACAACATCAAAAGCTTTGCTAAAGTCCGTGTAGATAACATCAGTCTGTAAACCTTTTCCAAAATTTTCTATTGTCATAGATGTAAATTCAAGGAGGTTAGTGACTGTAGATTTTCCTGAGAGGAATCCATGTTGACAAGGGGACATCAACGACTTAACACTGTGTGATAATTGTGAAGTAATAATTGCCTCAAAAAGTTTGGGCAAAGCACTTAATTTCGCAATTCCACGATAGTTATCAATTAATGATCTATTACCAGATTTATGCAACGGGATAATGAATGACGCTTTCCAGATAGTTGGAAAATAGCAAGCCTTTAGAGAATAGGTAAAAAGCAAAGTGATTGGAGTTATTAATTCTTCACAGCAATATTTCAGAATGCAAGATGGAATGTTGTCGGGACCACTTTTATACGAAGTTTTAAAATCTTTTAGATAAGATAAAACTGTATTGTTGTCAACTATTGGGAGGCAAATATCCCCAGAATGAACATTAAAAGGATAGCTACCATTATCAAAAGATGACGACGAGTAAGTAGACTTAAAGAAGTCAGCAAAAAGGTTACAAATGCTATAATCATTATCAGATTCCACATTTTTATATTTCATAAAAGAAGGATAAGAATCAATCTTACGTTTTGTGTTAACAAAACTATAGAAAGATTTAGCATCAGACTTGATGTTTAATTTTACTTTTGTTAGGTATATGTTATAGGATTGCTTGCACAATAGCTGGTAACTATATTTAGTCGAAGTATAACGGCCGAAATCAATCAAACTATGCGTTCTTTGATATTTTTTATAATATTT
This sequence comes from Tetanocera ferruginea, assembly GCA_958299015.1. Classification (NCBI taxonomy): domain Eukaryota; kingdom Metazoa; phylum Arthropoda; class Insecta; order Diptera; family Sciomyzidae; genus Tetanocera; species Tetanocera ferruginea. Next base: position 70,224,912 of record OY282640.1, read on the forward strand.
AGATTTTAAGTTTCTCAATTTTCTTAATTCATTGGTATACCACACAGGGCCTGAAATTATAGAAGCTTTTCTTTGCGGAATATATCTAGTGAAGCAGTCAATGAGCGTTGTATTAAACGCACAGATCGCAGCATCCAGATTCTGTGAAGATAAAATTTCTGTATTAAGATATAGTATAGATGACCAATTTATACTGGACAAACTATTTTTTAACATAACATAGTTAGTTTTTTTAAAGTTAAATTCCATGAATAGTTGACTAGCACGATTCTGTATAGATGGTTTAGGAAAATTAAGACTAATTTCAATGGTTGGGTGGTGAGAATCTTCAGGAGTGACCAGAGGATCGGACCTTGACACTGAAGCAATGTTGCTTTCATCAAAAAATACCAGATCAAGCAAGCGGTTATTCTTATTCAAATGATAGTTTAGTTGGAAAAGACCTTGACTTGAAAGCTCATTTAAAAAGTAATTATCAGATGAACTTTCAGACGATGGTAAATATATTGAAGGGTTTTCAGAACAAAAGTTCCAAGAAACATTGGGTAAGTTAAAGTCACCAGTTATTAAGATATGATCATTAGGATGTAGCAATAGGAAAACTTTACTAATAGAAACCAAATGTTTGCTATACACTTCTAAGTTAGAAAAGGGAGCATGTAATATAAAGACTCAAAGAACCGTACTTTGCATGCACACAACAGAATTCTATGTCTGCTGCTTTAAGGATAACTATTTCTTGAGAGAAATGTGTGGATTTAACCGCAATCAGCACACCCCCACCATAAGAGCAATTACCAAGAGTAGAATTTCTATCTTTACGAAAAATATTAAATTTGTTACACAGAATTTCAGAATTCAAAGTGTTAGGTCTAAGCCAAGTCTCACTGAAAGCAATTATATCATAATAAATGTTGTGACTCATAATAAATAAATTAATTAATTTTGTGTTAATACCACGAACGTTTTGATATAAGATGCGGAACTGTAGGCAGCAATCTAGTTTTTTTGGTTCATGTCGCGAACAGGTAAAGTTGCAAGTGTAGTTCTTGGCTGCGACCTGGGAACATATTCATGTACAACGGTATATTTAGGCCAAAAACTTTGATCAATGACTTAATTGTAGGCTTCAGCAGGCAAAGATATTTTAAAAGATGAAGTGACACGTTCATGAGAGAACTTAAATTTATAAACAGAAATATTTTTATTCAAAATATTCAGGTTTGTATTTAAAAAGTAAAGGATGTCATCCTCAGACGTATCAGCTGCAAATCGCGAAAGAAATATAGATCTTGCAGGCGGAATAACTACAAGATTTTTGTGCAATGGCTGATTTGAGCTACATATCGATATTAGTTTAGGTATTGCACCTGTATTATTAGTAATAGGTACCGAATTACCATCACTGGATAAAGCGCAAGTTTGAGCATAAGATAAAGCGCCAGAAGTAGAAGGAGAATTAGTGCTGAAGTTAATTGAAGGAATAACAGCAGAAGCCTTAGCCAAAAGTAAATTGGGGTCGACAAATGCTGGAGATTTTGCAGTAGCCACTTCATTAGTATTATGAACATTAGCTACAGCCTCAATTTCAGTTGCCAATGCTTCAACTGAAGTATATAAGTTGGGTGAAGGCTCAATATTACAATCAGTAGTGGCTTTTGGAGTAACATTTGTAGACGGAGAGGCTGCTTTTGCAGTAGCATTGGCAAGGCTCCGGAGATTTTTTTGCTTCGTTTGCGCTTAGGAGATACGAAAGCCTCATCCATGCACTTAAACGATTTAAACAAATTTTCATACTCCGACAATCTATTCTGCGCCGCCTCAAGGTCTTTTGAGACCTCCAAGAAGCCCTTTCTTGATTGCCTTATAAGTTTTAAAATATCAACATCCGTTGCTCTACATTCTTCGCATGCCCAACGTAAACCTTTGTTTTCGTTAAGTGCATCGAAAACTCGAGCATTTAGTGCTGCACACTTTAAGTGAAAAAAGGAATCACACAACCAGCAATTCACAATACGGTCGGATTCTCCTTTAACAGCACAGTTCCGGAATTTGCAGTACATAATGATTTTAATAAATTTTAATGTAAGTTTAGTTTTAAGGTTATGTTAAATTAAATTTATAAATTCAAAAGAAGCTTTGGCAACCCTGTTTGAATAAGTACTACAGACAGTTTGAAAAGCACAGGTGTAGGAACTTAAAAAGTAAACAAATGTCAAAACAGCTGATAAGAACAAAAAAAAAAAATAACTTGCACTCTCTGAAAACAAATGAGCTTCAAAGCAGAACGCAAAATAATAAAAAAGCAAATGTATATATGTGATTAATTTAGTTTTAAATAAAAAAGGATAATTCCGCCGCATTCACTGGATGAAATTGCAGAAATCCAACGATGTTCTTTAGCAAAATACGGCAAGTTAAATTATGATTAATTTAAGACGGTTAAACTAGTTGAAAAATTTAATTGAAAATAAAAATAAGAGAACTCAAGTTAAAACACGACTATCAGCAAGTAGAAGAGTTGCCAGACTGAAAATCATATTCTTCAAAATCATATTCGAGAAGTTTTAAGAACCAACGTGTTTACGCTTGAAATGGCTTGGCAATCCGTCACTATGGTAAAACTTTTCCCAAGTATATACATCCGGAACCGTTGGCATCCTTCGACCACCGCAAAGACCTCAATCTCGCACCCATGGTAATTACGTTCAGCTTCGTTGCAAAGTCTGCAATAGTATGCGATGGGTTTGAGCGTACCGTCGTCTTCATGCTGCATTAGAATAGCTGCGATACCAACACTGCATGCGTCTGTGTGTAGCTGATGCTCTTTACATACATCATAAACTCCAAGAACTAGCGATGTGGTCAAAAGCTGTATCAGCCTTTGAAATGCATTGTTGCACTCGGCTGTTCATTGAAACTCAATGTTTTTCCGTGTCAAGCACGTCAACGGTGAAGCAATTTGAGCGTAGTTTGCTATAAATTTTCTAAAAAATCCAGTTAGGCCCAAAAACCTTCTCACTTCTAATACACTCTTCGGAGCTTGGTATTTTTGAATTGCGATAACCTCGTCAACGTAGCTGACAATCTTGTTGCCCATTGGCTTGATCACTTGCGACATTATGCGCTGGAATACGCTGGGTACATTCCGCAGACCGAACGGCATTCGGTTAAACTCGAAATGACCGTTTTGTGTTACAAAAGCTGTAAATTGTTTGGACTTGGTAGTACCCTGACTTAAGATCTAGTGTCGTAAAGAATTTCTTAACAGTCAAAATAGAAAGGACACCATCCACCGTTGGCATAGACCATGACTGCTTCTCAGTTATGGCATTAAGTTCACGGTAGTCTATGCATAAGCGATCCTCACCATTCTGCTTGCGGACCAGTACGATTGGAGATGCATATGACGAGTTTGACGGTGGAATTATTTTATATTTCAGTAAGTCTGCTTTATATTCTCAACAGTCTGTTGTTTTGAGATAGGAACCGGATATGGACGTTTGACAATTGGTTTTGTCGATGTCAATTTAATGTCCATTTTTAAAACACCGCACTTTCCTATTTCTTTTGCTTTTCACCAAAACAACCACTATAAAACTTCAAAAGTTCTATTAAATTTTCTTTTTCTTTTAAATTTAAGCCATCATCAACATCGATTTTTGTTGTAACGAGCGCGACAACTTGACAATTACCGTTTTCAATAAAAACACGGCTTTGACACAACACATCAGTTCCGATAATTGCATCGTATTTTAACACATCGTCATTGATAACACTAAAATCATTTTTATAATCACGACCATCAATGTTTAAAATGCCTTTCATCACTACACGACATTTCCATTTGCCTCCACCAAAACCTTCCAATACTTCGTCACAACTAATAAGCTGTCCTTTACACTCAATCGCGATTAACCGACGAGCAAGGGATTTGCAGCTCCCTGAATCAATTAACGCACGACATTCAACATTATTTATTTAAACATTTTTCACTATTTCAATGTTTTTATTTTGCTCAGGTTTTACAATAATGTTGACCGGCGCTGTTGTACGCGACGCGACTCGAGCTGTGCAGTTTTGAGTAGCATGATTTGTCGAAAAACACTTTTGGCACTTTTGGTTTCTTTGTGGCATTGGGCAATTGCGTGATAAATGACTACGTTCTCTACAATTATAACAACCGGACCGGACCGCTGATTTTCTTTGTTTTCGTTTTTAAAATTATTATTTTTATTACAAGATATATTTATATATTAAGCAACCTCTTGTGGTTGTGGCTGAGCACTATTGTTAACCGGTTGTCTTTGGTTTGAATCGATACTTATCAACGATTGTAACAAATCTGAGCACTTGGCAAATTTCCACGTCGCCCGATAGATAACAATCTATAATAAAAATCTACAAATGTTTCAATTTTCGACATGCGAGCGTTCATCATCTGCATATGGATGTCTGCTGAATTTATGATGCACGGAAAGTCTGTCAAAAACTCACTTACAAACTGTTCCCAGCTTCTAAAGATAGGTTGCGCATCTATCCAAAGCTTAGCAGAACCTTTAAGTTTGCTTTGGACTGCAAAAATTACTAATTTTTCGTCCCACCCATAAGCATTCTGCAATTGATTCACTCGTTCCACGCATTGCACTGAAGTGATATCACCAATTCGCAGATCAAAGTCTGGCATAGTCGATATTAAATCACGAGCATTATAAAAAGGGTTTAAATTAGAATTATTTGTTGCACAAGAGTTCGGCATCATCGTCCCATTGGTATTTGCAAATGGTACAAAGCATGCGTTTGAATGCGATGTGCTGCAAATATTTGTCAAAGGAGCACGACACAAACTCGGCTGCATATATACAGTCGACGTATGTCCCGGCGTTGGTTAAAAAAAATCAAGCTGCTGGCGCAGCAACGGCACGCTGCATATTTGCAAATTGTTCTTGAAACATTAACGGCTGTGTGTATACGCTCGTTGATTGCGCATGCGTCGGCACAATTGAACGTATTTGCGGCGACAAGCTGCAGGTGGTTGAAAACGGATGCTGATACATACTCGGCTACATGTATACACTGGCCGATTGCGCTGGCGTCGGCAGCACAACTGAACGTGGTTGCGAAGCAGCGATGTGTGGCGTCATTGTGTTGGCAGCGCAAACAGACGCTTGAACCTCCACGAAATTGCGTATAAGCTTGTTATGAAGAAGCTTTCGGTGTTTAGACAACCAACACCCACGTGTCCCGTACTGATGAGGAATATAGTTCACACACTATTTCCACAACAGTCCGACACGCCAGCAATAAACAGAAGAGATGAAGCAGAGTTACAAAATTTTCAAAATGTAACCAATGAGGAGCTCCTAAAAATAGCAAAAGAAGTTGTGGATAAAAAGGCCCCCGGACCTGACGGAATCCCAAACAAGGTGCTTAAGTTTGCGATAATGCAGAAGCTAGAGGTGTTCGTTAACCTGTACAATGCGTGCCTAAAAGAAGGCGTCTTTCCACAATTGTGGAAGAGGCAAAGACTGGAGCTAATCCCGAAGAATACTAGTTCCTCAAGAAATGGTTGATAAGCAATAGGCTCCAGGCGTCTATTAAAGATGCTGGGGACCTTTCTAACCAGCAGTTCGGATTCCGCAAGGCCCGATCAACTACAGGTGCCATTGGAGCCGTGAAAAATATGACGCTTAATGCAATATCTGGCACTTGGATGGCACGATGGATGCACGGTGATAAAGAGTACTCTTTAGTTACAACACTCGATATCAAAAACGCTTTTAATACTGCTAACTGGACCAGAATATTGGAGGCGCTTGCTCACTTTGGTGTCCCTTTCTACCTTCGTAGAATTATCCGAGACTACCTCGAGGATAGAATTCTCCACTATGAAACAGAAGCGGGCTCAGAACGGTATAAGATCACAGGCGGAGTGCCACAAGGATCAGTGCTGGGTCCAGTTCTATGGAATATAATGTATGACGGATTCCTGCGTCTACAGCTGCCGGATAGAGCCCACATTATCGGGTTTGCAGATGACATTGCCCTCATAGTCGTAGCAAAGCATTTGCACGAAGTGAAGCACAAGTGCAACCAAGCGGTAATGGTAGTACAGCAGTGGCTGAACACAGCGCGGCTCTGTCTGGCAGAGCACAAAACGGAGACAGCACTAATAAGCAGCCGGAAAGTCGTTGAGTCCGCTAAAATATCGGTTGGTGACCATACAATTGTATCGAAACCATTCGTTAAGTACCTTGGCGTCATGATCGACCATAGGCTGAATTTTAAGCAGCATCTCACATACGCAAGCGAAAAAGCGGGAAGTGTTGCTGCAACGTTAACAAGGATTCTATCGAATACCAAAGGCCCGAGACAAAACTGTAGAAAGCTTATTGTCACTGTCGTTAGATCAATACTCTTGTACGCAGCCCCCAAATAGGGGCCGAGGCTACCAAATCTAGCTCCTATTTACGAAGCATAGATTCGGTTTATCGCATCTGCGCGCTAAGAGTATGCTGTGCATTCCGAACTGTCTCTTCAGACGCAGCACTTGTTGTGGCGGGAACTCCCCCTCTAGATCTTCTAGCGACTGAGAGCGTGATATATGGCTCACTCCCTAGCGACTAGCCTAAGTCCTCAAAACGTAGGATAACACGTGACCGCAGTGTGGCGATGTGGCAGATGCGCTGGGTGGCATCACACAAGGGACGATGGACGCAACGTCTTATTAAAAATTTGGAACCATGGCTGAATAGACGACACGGTGAGTTAGACTACTATCTCACCCAAATACTCACAGGGAACGGCTGCTTCAAATCGTACCTACATAGATTCAAGCACGAAGAAAATCCTTTCTGCTGTTTCTGTACAAGAAATGTTATTGAAGATGCAGAGCATGTTTTCTTCGAGTGCCCAAAGTTTAACCCAGAAAGACTAGAGCTAAGCAATAAAGTAGGTAGGTCGCCAACAGTGGAAACTTTGGGGCATTACAATAAACATTATGCTTACCTCAGAAGGACCTCAGTTTGCAACACGGCATGTGCAATAATGAAAGAATTGCGCCGAGTAGAAAGACTTCATAACGCAATAAGAAGTATATAGGAGTAAAGAATACTCAACCTTGCCAGGGGGTTTGAACATAAACGTTCATCTTGCTAGGGACCGTAGTCGACGTTGCGTTTGCGTCATCCCCTTACAAGAGACCGCAGGGGTCAGACCATGCGCCTGCGTGTAGGGATCAGCTCCCGAAGCGGTCTCCCCCCGTAGAATAAACATTTTAATTTGGAAAAAAGGAGAGCAACCAACCAGCATGGCTGCTTAGGTAGTGGACGGTAATTCTTGTTTTAGATTAGTATTGGGTGTCTGTACCAGAGTGCAAGTATCCTACACGGATAATAGAAGGGGTACATAGAAAAATGACAATACTAACGACAGCTGACTAGTGAGCTATAGGTGCTCAGTCCTCCCTCCTTCCGAAGCAATACTTAACGGTAGTCCCGGGGGGATATAGGGGTCAGATGGAGAGGTGTTTTTAGCGGATTAAAGTCCCGCACTCAGGCTTTCAATGCTTTTCATCTTTCGCTGTAACTTTTTCCTACTAATGAAATTTAATAGTTTCTTAACAAAGTTTACGACGAAACGGGCTATTGTTCTACAGTAATCCCCGTTTAATTGCATCGCACTTAATTGATTTCCCTGCTTAATTGACCGAAAAATGTGTCAATCTTACGCTTCCATATGAAATGTATAGTGTAATTCCCGTTTTATTAATTCCCGCTTTATTGAATTTCCCGGTTATATGCACAACAAAAATTTGGATCTTTTAGTTAAATCAATATAAAAAATCCCGCTTAGTTGTCCCCCAAAAAATTACATCATTTTAATAATGTTTAACGAAACTTTAACTGGTAATAATTTAAACAGCTGTTTTTGGCAATACATATTTGTGCTGACAAGTGTTTCGACTTTAGCCTTTAACGGGACTTCATTGATTGTGACGTCGACAAACAACGCTATGGATAATTAACCAACTTGGAAATCGCAGAGAGCGTTCTTACAGATTCATCTCGGATGAGACTGATGCGGGGAAGGAGGAAGTCTTAAATAAACCCATCCACCGAAAGAACTGCTGGGAGCAGTTGAACTTTTTCAACAACATTTTCTCACCGAAAATTCATTTAGGCACGACAAATAACAAACAACAATAGGTCTGTTTCCGTACTCACACTGTGTGTCTTGTGTGTTACTATTTTCTGTTTCCGTACTTTCTGTGCTTAAAATGTGAGAAGTAGAACAAGCATAAATCGCTCTCTCGAGCGCAGAAGTTTACCAGATTGTGCTTGAACTCACGACTGCGAGTAAATTAAGAAGAAGCGTCAAGAAGAACAAGCATATATCAAATTGACGTTTGTTTATGTTTTGCTATTATTAAATTCAAAAGTTTTGCGACGATAAGTTGATTTTCAACCGAAAATTGTCAAAATTTACAAATTCAAAAGAAATATTTTTGCTTTAAACAAACAAAATGACGATAATTTCAATTGGCGCTATTTACGTTTGACACGTCTGCTGTCAGCATCAGCTGTTTTGTGCTCGAAACTTACTAGAAGCTGTTTCCGTACTTTTGCCACTATTCTTAAATTTCATTTTACTCTCGCAGCCCGAACTTTACACAGAACTTACACAGTGTAGAGTACGGAAACACACCTAATAACGAACTTCTTGGAAAATTTTAAGTTTAAAATTATTTAAGTAAAGATTTGGGAAAACATATAAACTACGTATATTTTCTTCTTATACTTTTGGTTTTCTTTCCAAAAAAGTGGTTTTGCATAATTGAACGAAAAGTGCAGTTAAACGGGTTTTTTTTTATTGAGCAATTGTTCAATTAAGCGGGATTTCGTTAATTGAATTTCCCGTTTATTTGAACAAACGTGTGAACATTTTTGCTTGTGCAATTAAGCGGGGATTACTGTACTTGAAAACTATCCAACGATATATTTCTTTTCACAATCGGGCTAAAACTAGTGAAGTTATACAAAAAAGACCATTTGGGGCAGATTTTGGGTTCACAAAAAAAATTTGATATTGTTCTGAAATCCTCTCAACATTAGCTTTCATATTAGGGGCCGGAAATCCAAACTTTTTTTCCTCATATGGGTTGACCCACCTAAATAATCATACCTCATGTAATAAAATGCATGAATTTAAAAATGCTATATCTTTTAAATGAACCATAAAAACCACTTTCATTCTTATATTATCAGAATTTTTCCTCTTAATACGTAGTTTATTTAGAATAAATTAAAAAATTTTTCACCCGTGTCCATTGGAGATACTTGACCCCAAAGTTGGGGCAAATTTGAGATTTCTTATTTTTCAAAGCGATGTAACTCAAAAAGTTTATTCTCTAGTCACTTTAAAAAATATATATTTTAAGTTCTTACTAAGACGTATTTAATACCAAAAACATAGGTCTGCCACTAGCTTCTTTCTATTAAAATTTTTTTTTCAAAGTTACCAAAAATTACGATGTTTTTTTTTTTGTAACTTTAAAATTAAAATTAAGTAACATCCCAATATTTTTCTGATATGCAAGATAATAGCCTAAGGTATAATTAATATTTAGTTTTTTCATTTATTACTGTATGTTTAATAGGAGCTGAGATATGATCATTACCGCAAACTCTATAAGATACCAAAATCGCTCGTGGTTGCATGACAAACATGGCCGCCATTTTGTAAGGTGCTGAAACATAACGAAATTTATGGTAAAAAAAGAAAATTTTTTTTAAAATAGTCGAGCGACCGAATTTGCTATTTTGTGATCAATCTCGGCGGACTGACCCTGAAGAAAGAGGGTCTGTTTCCGTACGCACTTCAAGTAAAGTTCGAGTAATAGAGAGTATATGATTATCTGTCAAAATGAGAAAATTTGCCAAAAAGTACGGAAACGGTTTCAAGTAAGTTTCAAGCACAAAAGCTGTTTTTTTTAAAACAATAAAATTTCATTGCTTTGTTTTTGTATATAAAACCTATTCGTAAGCGTTCATTTTAGTTATTTTAACTAATTTGCTTACTAATTGCATACATTTTTTTCAAAACACAATTCAAAAATTTAATTCTATCACTTTGCATATCAGCTGTTTGAAGCTCGAGTTTCGTGCTCGAAGAAATTTTTCAATTAAAGTTCGAGTAATAGAGAGCGACAAAAAGTGACATTTTACTTGTTCTTCTTCTCTCTCGTGCTGGAAAAATGTGTAAAGAAACGCTTTCGAGTAACTTCAAGATACTTGAAGTGAGTACGGAAACAGACCTAGAATCTTTTTATGATACAATTGCTTTGTTTACATTAAGCCAGCTGATTTCGAAACATCAAACGGACTCAGTGATAGGGGCTGAATATTTATCAAACACAGATAAAATATATGCCAAAATATCCATTATATTACGAATAAATCGAAAATATCAATTTGGAAATAACAAAATTTCTTCAATAGTCACAATCTAGCAAAATCTAAGAACAAATTTGAATTTTAAGTCGCAATCAATGTTTTGAAAAATTAATGAAGTCAATAACTTAAAGTCAATGGCTTGAAAAATGCATGCATTAATTTTTTCAAATTATTGATTGGGACTGGAAATTTTAAACCATATTCAATGATTTGAAAAAGTATATTAATTAATTTTGAACATAAATCATATGATTTAAAATCGGAAATGATTGCATTATTTTTAAGCTCTGCTTACTATACAGCCGTTTTAGGCAAAAAAGGCCGCTTTTCACATTGAGCCCTTGTTCCATCTACCTCCTCAATTGGAATACTTACTTAGATGGCGCTTACAACCGTTGGTCGGTTTTGGCCTGGTCTAAGAATTTGCGCCAGCCTCTTTGTCGTGCGCTTGCTGGCGCCAGTTGGAAACTCCAAGCGTTGTCAGGTTATCCAATGCCTGGTCTTTCCAACGGAGATGCGGTCTTCCTCGTCTGCGTTGGCCACCGCTGGGTACCGAATCCAATACTTTTTTCGCTCGAGCTTCGTCGTTCATTCTCTCGACATGACCTAGCCAGCAAAGCCGCTCTATTTTAAAACACTTGACTATATCGATGTCAGCATATAGCTCAAACAGCTCGTGGTTCCATCGTATTCGGTACTCGCCATTGACGCAGATTGGACCATAGATCTTGCGAAGGATTTTTCTCTCGAACGCTCCAAAGTACTTTCATCAGAGCTGCTCAACGTCCAGGTTTGTGATGCGTATAGTAGGACGGGCAAGATTATTGATCACTGCAAGACCCATTCGCCTCAACTCTTTTTCTTGCCTGGAGAATGCTGCACTGACTTCGCGCGTATTTTGGCCAATGTCATCATTTGGCCAATGTCATTTTGATGACAATGTCAATATCATCAGCATACGCCAGCAGCATAACACTCTTATAGAAAATTGTGCCGCTGCTTCTCAGGTCAGCAACTCGGATGATCTTCTCCATGACTATATTAAAGAAGACGCACGATAAGGAATCACCTTGTCTGAAACCTAAATTCGTGTCGAACGGAAGGGAGAGGTCCTTCCCAATTTTCACTGCACTGCTGGTGTTTTTCAATGTCATCCTGCAAAGACGTATAAGCTTCGCAGGAATACCAAATTCAGACATGGAGTATAGGTTCAGCCTGTCGAAGGCGGCTTTGAAATCGACAAAAAGATGATGTGTGTCGATTTGTTTTTCGAGGGTATTTTCCAAGATTTGTCGGAGCGTGAAGATCTGGTCGATGGTGGACTTTCCAGGTCTGAAGCCACACTGATAAGGTCCAATCAGTTGGTTAACGATGGGCTTCAGTTTTTCACACAATACGCTCGACAGGACCTTATATGTCATACTAAGAAGGCTAATCCCACGGTAGTTGGCGCAAATGGTGGGATCGCCTTTCTTGTGGATTGGACAGAGCACACTGAGGTTCCAATCATCTGGAATGCATTCTTCCGACAATATTCTGCATAAAATTCTGTGAATGCATTTAAACAGGGCTTCGCCACCGGTCTTTAACAGCTCAGCCTATCACCTCTTCGGCAGCCGTACACATAGAGTGGTATATTTGCGTCCACTACGCGCATATATCGTTGATCGGAGAAGTGCTTTCTTGAAGTTGGAGTGAGAGTCGAGAAGGCTTCGGCTGCCCGTTTTGACTGCAGCTTATCGACGTCTAGCTTTCTCTGTGTAGGATTCTTAGCAATTCTTAGCTGCACACACACATGTGCGGATCTTGGCTGCGATAAGATAATGATCCGAGTCTATGTTAGCACCACGGATCGTGCGTACTTCGAGTACACTGGAAAAGTGCCTGCCGTCAATCAAAACGTGATCAATTTGGTTGCACGTTTTTGATCAGGGGACAGCCAGATGGCCTTATGAATATTGAAATGCTTGAATCTAGTGCTACTAACGACCATGTTTCGTGCTGCGGTGAAGTCAATCAACCTCATTCCGTTATCGGATGTGTTGTCGTGGAGGCTGAACTTTCTGACTGTTGAACCAAATATGTTTTCCTTACCCACCTTGGCGTTGAAGTCACCAAGCACGATTTTTATGTCATGACGGGGGCAGCGCTCGTATGTGTCTTCAAGGCGCTCGTAAAAACTTTCTTTGGTCTCGTCATCTTTTTCTTCTGTCGGAGCTGCGCACATATTAGGCTAATGTTAAAAAATTTTGCCTTGAAGCGGATTATGGCAAGTTGTTCGTTCACAGGAGTGAATCGCAGGAATGATGCCACATTCTCTTGCCAACTACAAATCCGCATCCAAACTCGTGCTTCTCCGTATGGCCGCTGTAGTAGATATCACAGGATGCTTCCCATAAGCAACCCTGTCCCTTCCATCGCATTTCTTGGATTGCAGTGATATCAGAATAACATCTTTCCAAGATATCAATTCGTTGGATAGATGCACCATCCCAACTTAGGGTCCGGACATTCGAGGTGCATATCCGTAAATCATTATCAGTTTTTCGTTTGCGGTAGTCGTCATCAGATTTGGGGATCATTCTTTTAATTATTCTTGAACTTTTAATTGAAATAATTTAATTACGAGGTGGGCTTCAAACCCAACGCACAACCTTTGCTTGATGGCCAAAGGAAGCGCGCCGCTCAGATTCGCCGCCAAAGTATATCGGGCGATAGTTTTTTGACGTTTCCAGGAGACACCACGCGGAGGTTTGAGTCGACTTGTGACGATTTCGACATGGATAATGCTGGCCTCGCCAAGTTGAGGAAGTCAGACACGTTGCGATGTGAAGATCGCCCCCCTATCTCCCATAAGGGGAGTGTCGCTATAAAGATATCACAAAGCCGCATTTTACAGACCATTGCTCTCCAACGTCATCTTCGCATAATTTAATTAATTTTAACTTGGATTTAACACCAAAAACTTCGAAACCATAATAAACATAAAATCAAAGCTTTTAAAAATTAAGTAGACATGAGTAATTAATTTTTCAATTCTTAAAATCTCAAACTCCTGATTTGGTTTTATAAGCACAAAAACCAATCCAAGAAAGTAATTTGAACCAAATCGGAGATGGTAAGTGCAAATTTTATTACACTCTAATATGAAATGGGCGGTATATTTAACAAAAAACTTACGTTCTGAAGGAGCATTTGAATGCGGAATGGAGACAATAAAATAAACAATTTTTTTGGAAATTTGAGTAGATTCTATTATCTAAAGATTTGAACCATTTTTCAAGTGTAGTTTTATCTTTAACATTGCACAGACCGACAATTTCAAAGATTTTCCAAAATTATGGAATTCTGTTAAAAGGTTCGGTAGAATAGACAAAACAAAGTGACATGTGACGGCTTTTTATTTATTTATTTATTTATTTTATCAAAAAGAAAAACTCTTACTGACTACTTAAGAACATATTCAAATACAGATATAATCAAAATTTTCCAATTATACAAAAAATTTAATAATAAGTTACCCAATAGTGACATAAGTAAATATAAAATAACAATTTAATATATAATTAAATAAAACAATTAAAAAAGATATAAAAGCAACAAATAGTAAAAATAGCATATACAAAAATTCATTAACAATAAACGTTAAATTAAAAAAAAAAAACAATTAGGTTTTTCACAACTTGAAATAAGCAGTTGTATCGTTGTATTCACATTTTCGTCCCATTTACATTGTTTTTGTTTTCTATTTGAAAGATAAAGCAAACGTAGGAGCTCAAACAACGTTTGTTTTTCTTTCAAATAGAATGCAAAAACAATGTGAATACGACTTGAATTCAAATACAACGATACAACTGTGTATTTCAAGTTGTGAAAAACCTAAATGAGAAAAGCTTAATCTGCACATTAAAAAAAAAAAAACTAAAATAAAACAATGGAAGAAGCATTAGCTGAGATATAATATTAATTCCAGAGGTAGAGTTAAAAATATCAATGAATGGCAGGACTTTATTCGTCTCAATAAGGCAACGAGTGATTTGTTCGTTCCGAGCATAAGCACATCTATGTAAAGGAACACGAAAATTAAAATGACTACGAAGATGCCGAGATGGTGAAATGAAGTTGAGCATTGCAAGTATCGTAGGGTCTTGAATGTGATGGTGAACCAAGTCGCGAATAAAAATTATGGATTGGATTCGGCGCCTGGAATTCTAGGAAGTGATATTTATCAAGAAGCTCAGGAAGATTCCAGATTAATTGGAAAACTATTAATCTCGTAAATTTTTTTTGAACCCTTTCAATTCTTAGAGCTTGAGTTGACGAGCATGGACTCCAAATAACAGAGCAATAGTCTAGAAGAGGTCGAACCATTAAATCATTAAATTCTTTTTCATTTCTGATTAAGAAGGCTAACATAGTGTTAGAATTATTGATAATTAGGTTAATGTGTGTTCTTTAAAATTCATGCGAGTGTCAAACAAAATACCTTGGTCTTCCTTACAAGAAACTCTTTCTAATAGACAAGATCTAATCAAATAATAATTAATAAAAGGTAATGAAGCTCTAGAGAATGAATGACATTGTAATTTAGAGATATTAAGGGGCAGTTTATTCAACTCGCACCAAGCAAAGATAGATTCAATATCATTCTGAAGAAGAATAGCGTCGGCAAAAGAATTTATTGAACGGAAAAGTTTGAGGTCATCGGCAAATAGTAAACATTGATAATATTTAATCACTGAAGGAAGGTCATTAATAAATAGCAGGAACAAGAGGCCCAAGGTGACCACCTGGCGGTACTTCAGATGAAGCAGCGAAGGGGCTAGATAGGCAATCATTACTTTTACCATCTGTATGCGATTTGACAGATAAGATTTGAACCAATTAAGGAGATTGGAGTGTTTGAGTTTGAGTCAAATGCTTTAGCAAAGTTGGTAAAAATTACGTCAGTTTGGAGGCCGGCTTCAAAATTTCGCATCACAAAATTACAATATAGGGTTAGATTGGTGGTGGTAGATTTACCTGTTAAAAGTCCATGCTGTACAGATGACATTATGTTTTTGGCAAGAAATGATAACTTATCGTACACAATTTAATCCAAAACTTTCGGGATGCACGATATTTTTGAGATTGGTCTATAATTTTTAACATCTGGTTCTGCACCAGATTTATAGATTAGAAAAATATGCGATATTTTCCACTAAAGTAACCCTCAGAAGTTGATCTATTGAAAATCAAAAAGAGGATAGGTTAAAGAAGATGCACAATTCTTTAAAATAATTTTAACCAAACCATCAGGACCCGCAGATGAACTGTTTTGAACAAGTTAGGTCGCCTAGATCCAAACAAGTAGCGAAAGGGATAACAGGATTAACTGGAATAGAATAAGAAGCAGGAGAATAGACAGATTTAAAGTAATCGGCAAAAAAGTTACAGACTGATACGAGTATTTTCTGAAGAGGACCCAAGATAACACATAAAATTAGGTAGACCACTTGTTTTTCTTTTGTTGTTTATAAATGTTCAAAAGTATTTACTATTTTCCCTGATATTGATTTCAGTAGAGTTAATGTAAGAGTTATAAAGAAATTTATCAAGAGTACCAAATTGAAGCTGGAGGGATAAATAAATGGACTTCAGATCACTATTGAAATTACTGCATCTATAATGTTTGAAAGCTTTATTTTTCCTATTCTTAGGTTAAGTAAGTCTTTTATTAAACCATTGAGGGTTTTTATGAAATGAGATCTTAGAGCGAGGGACAAATCTATTCACCGAATCATTTAGGATAGATAGAAAGTTTTTCGTATACCACCGAAAGGTCGTTATTATTAAGTACAGAACTCAACGAGATTGATGACAACATCACATTCATCGCAATAAAATCCGCATTTTTAAAATTAAACGAGAATTCCTCATAAGTGACCAGTTTTTGGTAATGATATGATGAAAATTCAATTATGATAGGTTTATGATGGTTAGTACCATGGAACAAAGGTGAGACTGGAGCAGTGGAGTAACTAGATGATCAAAGGCCCGTGTGCAAAATTGAAAAAGGGCCCCTACCAGAAAAATTAAAAAAAATCTTCAAAACAAAAGAAGTACAGAAACATTATTGTTTCTATTTTATTTAACTATATTTTTTATCACTACCACTACTTTATCACTACCAAAAGTTTCTATTAATTTGCTTGAATCAAAGCAGACACCTGTTTGTTCTCAATTACAATGAATGCTAAATTCGGCATCCTGGACTGGCTTGTCTTATTTCTTCAATAATTTTTAATATTTTTCAATTTACAAAATTATATAATTTTTCTCTGAGATTGTGAAGAACAGCTGTCTAAGCTTTTGTAATGTCATATTCAATTGCTTCAAAATTTGTAATGATTTTTTGACACAATTGATTAACGGTGTCCAATTCATCAGTTTGTAAATACTGATGAATTGTTAAGTAAACTTTTAGGCTACTTGTTATTTCACAGTATTTTGTTTGAAAATTATCGCATTTTTTATTATATCAGCTTCGTTACCATTTGCTATTTGTAGTGTGAGCGAAGGGCCCTTATCGCTCAAGGGCCCCGGTGCTCTGCACCGTCTTGCACCTATGGAGTAACGTTACTGGACTGGAGATTCTAAAGAAAAATAAAATTCGTTATCTACAAAAACAAGATCAAGGGTTCGATTTAGATCATTAGATGTATACGTCATTATAACTTTTAATAGCGTTTTAAAGTTAACACTATTTTCAAGCAATTGAGATATATAAATCTTTAAAAAAACTGAAATATTCGCTTCTTAAATGTTGTTATACTTATCGCCCTATTCTCTGTTTTCTTTATAACTGATTTATCAATACATATTTGCAAAGATTTTTATCAAGCCAAACCTTACTTGGTATTCAGTGATTGTCTTTATAAATTGAAAGCTTTTCAAATTCACCGCAGTGGTGAATTTACTTTGACAGCTGACTTTTATTCAAAAATTATTTAAAATATTAAAGAAATGGATAGATAACCCAATATCGCAAGTAAAAAATTTTTAATAAGTTTTTCCATAATTCACTCAAAATTCATACTCAATTATATAAAAAACCAAAATATAATCGAGCCACCACGAGCGACCACATTTTCTTATTAGAAAAAAATAGCCCAAAGTCACCGCGGCAAATGTAGGATCTTTGGAACGAGCTGGCGGATGGCTTAAATGCCTTACGAGGGCCAAGTCGTACAGCACTGAAATAGAAGGAGGTAAAATTGTGTTTGTATTAAACTTGTGGATGTAAAAAGTAAATTTATTTGCAGACGTTGGGCGTATGGAAAAGTCAGCTGCGTACTCGGGCACGTCGCATCAAAATGAGCCAGCGACTGACTGGTGGTGGCCCTCTTGCCAAGCCAATGTCAGAGTTCGAAGAGCTGGCCTTAAGCACCTTCGGAATGGCAGCGGTTGAAGGGGCAAAAGTTCCGAAAGCTTTGGTCTAACGCTTCCACAACAAGCTCTTCCGCTCGAATGCTCTGTGGAAGTTTCATTGCCAAGTTTTGGTTATGCAATAGCAAGTCATGTTGCTTCAATGGAAGGCAACAGTTCGTTTCCAAGCCCACCTCTTTCATCGCCAAGTGCAGTTCTTACAGAACCGGGTGCAGTTCTTTCAGAAGAATTGATTTCGGGAAACCAAGTCAGAAATTTTAAAAAAAGTTTAGTTATTGGGTAATCTAACATATAAAAATCACGGTATTAGTGTTTGAACTCCTCCGAAACTGCTGGACCGATTTTCATGAAATTTTTTTTGTACATTTGGTAGGTATGAGAATCAGTGTTGCCAGAGGGCCGAACTGAAATTTACCACTATTTGGGGAACAAATTACCACTCTCTGAGAAAATTTACCTTTTTCTAAAAAAAAATTACAAAATTTTAAATGATCAACAGTCGTTACAACCAAAGATAACAAGATGGGAAACTTGAAAAACATAACCTCAAAAGAGGTTTGCATGTATTAGTGTGCCAAAAAAAGCAACCCTGAAATTCACTCTTGTTCTTCATCGGCCGCAAACTGCCCAAGAAATCACTTTGCACCTCCTTAAAATAATGCCTATACCCAATTTATTATGATATAAATATTTTAGTTGAGTTGCAATAAGCTGTTTGCAACCTAAACTATTCATTAAGTCCTTTTATTTTTGTTTATACAAGCTTGCAAAGTTTGCCAATTTCTTCAGTTGTTGTATTTGTCAACATTTTTAAAAATTTTGCTTTTACACAAACCCCCGCTATTTTACACAAACCCCCGCTAATTGAGGTAAACTTTCAAAGGAACGCTCTTCTTCTTCTCCTGCATTTTTGAGCTAGAACATCGTTTGGACGCAAGTAAAATAAAGTATGGATTATGTGTTTTAATATGTTAATCTTTAAGTTGAGTTACAGGAATCAATTCTGCACTCAAATAATTGCATGCATTTTCTTATTTGACTCTTAATCGCCAAGCAAAATTTGTAAATTTTGGCACTTGTTGTATTTGTCAATGTCTTTTTATATTCACCACAACCTATTTGTACAAGTCCTGTTATATTTCATGCTATCAGAGTTGTCAACTACTCATGTTTTCCTTAAAAATATGCTTAGGTGGAATAAATATTTTTTTGGTGTTTTATTGGATTTATTGGCATTTGTATTGTCTCTTATGTTTAGAAAACTACATTAGTCATTTTTTTTCTTAAAATTTTAAGAATGTAGTCATTAAAATTCAGTTAACATAAGAACTTAACATAGAAATTAAGAAGATATAGTGATAGATTAGTTGGCATGTCTAACCACGAAAAATACGCAAAGCAATAAGGCTGAGAACTCTTATTAGTATGATAAATTCAATTAAAACTTTGTCTTTAAACATGCTTAACTTCAATATTGTCCATTTGTGGATAATATTCTGTTCGAATTTCCCAATTTAGTATTATTTTACGTTCAGATAGACTTAATTTAACATATTAAACAAAAAAGCTTTTACATTCAACTCAATCGTTCACATTGCCTGAATGATGATACAACAACTAAATGTAAACTCGTTAGATGAAAGCGTACTGGCACATATGTCAAAACGAAGTTGACAACTCATATAAAATCTCAAAGCTATGAGAAAGACGTGAGAAAGCAAGAATTTTCAAATTGTAAAGGAAGTTAAATATGTCTTGTTTCTTAAATTAAAAATTATAAAAAAAATTGTTCTCTCCGTGCTTTTTTGATATTAAAGCAATTAAAAAGTGTTTCAAGTCCAACATCATTGGAAATTGATTAAAATAAATTAAATGCAAGCCATATTTTCGCCACACAGCTGATTTTGACAATATCGGCAGTAACGAAAAGAGAGCACAGCCAGCACTGCAGCTACCTTATTTGTTGTACTATAGCCTGTACTAGTGTATTGTTCTCTTTATAAATAAACAGAAATGTTTTGATATGACAAAAAAAAAATCTGATTTGCACCTGCTGCGCCATTCTTCAGATTACTAACTTGTCCTTTTTGGATCATGAATTCTGTGAATAAACGCTTCTTATTCTTGCACAATTCGTTAGCACATTGAAAGCATTCGCAAAGAAGTATGAAAAAAGCAAAACCTGCTTTATAACATTACATTACTTAAAGCTTCTTTTTAATTTATGACATATTAAATTATTTATTTTCTGACAAATTGCAGTTAAGGACTTTAGTACGTGTTTAGTCATAGTTGCCAACCAAATTATCACAAAAGTCTATTTTTACCATATTTGAATTTTAAAAATACCCCACAAATTCCCATAGTAATGTAATTTTTTTAATATATGTACATTAGAGCGTATCATCAAAACTAACCTCTTTTTGACACCGACTCAATCGTTAGACATTCAAAAGACATTTTCAAAAAAAAAATTTTTTTTTTTTAAGTGGTCCCTATGGTGCTATTTTGATTTTTTCGTTATATCTTTGGTGTTTTTCATCCGATCCGGAAAAAAAAATTATGTGTGTGCTTATTGATGTAATGCAAATAAATTTGCATTTTTTTTTTCATCAAATGTTTTTTTTTTAGACTTATTGCACAATCTATCTCAGTTCCTACTATGTCATCATGTTCCAAAAAGACCAAAAAGCGAAAGCTTACAAAAAATCATTATAACCATGGGAACAAATAAAATCGAAAAAATGCATTTTAGAAGCACTTCCGACCGATTATATGCAAATAATAACACTTTAATATCATAAAAAATTGTTTTTTAATCTTCCAAATCTTTTCGAGATTCAAGGTAGCTGTAGCGCTCGCAACTATCAAACTTCTCGAAAATGTGCCCCAAACGATTTTCGTCAGTGACTGCTGTAGCTGACTGGTGCACAATTTGAACGAAACGCTCCGTGTTTTGGGAGTGGCAAAGATAATCTGTTGAAAATATAACATGAAATATACGATTTAGATTTTAAAGTTAAATACGCATAGATTAATTTATTATACAAGTATGAAAGTGTATTGCAGTCCGTACCTGGAATTTTAATCAATTGATCAGAATATTGCATATCAGACAGTTGGTCTTGGGTGTGAAATTGAAGGCATGGTGGCTCAGTGATCTCAAATTGTGTCCAATCAATCATTTCGGTGTAAATGTTGCTGCTGTAGTTGATGTAGGGTTGGTGCTTGGGCCCACGAAATTGCCGAATTCGACCTGGCGCGTTTAAACGTGCTTGCAAAATTTTGCTGTATCCATCTGCACGCACCGTTGCATCCGGATCAGTTATCATAGAAAGTAATATATTTTCATGGTGAAAATAATAGGCATTGCTTTCGATGGTTGGTTTGATGGCTAACTGAACGTAGTTCGGCAAATCACGTATCCATGAAATGTACTTAAAGACATTGCGGCTGCCATGAATGGCAAGTGGCTGGCTTTTGACTAAAAACCAGAATGGCGCATACACTCTGACCACGAACATAGCAAGATCTCTTAATTTCTGGGACGGCTGCGCTTGCGTTACGTACCAGCGCAAGATGCGAGATGCTGTTGTAAGCCATCGCGCTGTACTGGTAGTACCGGGCTGTTCGCTGGCTAAATTCTTACCACAGTGGCCACTATCAACCGCAAGAACCATGCGGTATAAGTAACTTTGATCGCTTCGTATTAGCCACGTATCAATGTTTGAAGGCATTTCACCCATTGATATTGGCTCGAAATTCGGTAGCGGCTAAGAAAAAACATAAACAAAGCATAAATAAAAATTATACAAACAGAATGTTATTGAAATTCAATTTCAAACATACAGGAAAATCCATGCAGCAATTTATTCCAACACCGATATCTCCTGGCCACAGCCCAGGACCCTTCTGTTTTCCAAGCCATGTTCTAAGCAGAGCAGTAAATGGCAGCTCGTTGAAATGGAACAGACAGATGAACCATTGCAATGGTCTGCGCAAATACGATTCCAAATACGTTATGGCACCCCCTTTCGAGCCAGTGTTTGTGACTGTGCCATCACAACTGATCGCTACTAAATTGTCTAAATTGTAATTGTTTTTCTGCAAAAAATCCACAATTGCAGTTTGGATACCTCTTGCGGAACCTTCCGAAGGTGTAGCGTATCCGATAAATTTTGAATTTGGTTCTTTCAAAACTGTGATGTGCTCTTCAATTTCTATGACATTGCACGTCTTTAGAGTTCGCTCTTTTTTTTCCATCGAATGAGATGCACGTTAGTAACTCATGGCATTGTGTGGCTGTTTTCGCTTCCTTTCGGAACTTTTGCCTTTCACGGAAAACTTTATTTTTATCTATAACGATGTCTTCAAGTATCTTCAGCATTTGTCAGTGGATACCGACTCCTTTGTGGCAATAGCATCTTGTAAATCCTTGATAAGCATCGAGGCGTGCAAAGCACCATGGCAGTTTGATGTATCGCTCCGATCTAGTGCAGAAGAAAAATACCTCAAGCGGATGTCGGATACTTTCAATTGAACGGCTACCATCGGTGTATCTGCGTCCTCCAACTGTCTATTTTCAAATTCGTAGTCCTCTTCACTGTCGGGTGTCGGAGCATACTCAGTTGCACTGCATGAAGTTGTAGCACCTGTGTCTGCAGTGAATACACTCGCGGAGACATCATCATCACCCTTATCCGGCATTAAACGCAATTTATTGATATTAAAGTGTTATTCTTTGCATATAATTGGTCGGAAGTGCTTCTAAAATGCATTTTTTCGATTTCACTTGTTCCCATGGTTATAATGATTTTTTGTGAGCTTTCGTTTTTTGGTATTTTTGTACCATGATGACATAGTAGGAACTGAGATAGATTGTGCAATTAGTCGAAAAAAAAATCATTTGAGGGAAAAAAAAATGCAAATATATTTGCATTACATCAACCAGCACACACATAAATTTTTTTCCGGATCGGATGAAAAACACCAAAGATATAACGAAAAAATCAAAATAGCACCATAGGGACCACTTAAAAAAAAAAAAAAAAATTTTTTTTGAAAATGTCTCTTAAATGTCTAGCGATTGAGTCGGTGTCAAAATAGGTTTATTTTTCTTCCATACAAGGTGATACGGTCTAATGTACATATCCAAAAACAAAAACATTAACTATAATTCCTTGCACATGTGGTCGCAGTTTTGTTGTTTTATCATACTAAAAGCTATAGCCCGAAAAAAGATAAATTTTGCAACACTACAATTGACAACAGAATGGAATAAATTTATTTCATTCATAAATTCAACAGCTGTCATTCTTAACCTTTACACTCCATCTAATCATTTTGTACTTTTCGAAAGAAAACAATATGGTATAGAACTTAATTAAACATGAAGTTTAACTGCATCAGTAAATATATTTACAAAATTTGACAATGTTTAGTGCACTTTAAATATTTTTGTTATCCTTATGTAGTCAATCAATACCAAATGTGTTGGAAGGGTTAAGTTTAAAATTAGTAACTGGCATATTCACCTCACTTTCGAGGTGAACAAATTTTTCTCATATGTGTGTTTACTTTTTGGTGATTTCTGATTCCCCACAGAAGTTTCCTATCTAGTTATCTTTGGTTATAACTCACTTTACTACTTCCACAATTAAACATTTCTTGTGGAAGTTCATTTCTGCTAGCCTTGAACAATTCGTTTCTTCTTATTACCAACAACTTTTCCAATGCAAGATGTGTAAGGGACTTCTTTTATTTACTTTTACATTAATTTTTTTTTAGGAAGTGGTCATGGCTTTCTATAACCGATATTCTTTAAAGCAATATTCAATGCAATTTCAAACCATTTGATTACTTCTTATTTCTTAGTGTGTTTTAACAAATTCCTTAGTTTTTAAGTTAAAATTTGCAGCAAATCAAAATTTAAAACAATCCTACATTTGTTATTTTTTGGTACAAAAGGGGCCTCCAAATAATAAAGGATTGCTTGTCAGTACGTTCAGAGAGTTAACAAAAGTGCAAAAGACTTAAAATATTTGGATATCTAAAAAATAATTATATTGCAAAAATTTACCACTTTTAGTCAAAAATTACCTTTTTTACCTCTGCCCAAAACATGAGTCAAAAATTACCTCATTTAGGGAAATTTACCTCAATCTGGCAACAGTGATGAGAATAGGTTGTAAAGTATTTTTCATACTCTTACTCGCGAGGAGCGTGTCACTATTTCAAGAACACAAATTTCGGCTTTACTTTCGTCTATAAATCGCACATCAATGAAACTCGGTACGAACTTAATTTTGAGTAGTTGTCTTCGACTGTCAAATTTAAACTATCTTTGTAAAGGCAGGCATGGCACCGTCCATACAATTAAAGTTTTTTGATATCCAATAGATTTGGAACTATTTGTCGTATGACAATGAAACTCAGTATGAAGCAACTGGTAACTGGTAAATGGCCGGTAACTGCCAAAGTTTTTATTTATAAAATAGACACGTGCATTGGAGAACGGGGTGTGGCTCCGCCAATAACATTCAAATTTTCGATACGGAATAGCTATGGAAGTAAGAGTCACATAACATTTTTACTTAGAATGAAGTTACTATTTAGAGGTGCTCTGCTACTGGAAAACTAGAACGGGCATTGGACAAGGAGTGTGACTCCGCCCATATAAGATATATTTTTTAAATTGAATCGCCTTGGAAATCATAGTCACAGAGCACAAAGACTAGGTCAGGAGTAACAATTTGGTGATATCCTACTACTCGGAAATACTCGAGAACTAAAACAGGTATTGAACAAGGGATGTGATCCTGCCCATAAAAGACAATTTTTTTTATATTTAATAGCTTTGGAAATAATGGTCACAGAATATTGAAACTCAAGTGGAGATACAATTTGTTGATGTCCTTCTTTTGGCAAACTTGAACAGGCATTGGACAAGGACGGCAGCAACGCGCCGGGTACCAACTAGTTTTTTTATAAAATCATCATTATATTTGTTTTAGAGTGATTCAAAATATAAAAACTAGAGACGAGCGTGAAAAGTAGCGAGAGGCACGTGAAAAGCAGCAAAACATTCTACGTGAGCAGCAACAACGTACAACGTATTACAACCTGTGTGTCGCAATTTTTGGAAGAAATCAAAACAATCAATAAGCAAACATAAAATGAAAAGCTGTTTAGTTTTGTTTTATTTTGTAGAAATTCAATAGATTCTTATAGAGAAGTAGCACATCTATTTTAAGTATTTTCACCCTCACGATTATCTTGTGAATGATTAACAGTTTAAACCGCATAATCACCAGCGACCACTTCATCCATGTTAACTTCAGAAGCACCTGACTTTATCATCATATTGTGTAAAATTACATAACTGCGATTATATCGCCGGCTGTCTTGCGAGAGTAAATAAGTTCTCGATGTTTCATCTAACATCTTAATCGCATTTTTAAGACTCCAAACAATTCTTGGAGCTAGCGTGTATTTTGTTCGATCATTTTTTTTGCCAATTGCTTGCATTTGGAAATGGAGTTAGAAGCCAGGGCTCCAGAGGGTAGCCTTGATCGCATATGAGCCAAGATTCACGCCGAATAGTAGACCTGTCATTATACCTTTAAATGAGGTGCTCGCGGAGGTCAGATGTAGCCAGATTGTTTAAGGATGGTGCAACTATTGCAGTGTGAGTGCAATCAAATGTGCCTATAGTGACTTTTATTCCAAACCGCCTAAAGAAACAGTAAAAGGAAAATTTTGTTTGAAATAACAAACCACAAACTGTAAATATCATACTCAAATTAAGTGGTATTTTCCTCCTCTAATGAGGTAGGAAATCTGATTTCTGCACCTTGTAATTTAATTATAAGCTGTGTTACAGAGCACAGAGCCCCTGCGATAGAAGATTGGCTCATCGGTAACACATTTCTGAAAGGAACCGCGTGGCCAAGAAAGCAAAGTGTTGCTAAAACACGAATTGTGAGAGGAGGTAAGGCCGCATGGGCTGTAGACTTGCGATAAGCTTGTAACGAAACGTTACAAAATACACTTACTGCATTATAATGCATTATGACCTTTAATATTTAATTTATTTAAGTAAGGTTCATATTATTCAATATATTAAATAAATAATCTAAGCTACTTACCTGCAGGCATTAATATAAGTTAGACCTACATGCAAGCATAAGACAACGATAACAACAACAACGACAAAGTATTTATTTTTAGACACCAGCCAACAATAACAGCACCCTCAAAACCACATATAATAGCGAAAGCTAAAACAACAACAACGACGAAGTGAAGTAACAACGAACGGAATATTACAGAAAATTACAGACACCAGCCAACAATAATAACAACAACAACAGAGTAGCAAGTATGACAACGGCAGCCAGAATTACATTCAGTGTTAGAATTCACAATTGGTTTCAATTGTAAAAAATATAAGAGTGCGCAACAGGCTCGATATAACAACAATCTACTTCTAGGTAAGTAGAACATTGTTCATAACGTCATATAGCCAGATTGTGCTGATTACGTTGTTAAAAGCGTAATACGGGCAGATTGTGCTGATTACGTAAATTTTTGGTTTACAGAATATATATATACTAATGTAAAAGCCCGTCCTACGACGGGAAGGAACCATTTATAGTACAAAATGCGACAAAAAATTTATTGGATTTATTTACAAAGGTTTTTATTTGAAAATATGTTTATTAAATTATTTTTATAAAGCTTCCTTATATACAACATTTCTAGTAAAAAAATTCTTAGAATTTTAACCAATTAACCTTGTCCCTTGCCATCTATAATGCTTAGTTTAACATCATCAGCCCGCTAAAACTGCCCATGACTAAATACCAGTTCTTTTAGAAAAACTCCTACTTTTTGCAATATTTAACCTTGCAATTTATTAATGGTCATTGAAAATGTCAGTTTAACTGGAAATTGTCGCCTCCGGAGAGTGAAAGGCAAATCTGTGCTTGTCGGGGCCAAATCAATTGTAGGTATGAAAACTATTTCATGTTCGTCAGTGCGTCTGTCAATACCTGTGCGATGATTAATTAAGTTTTTAGGTTTTTCAAAACTAACCACCTTCCATTACAGATATCTCTTTTGGTATTGAAATTTCGAAGAAGTATTATAATACTTCCAATTTCGAGGTTTAACTTATGCAGTGGCATTCCTGAAGGATAAAATTCATTCAAAAACTCGACAGGGTAATTTTGTTTATCGTTATCATCACTGTCTTCAATTTAATCCGTGCTCAAATCTCTCACTGTGTCACCAACTAAAATATTTAGAACTTGCTCGTTGACTTCGTTCACATCGGAATTTTTTGGGCATAGGATAGCAATTTTGGAATAACGGTTGATGTTATTCGGACTCAAAGTATCGCCAAAGATCTATTTAACCCTTTCAATGGATTTGTCCATTGTATTGGACACTTCGGAAAAAGTTTTTTTTTATTTTCCAACGTCTTTTCTAAAATCAAATAGGTTGGTACTATGAAATGAAGTTGTGCCAACATGTCAAAAATAATTTTAGGGAGATATATAACGTTTAACTTACAATTAGTTAGATTTTTGATTTTATGCCCAACAGAAGCCTTCAATTTTTTTATATCGCGTGTTAACAAATTTTGCAAAAAAGAAGTGATTATTGTGATTGGTGTGCAAAGTATAATTTTTGTTTTATAATAACAATTGCATAAATAACGCATTTGCATTTGTCTTCGGTTGTTTTAGTTGAACTAAAATATTATAATACAACGTTATCGTGGTTTTGTCCATTATATTAGACAGCCTGCCAAAAGCAAAGCAGCTCATGTAAAAATCAGAGGGATGCTTTTTAATATTTTTATCGCTTAAATGATGAGAATATAAGCTCAAAAAAAATTGTCCACGATTATTATAGGCAAGCGATTGTTAAGGGTTAATAAGCGAACCTTTACAAACAAAATTATCGGGAATTTCTATGATATCTTCATCTCCATTTCCGAACTTGAGTAGTCAATCGCTAAAACTTGGATCAGAAGACGGAACATTACGATTTAATTCTAGCAATTTAAATAATAAATGGTGTTCAGTTTATGCAGACCGAATAGGTTCTGGTTCTGGTAATTAAGAAGCACTGTAATAGCAAGACATGATATTTGATGTATAGTAGTTGAGGAAAATGACGACAGTCTTCAAGTACAAAGATTTCCAATACATAATTTAGGTACAGGTTCTGGTCCAGGCTGAACGGGTTTTAAAAAGTACAGTACGTACAAACATTTGAAAAGGATAATTTTACAACAGGTTCTGGTCCAGGCTAAACAGGTTTAAAAAAGTATAGTACGTACAAAAATTTTAAATAGATAATTTTACAACAGATTCTGGTCCAGGCTGAACAGGTTTTACGATATAGAGCAAAAGGTTTAGTAAGTACAAACATTTCAAATGGATAATTTTACAACAGGTTCTGGTACAGGCTGAACAGGTTTTACGATATAGATCAAAAGGCTCTGGTCCAGGCTGAACATGTTTTACGATATAGGGCACGGAGCAGGACGCTTGTCTTTTATATATTAAGATATATATATATATTATATATAATATGTATATATATATAATAAAGTTATATAATCTGCCGCCCTCTGCTCTGTATGGCTAAATATATAGTTGGTACGGAGTAGCCTGACTGGATTGTGCTCGGCACTCTGACATTCTGCCGCCCTCTGCTCTGCACGGCTACATATATAGTTGGTAGGGAGTAGCCTAGCCAGGTTGTGCGGGCCGCTGCAACATCAAGTGACCATACTAAATATTGAATTCTTATAGTAAGGAACAATCTACTTCTAGATCCATTTACCAACCGATTACTTTACTGGTTACTACCTGGTTACCAACCGACTGCTGAATCGATTATCATCTGGTCACCAGCCGATTACCGAACCGATTACCATCTAGTTACCAGTCGATTACCGAACCGATCACCATCTGGTTATCCACTGATTACCGAACTGACTACCATCTGCTTACCAGCGACTACCACCTGATTACCAGTCGATTACCGAACCGATTACCATCTGGTTACTAAGCCGATTACCGACGACTACCGACTTCACACTCGCCTTACTCAAAACCCACCCACAGCTGTCTGAGTCTGCCTTACCATCTTGTGCTGCAGAGATTTCTACTAAGTATCATAAGGAATTAATACTTAAATAAGTATAAAAAGGAATTAATACTTAAATAAGTATAAAAAGGAATTAATACTTAAATAAAACTCACTGAATTGTTTTTAACCCATTTTAAATAGGTACCCGAACGCGTTGGAATTTTCTAATGAAATTTTCAGGCTTTGTTGTTGTTTTCTTTCAAATTAAGAAAATTCCAGAGTTTCGGAATTTTCCGATGGCCCAATGTGTATACAAAAATTTAAAAATTTTGAATGAATTATTTTAGCTTTAAATTGGGCATAATATGCCTTGAAGGTTTTACTGTGAAGTTGGATACCGATTGAACATGGGGGCGTGGCACCTTCCATGCAACTAGAAAATAAGAGTTATATCGAATAGCTTTGGAATTACATGTTTTACAGCCACAAAATTCGGTATTCAAGCTCAATTTACACGTATTGTTTCAATGATAATATTTTATAGGCGTTAGACAAGGGGCGTGGCACTTTTTAAACATTCAAACTTTTCGGTAAAAATTTCTAAATATAAGTCACACATCATAGAATTTGAAACGAATATAATATTTATTATACAATTCAAATGTTTAACATCGAATAGCTTAGTACAAATGTCGCATAACATTGAAACTCAGTATATAAAGTTACTTATTGGTCATATCTTCTACCAGAAAATTGACACGGGTATTAGAAAATGGGATATGTAGGAGTAGTAACGCGCGTAGGGTATCGCTAGTTTAAAATTAATAAGTTGTTATTTACATTTATTTATTTATTGGACATACTTTTTATGACTTTGATATTCATATTATGATATTATCCAAAACATTTTGTGTGCAAATGTAAATTGCATTAATATATCTAAATGCATATAAGTATATATAAATGGTATGCTTGTGGCATACAATGCATCTCCAAGACTTATTCTCTTGTTGATTTCAATGACGTGCTCAAGTTTGTTAACTTGTGGCAAACCGGCCGGTCTTTCCTATTCATCTATATCTGAGTCCACTTCTGGATTCGCCAACTATAAGTTTCTTTCGATCTAAACTGTAACTGCGATATTGGCTTGTGTTTGTTTATTTTAGCCACAATACATTGCAATTTCCATGCTTTCACTTTCGAATTGCTGATAGAGTTTACCCACAATGGCCAACACCATTTCCTACTGCGAATGTCAACGCGATAATTTGCGACTCCATTGAAGTGTAAATCGACTCCACCCATATTGATATTATAGTTATATTCGTTTGAGTTATGACGACGTACTTCTTTTTTGTACGATTATATCGGAGAGCAGACTTTATTGGCACAATGGAATCGTAGTTACTAGCAATTATTACTTGGGTGGTGTTGTAAAAACGCACGAAGTTGAGTTCATTCTTCTTGTCTAAAATGTTATCCATTTCCTCACGTTTTGCTGGGTTTGTCAAGTTTTCGAAGAAAACAATGTATCTTTCCGAATGGTCAACGTTGTGAAGAAGTCTCAAAACGACACATGCGCCAAGTCCAATGCCCATGTTGTAAGCTTCAACTGTGCCAGTCTTCGGTATAAAGAAAAACATATACCCATCGCTTGAGCACCAGTATTTGAATCTAAAATGGATTGGTTTTTCTATAAACATTTTACATGAATATTCCCCAAAGTTGGCTACCATTTGTTAGTCAATTGACAATGCGGGCTTAAAAATTCCATCAAATTTATTATATGTGAAAATGTTTAAATAAAGTATACATATTAGGCCAGTGGTCAAAAAATCGACCACCAATATTCCAACAAAAGTAGCACGTAGCCCAACTTACAATTTTCCTTCCAATTTCAAACTTATAGTATGATTTAATGCTATAAGCGTTGTATAATCCTTCAAAATTGAAGAAATGCTGTTATAGGAGTGTTTACTGATATAACTAACTGCAAGAACATTCTCTGAAACAACTTACTCAGGGTTTATATAAGAATCACTCACTTTTTGTATAATCATGCTATATTTATTGTATTAAACAACTATACCCAACTTACAATTTTCCTTCCAATTTCAAACTTATAGTATGATTTAATGTTATAAACGTTGTATAGTGCTTCAATTTGGAAAAAATGCTGTTATAGGAATGTTTACTGATATAAATCACTGCAAGAACATTCTCTGAATCTTCTTATTCAGGGTTTATAGAAAAACCACATTCATTTTGTATAATGATGGTATATTCATTGTATAAAAAAAACTATGAATTGATTCTTGCTATAAACATCACATAAAAAAATTATACAATGTTTATGCCTTTGCAACTTTGAGTTCGAAGTTCGAAAACTGTTCGAAACGAATACATTAATCGCCATGATAGAAAAATTTTACCAGGTAGTGTTGACAAATGTTGATTCTCTCAGCTACAAGTAAACGAACCCTTGTCAAAAACAGCTGTTCGTTGTTATATTCGTTGGCCACATTCAGCTGTGTCAACTGTTGTGACAGCAACACATCGGGGAGCGCTATTATTGGTATTGAAGTTTCAGAAAAATTGTCAAATTTATGAAATATCAAGCTTTGTATCAAATACGAATGGACATTTTACCGACATATTAAAAATTTTCTATTTTTAAACGCATTTTAATGCGCAACTTCATATTTATGTGCATCAAGTTTTGACTTATCAGTTGGCAACTGTTGGGTACGCTGAATGTGACCAGTGAAAATTAATTGTATGCTATGACGGATTGTGAGCGCTCTCTTTCTAGTTATATTTTTTGACAAACGTCCGTTTCCAACAGAAACGTTAATACTACCTTGGAGTAATTATATCATGATTAATCGCCATGATACAAATTTTCTCTTTTTCGAACTTAGATTGTCATTTAAAACATTAACAAAAATATAAACAAATTCAAGAACCTCTGTCGACGCTTTGCAATTGCAAAGGCAAGTATGTAACATCCAAGGATAGCGATTCCTTTCTTCCGCCAGATTAGTTTTATCATCAACGTGGGCACCGGCTACTGCATGGAGAAGGTTTGTTGTTTATATTAAAAAAAGAAGACTTGTAATAGTAATTTACTCGTTTTGTATCAGAACCTTGCTGGCTCCAAGGATTATTTAAAACATCGCGTTGAATACGTGCAGACATACATCAAAAGGATTCAAATGCAAAAGAGCCTTTTCTGAATGCAGTCTTAAGCGTTAGCTAAATTAAACCAAATGTGGCTGTTAAGCAGATGCTATAGCAAACTGAATAAATAGATATATTTGACCTAGCATCATCAAGTGCCAGATTGTACGCTGGTGGATATTGGGACGAGAAATATGCTATAATTTTGTTCACGTACTATAATTAATAATTAAAAAATTTTATAATTTTAGCAAATAAGTCTTAACAAAAGCTACAAAAATTTATTTAATTATACTTTATTTATACTTTATTAAAAAAATACAATTTTCTTGGCGCCCGCCGAATTCGAGCCACGGACATTCATGTTGCAAGCTTGATACAGTAACACTCGAACTATTTAAAAAATTTTGAAAATCGAAATAAATTTCTAATATAAACAGCGAGTGAACCGTCAATTGTATTTTAAATATTTATGTCAATCACAAGTAATGTAAACACAAATAATAAAAGAAGGGAGTTTAAAACATTTGGAAATTTTTAATCCTGTTTTTTTTTATAAGCCCACGCATACTGCGTATGGGTTATATAAACTTTGTCACGACGTGTTTTAACCCCACAAGGAGGCATGGCAGATATAAAAATGTATATATATCTTGATAAGAATTACCTCCTGACAAGATTTAGTCCTGTCTGTCGATGACTACAACCGTAATTTCTGATCTAACGAAAAAAAAATATAATTTTTCACAAACATTCACTCTCTAAGAGCTGATGTTGCTTGTCTTGCAGAATAAAAAAAAACACTTTCTAGAGATCTTTGATATATAATTGCGCAGACACGTGTAGGAGCTATGTAAGAGCTGGCAGCGTGCTATCTTGAACGTGGGTGTTAAAAAGAATAACTAAGTTGATTTAAACAACAGAGATAATTTGGTAACATGAAAGGCGTAGATAGATTATATTTTTTTTTAAAAAAGAACAACAGTAAAAATTGTAAATAAACAGACCTAAAAAATTGTAAGCACGAACTCAATTTATTCAATTAAATTTATCTGTTGGGTTAATCTCAAATTTTAATACCAAGAGTGGGTACTTTAACTTCGGTTATGCCAGCGATAATTACTTATAATTTTTTTAATGATAAAGTTTAATTAAAAATATTCTTGAACCAAGAAATTATGTTTAACTTGATCTATAAAACAATAAAAATTTTAAAAAATAACAGTTCACTTGATATAAAAAATTACCTGTAAAACTTAAATTTAAATCAATTAATAAAAACTTTATTAATAGTGAATAGTTAAAAACAAATTTCGCCCTTTTCTTATAAGAGAAACAAAAGAAGCATCACCTAAATACAACATTATTGACATTTCGAATAAATGTCTCATATAAATATTCAAGCTACCAATTGGCAGCGCAGTCGCCTTATATTGAACATTTTTTTAAATAATTAGATATGGAAAAATGGGCGAGGAGTTAATATGTCTGGCTTGAAACATGGAGGTACCTGGACGTACCTAGTTCAATTCCTGCTTCCACACAAATGAATAAAATTTATAATAAAAAAATATAAATATAAATATACATATATATCAGGAAATTTACATGAAAAAAAAACGAAAAACTGAAAGAGCAATTTTTATATACCCACATAATTTTTTTTCGAATAAAATTTAAAATTTTTCGAATATTTATTTTGACATATTCGACATGGCTATTAAACTTCACTTTTTCCATGATATAAATATTCTCTCATGCTCTCTATAGCAACAAACACTGATATAAGACTGAAAACATGATATAAAGCTCCTAT
Source organism: Tetanocera ferruginea (assembly GCA_958299015.1). Taxonomy (NCBI): domain Eukaryota; kingdom Metazoa; phylum Arthropoda; class Insecta; order Diptera; family Sciomyzidae; genus Tetanocera; species Tetanocera ferruginea. The sequence continues at coordinate 70,258,899 of OY282640.1, forward strand.
AAAGTAATGATAAGAATATGTTCAACAGAATATAATTTTACTGATGTATAGTTTAATGCAAACAAAAAAGTGCGCCTTTTTTGTCTTATACGATTATTATACAATAATTATATCCGTAAGTGTTGTGTTTTAATAGGTTGTTGAGAATGTTCTTAGGTGTTTTATAGGAGGAAAATTGTTACTTGGGTATAGTGGTTCCTTCTATAAACATCGCATAACAAAATTATACCATATTTATTGTAGTAACTATCACTTGCCTGCATAATACTCGTATAAGATTATATTTTTATTTCTATAACACTCCTAAGAACATTTTCAACAAGAAATAAAAACACAACATTTACTGATATAATCATGATATAAAGGCAACAAAGGCGCACGTTATAGCAAATGATTTCAAATTTGTTTATATTCGAAAAAAATATAATTATTTGTTTCTTTCTTTTAAATAATTGTCATTTGTCAATTCGTTTTAATTGGTGGAAGTTAACAAAAATAATAATATTCTGCAAATGCAGAAAGGGCATTTCAATGTTCCATTCTCCTGGAGAAAAGGTGAATATAACCTGGAGAAGAAATGGAATGCTGTTGCCTTATAGGGTTGAAACATATTTGTTGACAAATGCTCCATTTGATGCAATCACAACATAGATTTGTGTATTGTGTGTCAGGATTATCAGACCACAAGCGAGGAATGTACCATCGTCCGCGATGTGTGCAATCCATATTTACTTCATTTCACGGTGGCACAAAATTCGTAAAGCTGGATGGAAGTTTGTGCATCGAATTCGAACTTTGTTCGCTGGACATGGCTTGGAGCTGAGTTTCAAAAATACAGCCACTAGTTGACCACATTTATTCCGCTGTCTTATTTTGTATTAGCTGGTGGGTGCATGCAATTATTTATGCATAGACGACATCCCAGAAGATTGCGCTCAAAGTAAATTAAAATTAAATAAAAGTGTTTTGATTTTTGCACACGCTATAATTTATAAATTAAACTAATAAAACTCGAATAAAACTGCAAAAATTTGTATTTTTATCTTTATTTCATTAAAAAAAAAAACAAAAAACATCTTTGGAATCGGGTTTGAACCAACGACCTCCGTATTGCAAGTGTGATACACTATTACTCGACCTATTTGACAAACTTTACAAGTTGATCTAATTTCCAATATAAATAGAAAATCGTCGTTGCGCCTAAAAAATCAGGTATGTGATTTTTTATGATTTTTTTTTTTATTGCATAATTGAATAGCTCTACTCAATGTCCATCTGTGCGCTGAACGGCTTTTCCTTATCTCACATTGGAGACATTTTTTTTATTACTTTTGCAATAAATTCATTGTAGTTTTTAAAATTTTTAATTAAGGGTTTGAAAAACCAGGTATGTGCTCGAAAAATTTGATGAGAGTAAAAACAAAATACTCGTAAAAAATCGGTTATGTGTCTGAAAATGGAAGAATTCATCCTGGTTTCGTGCTGGAGTAAGAAGTTAAAGTTTTTTTTTAATATTTATCTCTAAAATTTTATAGCAAAAAATACAAAATTATGACATTGCAATAAATTTGGAAGCGCAGAGAATAAATCAGTTTTTTTGCTCTCCTGAAAAGTTGTCGAAAAACACATAACTGAATTTTGAGGCGCAGCGACGAAATGTATTGTTTATTGAAAAAAAAAATGTATGTCAAACAAACGTAATGTAAAGACAAATAATAAAAATAGAGAGTTTTCGCTATTTGGAAGCTTATTAAAGTCCATAAAGGCCCATTAAAGTTTTTTCAACGAAAAAAACCCTCCATTTAAAGTTTTATTGTAAGTCGACTGTTTATATAAGTTAGTTTTTGTTTTTGTAAGATAATTATTTCATGTTTTAAAAAAAAATTTCAAGCTTTTTGATAAGAAAATATGAATTAATATACCCAGAATCCGTAATTTAGTAAAGCATCTGAAAGATACGGTGGACACGATTTTTCTAGTCGTCCAAAAACATGTAGGTCCAGTTCTCGGTCAATTGTGTACAAACATTTAATAACATACACAATAAAATTGATCATAAGAAGCTAGGTTAAAGTCCTTTCAAGGTCTGACTGTTTTTTATGTTGTTTTTTTTATTCGATAACTATTCTTAACTTTAAAAATATCTACGTACAAAGAAATCAAAATTGAAAATAACAGTTTACTTAATAAAAAATGCAACTCGAAGTGAATTTTTATATAAAAAAATCGCCCCTTTTCTTATATGATAATAAATGAAGCATCACTTTGTTTCGATATTCTTGTATGTTTGGCATTTCGAATAAATTTCTGATACAAAATTAGTGAAATTGTAGCAGACTATCGGGTATGGAAAATTGGGAGAGAAGTTAATGTGCAGGACGTACATTCCGTAGATTCCTGGTTCGAATCCGGCCGACACACGTACAAATTTTAAAATACAGAATGCAAAAAAAACAAAATAATAATATCAGATTACAGACAAATTTCAATGCTTTCATTTTTTTGTGGGAACAAAAATAAGCTGACATAAACAATTCGAGATATATTTTTTGAAAAAGATTTCCAACTTTTTTCGAATATACACTTGACATTGCTATAAACCTTCTATAATTTCTTGATGTAAATATTCTTTTCATGTTAACTATAGCAGCAAACACTGATATAAGATTGAACTCATGATATAAAACTCCACTAAAGTAATGATAAGAATATGTTCAGATGGAAATGATTTTACTAATGTAGGGTTTAATACAAGCAAAAAAAGTGCGCCTTTTTGTCTTATACGAACATAATACAATAAGGGTATTCATGCAAAGAGGCAAGAATATAATTTGGGCAATTAGTTATTTTTATCAGGCAGTTTGCATGAGCATCCCTTAAAAGTCGATTGAGCATTTGCATCATATATCAGCTGTTTGCAAGTTCTTCACATTAAGCATTCAACTTTTCAGCATGCCAAAACAAAGTGGAAAAGAAAAATTTGTGAAACTATATCAAGAAGTGGCAATTTGTGAATTGCTATCACTTGAATTATTTGGTGAAAACGATGGTAACTTATTTAAATTATTATTCGGTGGCTTATTTATTGACGAATTTAATATATTGCAGATACTCAACGTAAAAGAGAAAACGAAATTCTTGAGGACTTAACATTTGATGGTGGCTGTAGAACATATTCGCTACTCAATACCTTTTGTTCATTATTCAGTTCCACGATCACAAAACTTCATAACCCATGTTTTACCATTTTTCGATGAGAACAGATTTAAGCAAATCGTGCGTGTCAGTTGGACAACCTTTAGCGTCATCCTAGGACACATTCAAAATGACGAGGCTTTTCGGGGCCCACGATCGTGTCAACAATTTTCTGTTGAAATGCAGTTGATAATTGTTTTATATCGACTGGGCTCAAGTGGAGAGGGTGCATCGGTTGGAAAGATTGCACGATTATTTGGAATTGGTGATGGTGGAACACTCCAGGTAATAATAACAAATAGGGAATAATAATATTTCAATTTTGAATTATTAATTTTTTTGATTTTTCAGATTATCACAAACAGAATTTTTATAGCAATTCTAAAGCTGAAATGTAAATTTTTATACTGGCCAAGTGCTACCGAGCGACAACATTTAGTTTCTTCGACATTAAACGAATTGCCGCATTGTGTTGGTTATGTAGATGGCACTGAAATTAAACTAGCCGAAAAACCTACTGAAGATCCGGAATCATTTTTCTCACGTAAACATATTTACTCTCTGAAAGTACAAGCTGTTTGTGACTACCGACTCAAAATTCGACACATGGTACTAGGGTATCCGGGGAGTGTTCATGACGCAAGAATCTTCAATAATAGCGTTTTTTGTACGAAAGTGGAGGAGTTTCTAAGCGGTGAAGAATGGCTAGCAGGAGACAGCGCTTACAAGTTAACGAGGACGGTTATAACCCCTTTTAGAGTTAATTCAACGGAATTAACATTACAAGAACGCAATGAGTTCAATAAAACATTTAGTCGCTACAGAATCAGAATTGAACATTGTTTTGGCCTAATGAAAGAAAGATTTAGTAGCTTGAAGGAGTTAAAAATTCAAATAAAAAATGATTCTTCCATACGTAAGGCATGTCACTGGATTTTGGTTTGTGGCATCTTGCACAACATAATATTGGATCAAAATGAACTTGAGGAAATGTCGGAAGTACAAAATGAAATTTCAGAAAATAATGAGAGCGATTTTTATGAAAATCTTACCGCAAATCACACCACTGTAGAAGGCGAAGTTAAAAGACGTGCACTTTTGTATGCTTTAAAAACTTAATAAATGCAATTAAAGAAACAAAGTGAAAATTTGTTTTATTTTCAAAGATTTTATTACAACTTATTAATTAAAAAAGTCAAATATAACAAGAGAAAAAAAATTTGTACTTCATCAATTCAGGTTAAATAAGTTAGTAAATAAAAAAAATGCAGGTTAAATAAGTTAGTAATTAAAAAAATTATTCAAATAAAAATTAAATAAAATAAATAAGTCACATAAAGCACTTGTGAATGAATGCCAGTGCAGTGGCCCCATTAACACTCCGGTTACGCGTGCTTTTGTTGTTTTCTCACAGCAAACTTCTTGTCTTTGCTTATGATTAATTTTAACATTTTTCTGTGAGACAACAACAAAAGTACGCGTACCCTGTGTGTAAATGGACCAATGTGCTCATTCGTAGTTCATTTGATTAAACCTTAGCTGTAGTTCATATTTCCTAATTCTTTCTTCAGACTCAATCTTCAATTTTCTTTCTTCACTTTCTATCCTCTCTTGTTTTTCCATTTCCATTTTGTTTAGTTCAAATTTATGATCTGCCTCAATTTTTCTAATCTCTATTTCACTTCTTGACTTTTCCTTTTCCAAATCCAACCTTTTGACTTCCAGCTCTAGTTTCTTCTCTTGAATTGCCAATAAATGGCTTAATGGATTGGACTTGGTTGTTTTTGCTGCTGTGTTAGATTTTTTTGAAGTATTAGAAGAAACAGAGAAGTCAAGCGTTGTCTTCATTGGTTGTTCTGGAGAGTCAGCTCTTTCAATTTGGAACACCTCACCACTGCATTCATTTTCATCTATTTCAACTGAAATGTAGTCATCCAAATTGACGAAACTGTTTTCATCCACAACAATTCAATCAGGTGATGAAGTTTGTAACACCACCCTTGGGTTCACTCCCTTTCTAGTCCCGAAAATTTGTTGAAGTAGATCCCAATGAGGACAAATTTTTTTTATATAGTCATCAACACCTTTTACGTGGTCCGATTCTATAATCCCAGCACCCGTGTTATTTTTCCAGGACACTGCTGATGCAAACGATGCTCTTAGGTGTCGCATCTTGCACTTCATTGGCACCCATTGGATTCCCGCCAAAAGTGCCGACTTTTCCGAAATTTTTTTGTAGAAGGATTGCGCAGTAGGTTTCTAAAGTCATAAAACATGTTCTCGTGTTATATTTCACACAATTCAGATTGAATTTATTTATTAAATTATACCTCAAAAGATTCCACATGTTCCTTAACTTCATCCACAATCATTTGCAACAAGATGAGAGTTTGTGGCTCCGTCCAACGATGTGTTCCATTAACACGAGGCCGCTTTGCTTTACTGCTGCTTGCTTTCTGCAAATTAAGTATATAAATATTTTTTAATTCCTTCAATTCACAAAATTTCCATTCTTACCTCTTCCATTTTATTTAATTAGATTTAAAATTTTGACTAATCTTCTCCTGCTTCTAATTTTTTCTTTTGGTTTGATAAAATAAATCAGCTGATTGATGTTATAAGTTTGCCTTCTCGGTTGCACAGCTAAATCGTTGAGCAAAGATATCTGGTTTGTGCAAAAGCTTCTTCATACAAACTTTGACAGTTCATTTATAAGGAGAATAAACTTATACGGTTTATACCGTTTATAAGGGTTTTGCCCAGTTGCATGAATACCCTTAATGATTATATCCGTAAATGATGTGTTTTAATATGTTGTTGAGAATTTTCTTAGGTGTTTTATAGGAGGAAAATTGTTACTTGGGAGGAACATTAACCTGAGATGTCCAAAACCGACTGATTCCCATAATTAAGTCTTATCGCTGTTTTATTATTCATTACATTTATTAGATTTTTTTTATTTTTTCAAAAATGGTCCAAAAAAGGTGTTTTTTTTAAACGCTTACCTGAGTAGGTAAAATGGAAAATTTGTAAATTGTTATTTTTTTCTGAATTTCTATTTAACCAAATTGTGTTTATGCGGAAAGAGTTCGAAAAAATTTTGAATAATTTTTCCAGAAATAAATTTTAAAGTTAGTGGTCGAAAAATCGACCAGCGGACTAAAATGGGTTAATATCGAAACTGCGTCTTTTATTTAACAAAGGTTAGTGGATCCCTGGTCTGATCCTGGATTGGCTGAGCTTACCTCAGCCATCGAGAAAACCACCCTCACACTCTGACGGCATAGATTTCGAGTAAGTTGAACATTATTTGTGACTTCTCTTCCGACAGTGCAAAGGGATCACCATCATCCCACAATCGGCGCAATTCAAGCTTCGCATTCTTTTCTCCTCATAATCTTCGTCTTCAAAAAGTAACATCAATAAAAGGAGTTTTTCTTCCATTTGAATTAATTTTTATATAATTTAAAGAAATTCTGCGAACAGCTTGGTCGTAAAACAATTGAAATTAAAAAATTTGTCAATAGCAAATGAGAAATTGACAAATTTGTCAAACAAAATTTTTTTTTTGAGACAGAATGCCAAATCGTGATAAATTATACTTATTTATAATTACTCAATATGGTGAATTTATCAAGTGTACAGAATCGGACTGTTAGTGACTTCAGTGAAGAAAATTTATTGCCTAATATTTATGTAGTAATGCTGAAGCAATCATTTCACATTACTTGTTATTACCTACTTGTTGTTTCCTGCTGAATTGAAATTATGTTAGCTTTGATTTTGAAATATTTTATTAGATTTTCATTGTTCAAATTTTATTTGTTCGTTTGCTGAAGTCATAGAAATCGGTTGCCTTTTGTTAAATAAATTATTTTTTGAATAAAACATTTTATTCGGGCTTTGGTAATTTTTATCAAATCCTACATTTGGGGGCTCGTCCGTGCCATAAAAATCTAAACTAACGAAAGTAAATCCGTGAGACGACAACGATTAAAGACGAAAAAGGACAGGATTTTTGAATTCGGAACGTTACATACGCACTCTGATATGCAATGGATTGGAGTAATGCATCAGAAGAGGACTTGCGGGAGGCATGTCGGCAATACCGATTATCTGAAGACGGCGATAGAACCACAATGATAAGAAGAATCAAGTTTATGAAAAAGAGCGAATCGAAAGACGAAAGCACGAAGATGATAGAACTAACATGGAAGCTGAAAGAAGAAAGAAAAAAGACGACGAAAGATTGAAAGCAGTAGCTGAAAAGGAAAAGAGAGATGAAAGTGATGAGTTAAGAAGAAGAAATGAAGAAATATCGAGATTAGAAGCTGAAAGAGGACGAGCAACGATTTGAATAAAGAGTAAGGGTTGAAGCGGCAAAAAGAAAGGATCTAGAAGATGAGAGAAGATTCGAAGAAAGGGTATTGATTGAACTACAACGTCTAAGAGATATGCAAGTCGAAACTACCATGCAGCAACCAAGAGTTATGAGTGAAGAGCGCCAAATATTCGAGCAATTAACATCAAGAAATCGGTCCGAGTTCACTTTCCGAGATATCGATGAGTCTATGCAAGAATTTTCTGGAGAAGACGGCCGAAGCATCGAGCAATGGTTAGATGAGTTCGAACAAAATGCAAATTTGTTGCAATGGAACGAACTTCAAAAACTCATCTACGCAAAATGATTGCTGAAAGGTACTGCCAAGTTATTTATGGAACATGAATGCAAAGCAAAAACGTATTCAGTGCTCGCTGCAGAACTTAGACGAGAGTTTAATCACGTAGTTAATAGTGCAACTGTGCATCGAAAGTTATGTGACCGGAAGAAGAAGCCAATTGAATCGTACCGTCAATACATTTATTCGATGCTTGACATTGCTGCTCAAGCTAATTTAGAAACGAGCGCTGTCATCGTGTATATTGTTGATGGCTAACCAGGCTCACCACTCGTTAAATCCTTTCTATACGAAGCTAAAACAATCAACGATCTCAAAGACAAATTACTAACGTATGAGCTTATACAGTCAAAATCGGATCCAAAACATACAAACGAAAAGATGGGAAAAGAAAGAGAAGAAAGTAGGTATAATACAGGCATTCTGGATAAGGAGCTAGGAGCGGTGTGAGTCATCGTCTGTCCGTCCGTCCATTTGTCTTATTTCGTTTTGTGGTTTTGTTTTGTGGTTAAGTCTTATCTCGTTTTGTGGTTTTGTTTTGCGGTTAAGTCTTATCTCGTTTTGTGGTTTTGTTTTGTGGTTAAGTCTTATCGTATCTTGTTTTGTGTCCCATAAATTCCACCAAATTGCATTTCTTTCTTTATTAGATTTCTCCTGAAAGCCTCAATTGCATCTTTAAAAGAAAATTTCCTTTCTGGAGTTGGACTATTTCTATGATAACGTTCTTAATTTTGTTGATAGAGTGAGTCATGATAAGAAGGCTCTCTGTACGGATATCTCAATGTTGTGGTCGGTGATCGTATTAATATTATCATATTTAGCATTTTCCAATTGAAGGGTTATGTTTACTTTTATCTGAAGAGAAGTATTCGGGATCTGTATGACAAAACTAACTTGTTTTCCATATTCAATATTGTAAAAAGTAGTAGTATTTTCACGTCGTTCATGTAAATAATTTCCAGTTTGATAGCATATAATATTATGTATTTGTAATATTACGAAAACAATAAATATAAATATTGAAATGTTTTTTAAGCTCATTTTCTTTGTTTTGAATCTTTCCTCGATTGTAGTTGTTTAAGTAATAACCATGTTTAATGTCTGGATATAGTCTTTCACATCAATAATTTTCACTTTCAAAGGTTCATAATTTGGATCTTGAACTCGAATTCTCTGAATTTCACCATTACTCAGAATCATTTCTGATTCAATTTCATGATATTCAAAGCATTTTATGCTCAATCTTCTCTCTTCAAATCTATTATCATAAGTACAACGAATTGGAATATCTACATTGTCATATTCAAGCTTAAAATATCAATAAAACACTTCCTTAGAATCAATAATTCCCCCAATTCCATTTTCTTTAGTTATTAAATTCTTACGGAAGGCTTCTAAGGCTTCATCCACAGTAAAAAGTCTTGAAGGTATTCCTTGAGTTGTACTCTCAAATTCTACAGTTGTTGTTGTTGTTGGAGACAATTCTGTTTCTATCTCAGTTTCTTTCAACAATAAAAATGATATATTAATTTTCAAGACATTATTATCGGGTAGAGTTAAATTAAATTCAATACTTTTAGAGGTTTGATTAATAATAGGTATATTAGTATTTTCCGATTTCCAAAATGATACACTATACACATTTTTTAAAAAGAACAATAATGTTAAAAATAGAATAAATTTCATTTTATGTTTTATTATATATACGCTGCTAAATTTCAGTATGAAATGATGAGAATATCTAATTTGGTTGGTTTTATATAGTAAGTTTTTATTATGTATTATTTATCATATAGATTATTATATAACATATATTCATTTAAAAGTAATGCTGATTTTAAAGCACATCGTATTTGACGTTGTTTCCTCGTTTTGTTGTTATTGTTATTGTTGTTGTTGTTGTTGTTGTTGTTGTTGTTGGTGTTGAAGTGGTATTGGCATTGACATGTTCTTGGATACATATTATACAACATTGATAAGTTGATTTCATCACATTGTGGAATATCTTCGATATTGAAAACACGCTGTTTTAAAAATTCTTCAATCCACTTTTGTTTCTCCGTCCCCTTTACATACACTTTTTTATTCTTCAGTAGAGGTTTTAAATATCTCTGAATGTTTTTAAATGAATCGCTTCCATAGTGCCATGACAGATTATGATGATTTAATTTTAACCAATTGGATTGACGTTGATCATCTTCACATAAATCCTTGAATTCGAATGGAGCTTTTATGTGGAAACAGTGGAATTCATCTTTACTTAATACAACTGCTATCTCCTTAAAAACAAAACGATTATCATAGATTTTAAAACTTTGAACATCAACAGTTGCAAACATTGTGTTAAATAAATAGCAGTAGTTGTCAGAACTCTTATTTATATAGAATGTTTGTATGCATGTGTATATTTTTATTAAATTATTTTTTTAATAACATTTGTGAGTGGTGTATATTCAAAGACTTTATCGTGAATGAGCATACAATAAGCTGATGTACTTGGAGGGACGTTTGTTCGAAATTTTAATACAATTCTAATATCTATTGGTCCTCCTTTTACACTCTCATTTTGATGAGAGACATCTAGAACAATTATTGGTGCAATGTTGGCAAAATTTTCTGGCGATAAAAGTGGTTGTGGAGAACGTCCATAGTATCCTTGTTGAAATTTTTGATACATATCATAGAGTAAAGCGTAACGATTATGATCAAATCTAATGTTGAGGTCGTCATAGGGATATACATCAGAGTTAAGATGAACTTTTATATCTGATAAGTTACAATGTATGAACTTATTGTTGTTTTTAAATCCTAAAAGTATATAAGTTAAAATAAAAGACTTGTCCTTATTATTTTTTTGAGTTTTATTTCTGGCACTATGTGCCAGGGTTATTCTTCGTTGCACGCTTAAGACTAACTTAACTTTAACAAAGTCAAGCTTAAAAATACCTTAATTGTTGTTCTTGCTGTTGTTGTTGTCACTGTTGCTATTGCTATTGCCGCTATTGTTAACGTTGTCGCTGCACTAGTGCTGCTGTCGTCATCGTCGTTGTTGTTGTTGCGCCTTTAGTGGCTGTTGCTATTTACTGCTACTGCTTTTGCATTGGCCGCACTGCTGTTGTTATTGGCTTTGTTGTTGTTGTTGTACTTGTTGAGTCAGCTGTTGTTGTTGAAGCTATTGCTGCTTGCTGCTTATTGCAATTCGGGTGAAATAGCAATAGCAGACGCTTACGTTGCAGAAAAGTTTGGAGCGGATGCGCGTGCATAATTGTTAGCTGACACCCGTTTACTTACATTTGGATTATTCTACAAAAAGGCGAAATGATATTTATTTATTTAAGTCTGGAGAATCGGGAGCGGATGCGCGTGTTAACTTATATCGAGGTCTTTCATTTTCACCTGCCAGTTTCACATTCCATAAAAATTTGTACTTTCAACAAGAGAAGGATTATAATAAACATCCCAACTTCTAAACGATATATTAAGTGGTAGTTTACTATTTATTGTTTTTAACATTTTTAATCGGTAATCATCTGAAAGATGAATGTGTGGTACTTTCCATGTGATATTCAAGAGCTTTAATATAAGATTGTCTGTTTTAGTAGTTGAACTCATAATGTTCTTATCATCTTTCTATCGTATCTAAATCAATTCATGTTTACAATTCACAATTATTTTTTCAAAATCTTCTACAAATCCAAGTAAATTCTTTAACGGAACACAAAAATTAAAATGTTCCGTTTTAAGTAGAGTATTATCTTTTTTAAATGGACACCATCCAGCGTTTTGAAGATTTATACTTTCAAATGCATTAAGTGATACATAATTTTTCATATCTGACGCAATTCCCAATTGTCTTGTACGATCAATTTCTACCCCATTCATCTCATATCGAATTTCATAAAATAAATATGCTATACAGTTGTTTAAGAGTTTACCAGTTTTTGAAATAGAATTATCGCTGTTGGATACAAATCCTTCAATATACAAGAGACTCTCACTTGGTAATACATACAAGTCCTGGTTTTGTATTGGTATACGTATTTCATAATCATTTTTAAATGATTGTAAATATGATGTATAGCTGTGATATTCTTTTTTCACTATACAAAAAAAAAAAACAAATTGGCCATTTCAGCCCTTGAAAGGACTTTGACCGAGCTTCTTAGGATCGATTGTGTTGTGTGTGTTATTCAATTTTTTTGCACACAATTGACCGAGAACTAGACCTACATGTTTTATGCCGATTCCGAACGGCTCATGTTCTCAAGAAGCTTTACATGGCATTATTTACTCTCTGAGGTTTGCCATTGTCTGCAGAGAGGTGGTGACCAATCAGAAAAATTTTTTATTGAAAAAACTTTTCGCCACGGCTGGGGATCGAACCCGGGCTCCGAGCATGCTAAGCCACACACTTAACCTGCATGCCACGGTCACCACTTTTTCACTATACTCTCGTCGAAAAATGGCTTGTATAGAACATTTATTACGTCACTCATATTGGTTTTTTAATTGTAATCCAATGCTTTCTAAAAATTCTTTGTTCGATTTAGTTAAATAAATTCTATGCCTTGACCTTTTAATAGTTGGTTTTTTATTTAGATTTGATTCTTTTTTTGTTGTTGTTAGTGGACTAGTGAAGTGGTTGTTATGTAATTGCTTTTTATTAAAAATAATCATTCTTTATATAGGCTTTAAATGTAATCTTATTGATATTTTTTCACCGCGAAAATTAATTAGGTTACCACCTTGATCTACGACTACTGGTAAATATATAACATTAACTGGTATTTCTGTAATTTTGTATCCTGGACTAACTCGAAGGGAGAACTGATGAATTGTATGCACATTTATTCCATTTATATATGATCCATTGATAATATTACACTCAATTAATATTGTATTTATTTTAGAAATATCTACCGGATTATCAGAATAATTTTTAACATCAGGTTTCAATATTCTTTTACTGAACCCTAGTAATGATCCAATTGAACAACTTCTATTGAAGAAAATTGGATCCTTGGAACTATAAATTTCTGTTTGCAATGTGTTATAGTTTGCTTTTATATCTAGTAATCCAATATTATATGTTTCATATTCATCAACAATTTTCTCAGATAAATCCATGAACTCATAAGATCCTACTGGTATCGTAATAGTCTTGTCACCAATATGAAATAAATTGTTTTCTTCATCCACATTTGGAATAGAATGATAAGAGTCGAAGCTAATCAAACCACAAACATAATCTTGCTTAAGTTCTATAGGTGGAAAATAATTTGCAAGAAGTTGTGATGAATTTCCATTTATTGTTGAAGTAAACGACATGTTGTTGCTCAATCATTAAGTAGTTAACTAAAATATGTTTCTTATACATTATAACATTTATATTAAATCATTGACATCAATCCAAGAATTATGGTCTGAAGAGAAACCTAACCATTTAACAAAAGCTCTATTATTACGTCGTCTTAAAATTTTTTCAACTAAATATGTTTGTGGAAATTTGTTTTTTATTAATTCATATTCATAGAAACCTATTCAAAGAAATTCAATCACTTAAAAAAATGAATTCTGATGCTCTGTCTCAAAGGGGGCGATCTTCACATGGCAACGTGTCTGACTGCCTCAACTTGGCGAGGCCAGCATTATCCATGTCGAAATCGTCTCAAGTCGACTCAAAACCTCCGCGTGGTGTCTCCTGGAAACGTCAAAAACTATCGCCCGATAAACTTTGGCGGCCAATTTGAGCGGCGATGTCTCCTCTAGACAATAAACTTGAGGGGTCTCTTCAAGACCTTAAAAAATGGAATGTGCGTAGGGTTTGGGTCCCAACCACATTATAACTTCCCAATGAAAACAAAATCAGCCTCGGATATGAACCCCCACTACGTTGACGACCACCGCAAACGAAAAACGGAAAATGATTTACGGATATGCACCTGGAATGTCCGGACCCTTTATAGGGAAGGTGCCACTGTCCAACTGGCGGAAGCCCTCGAAAAAATTAAGGCTGACATCACCGCCATCCAGGAGATGCGATGGAAAGGACAAGGCTGCTCTAAGAGAGCAGACTGCGATATCTACTACAGCTGCCATGCGGAGAAGCGCGAATTTGGATGCGGATTCGTCGTAAGTCGGAAACTACGCCATCTTGTTTCCCGGTTCACACCTGTGAACGAAAGGCTGGCGACAATCCGCATCAAGGCGAAATTCTTCCACATCAGCCTTATTTGCGCACATGCCCCGACGGAGGAAAAGGACGATGCTGTCAAGGACACCTTCTACGCGAGCCTAGAGGACGTGTATGATCGCTGCCCGGCCCACGACGTAAGAATAGTTCTCGGCGATTTTAATGCGAAGGTCGGAAAAGAAGGCATCTTTGGCTCCACTGTCGGTCAGTTCAGTCTCCACGAGACCACTTCGAATAACGGTCTTAGACTGATCGACTTCGCCGCGGCGCGAAACATGGTAGTTAGTAGCACCAGATTCCAACACCTCGATATCCAAAAGGCAACCTGGCTGTCCCCGGATCAAAAAACGCGAAACCAAATTGATCATGTTGTGATCGACGGAAGGCACGCTTCAAGTGTACTGGATGTGCGCACATTTCGGGGGGTCAATATTGACTCCGACCATTATCTTGTTGCAGCCAAGATCCGCATGCGATTGTGCAATGCGAAGAATGTACGCACAGGTGTGCAACGAAAGCTTGATGTCGATAAGCTGCTATCACAACGGACCGCCGAGGCCTACTCCGCTCAACTCTCGGTTAAGCTCAACCAACCTTACTCTTGCCTCGACGACGCTGGCGGACTTTGGGCACATATATCCCACTCCATGCGCACTGCTGCTGAAGAAGTCATTGGTTTTCGGCGCCCGCAACCTCGCAACCAATGGTATGACCAGGAGTGTCGCGACGCGACAGCAGCAAAATACGCCGCATATAAAGGGACGCTGCAGTCAGCTGCAACGCGAGCCATGCACGAAAACTATCGCGATAAGAGGAAGGAAGAGAGATGCCTTTTCAGACGTAAAAAGAGAGAGCAGGAAAAGCGTGAGCGAGAAAAAATTGAGGTGTACCAGGGCAGGAAGGATGCTCGAAAATTCTACCAGCAGGTTAAGCGTCTAACCCAAGGTTTCAAGCCCGGAGCATCCACTTGTAGAGATGAGAATGGTGATCTGGTAACAAATACGCAGTGCGCATTGAGATTATGGAGACAGCATTTTTTCAATCTGATTGCAGGCGACGATACCAACAATTCCGCCCTTAGAGAATGCAGTCTGACACCACCAATCGACGATGATGGAGTGGAAATTCCACCACCTAGCCATGACGAGGTTAAAGTTGCTATCCAGCGACTCAAAAACAACAAAGCCGCAGGTGCTGACGGCCTGGCTGCTGAATTGTTTAAAACCGGCGGCGGTGAATTGATAAGGTGCATGCATCAACTCATCAGCAAAATATGGCTAGCGGAAAGCATGCCCGACGATTGGAATCTCAGTGTGCTTTGTCCTATACTTAAGAAAGGAGACCCGACAATCTGCGCCAACTACAGAGGTATCAGTCTTATATCCATCGCATATAAGGTTCTTTCGAGCGTATTGTGTGAAAGATTGAAGCCGCATACCAAAACACTGATTGGACCTTATCAGTGTGGCTTTCGTCCTGGCAAGTCCACCATAGACCAGATTTTTACACTACGCCAAATCCTGGAAAAAACCCACGAAAACCAAATCGACACCCATCATCTCTTTGTTGATTACAAAGCTGCGTTCGATAGCCCGATTCGGGATTGCCTGTACGCAACAATGTCTGAGTTCGGTATACCTGCAAAGTTGATTAGGCTCTGCAAGATGACGTTGAGCAATACATGCAGCTCCGTCAAGGTAGGAAATGACCTCTCCGAAACCTTTAATACCGAACGAGGTTTCAGACAAGGCGACCCGCTATCATGCGATCTCTTCAATTTCATCATGGAGGGGATCCTACGAAAGGCAGGTGTACATCGAAATGGCACCATTTTCTACAAAGGTGTCCAGCTCCTTGCGTATGCTGACGATATCGATATTATCGGCAGAACCAAGAGAGATGTAACCGCTGCTTTCGCCGCTATCGAAAAGGAATCAGCCAAAGTGGGTTTGACGGTGAACGAGGGCAAAACAAAGTATATGCTGTCTGCAAATAGGGAAAAGCGGCGTCTAGGCTCCCATGTTACAGCAGGCAAATATAACTTTGAAGTTGTCAAGGAGTTTACTTACCTTGGCACCGCCGTAAACAGCAACAACAATGTCAGCCTGGAGATAAAGCGAAGAACAACAATTGCTAATAGGTGCTACTACGGGCTAAGTAAGCAATTAGGTTCCAGAGCCCTCTCTCGATCGACAAAACTAACACTCTACAAGACGCTCATCATACCTGTGCTTCTCTATGGCGCTGAAGCATGGGTGGTATCGCAAGCAGATGCAGCCGCTCTTGGGGTGTTCGAGAGGAAAGTTCTTCGCAAAATCTTTGGTCCTGTTCGAGTTGGCGACGACTATCGCATTCGAATGAACCACGAACTGTACGAGCTCTACGACGACATTGACATAGTCCAGCGTATAACAATTCAGCGACTACGTCGGCTGGGTCATGTCTTTCGTATGGATGAAGAAGCTCCAGCGAAAAAGGTGTTTGAGGCGAAAGCCGAGGGTCGACGACGAAGAGGAAGGCCATGCCTCCGATGGATTGACCAGGCCGAGGAAGCCCTTACCGCGCTTGGTGAAAGAGATTGGAGACGGCGCGCGCGAAGCAGAGACGCCTGGCGAGACTTGATGAAGTCGGCCGTAACCCGTCAACGGGTTGTCATGGCCACCTAAGTAAGTAAGTAAGTGATGCTCTGTCTCAAATCTCAACCTTGCAAGAGGAAAAACAGTTTTTATTATGTAAGGTAAATGAGCTACAACAAGAAGTCGTCTACCTTCAACAAAAAAATAGGGAAAAGTGCGTTGAAATTGTTGGTGTTCCAAATATAAACAACAGCAATGCACTCAACTCAGCAATGACAATTTTTTGTGAGGGCATAAACTCAAATATTACTGAGTTTGACATCGACGACTGCTTCGTCAAAACTATTAAGAAGACCAGGGATACATCAACATCGAATTCATCTCTTAATATTTTGTGCGTTAAATTCTTATCTCACTACAAGAAGAAAGAAATAATGAGGAATAAATTTTTAAATACTAAAAAGTTAAATGCTAAACTATTTGGCGGAAATAGCAATAAAAAAATTTACATTAATGAGGTCTTGCCTGCTCCTACTAGATACCTTCTAAAAGCAGCTCAGAAATTAAAAAAAGAAAAACATTTTAAATTTGTTTGGGTTAAAAATGAAAAAGTTTTGATGCGTAAAAAGGAAGGTGATACTGTTATCGTTTTAAATTCGTTTGATGATCTAAACAAAGTAAATTAAATATAATATGTGTAATTTAGATCGTGGCGATTATTTATATGATCTTCCTTTGTCAAATTGTAAAAGCGTAGATTTTCATACCATTTCATCTAACCCAAACAACAATAACAGTTTTTATATTGTATGTCAAAATATTAGAAGTTTGCGCAAGAACTTTGAAAATTTTTTATTACACCTTGAATCTTTTAGATCTAAGCCTGATTTCATTTTTTTCACTGAAACTTGGATTTATGACACCGAAATACCGCTTTATAATATTCCTGGTTACAAGTTTTATGCAAATTGCAATGAGCAGTACGCAGCAGGTGGTGTGGCCGTTTTTGTAATGGATAGTTTAAATTGCGAGTTTTTAAGTTGTAATCTAAGAAGTTCGGATGTTATTAAAGTCAAATGTGTAATTGATAACCAGATTTTTATATTTTTTGTTTTTACAGGCTTTTAACTAACTCATGTCAAGAAGTTTTTTTAGACGACTTAAATGCTTTAGTGAATGCTGAAAAATCTAATGTCATTTTATTAGGAGATATAAATTTAAACATTTTGGAAAACTCTGAATTTGTTGACAACTACTTATTTACGCTTGCCTCTTATGGCTTTGAATGTTGTATTAATGAACCAACTCGAATTACCAACCAATCTGCAACTTGTATTGACCACATATTTGTGCGGTTAAATCCATCTACAAACATTTCAATTTATAGTTCAGTCTCCAACCTTTCTCTGCCAGACCATTGCCTGATATGTTTAAAGTTTGAAAACGTTGTTTTGTGTAAAAATGTTAACCCGCCTACTGATTCATTTAAACCTTTAACCGATTTCATTCAACTTAATAACTCTCTTGTTGTTGAATTTTGGGAAAACGTCTATAATGAACCTAATCCATCAATTGCTTTTAATATTTTTGTTGACATATTGTCATATCATGTTGCTCGTTGTACTAAAAATGTTAAAGTAAATGTCTCTAATAAAAATAATAGACTCAAGAAGTGGATGACATCTGAGTTACTCAACAGTATTAAGACAAAAAATAAACTCTTTAAAAAAATAAAAAGATATCCGTCAGATGTTAATCTAAAAGCCCGCTATAGTAGACTTTGCAAAGAGATATTAACTGAAACTTCCAAAGTAAAAAATGAGTTTTACAAAAATGAATTTATTAAGATTAGAGGTGATCCTAAAAAGGAATGGCAATTGGTAAACAACATTTTAAATAAATCTAACACGAATAACATTGTTCAAGATATTGAAGATGATGGTAAGATTTTTACTACCCCATGTGAAAAAGCAAATATATTTAATAAATTTTTTTCAAATATTGGTTGTAACGTCGTTCTAGATAATGGTCTTGCAAACTCCTCATGTGAGTGCCTAGATACGGAATATGTAAATCTTAATAGTTTTTACTTTGAGAAGATATCTTCTTTAGAGGTTTATAAAATTATTATGTCTTTAAAAAACTCAAATTCTAGAACCGAGAATAGTTTTTCCAGTAGCTTTCTGAAAAAAATAGTATTCAATATTGCAGATGTTCTTTGTCACCTATTTAACAAAAGCATTTCTTCTGGTATTTTTCCGGATGAGTTAAAAAAAGCTGAAGTTATTCCGTTATTTAAAAAAGGGAATAAATCAATGTTAAATAATTATAGACCAATTTCGATTCTTTCTACTTTTTCGAAAGTTTTTGAAAAAGCTGTCAAGGTTAGGATGATCGGCTTTTTAAACAAATCAAGATTTTTTAGTGATTGCCAGTTTGGTTTCAGACAAGGTCTTTCTACTGAAGATGCTCTTTTGAAATTCTGCACCAACATTTACAACAGTTTGAATTGCAAACAAGTTTCAGCAGCCTTATTTGTAGATATTACTAAGTTGATCATGATACAGTTGATCATGAGATCCTTCTTAAGAAATTGTTTAATTGCGGTTTTCGAGGCAAGGTCTTCAAGTGGTTCTCCTCATATTTATCGGATAGGGTACAAAGAGTAAAAATTTATACTTATTATAGTAATTCTGCAAACATCACCACTGGAGTTCCTCAAGGTTCTGTCTTAGGCCCCGTGTTGTTTTAATTTTCATAAATTCTCTTTTTTCTCAAAAATTTTTTAGTAAAACCATAGCATTTGCTGATGATATGGCATGTACTTTTTCTTGCCATTCCACTTTTGAGGCTGTAACTGAAATAAACCATGATTTGGAAGTCTTGAGGCACTGGTTTGCATCACATAAACTTGTCCTAAGTGACAAAACTAAAATTATGTTTTTTAATGTGGCTGGAAAAGACAACAAACTCCCTTCATTTACTTTTCACTCTGCAAAGTGCAAAAAATATTTTATTTGCAAAGAAATTTGTAATTCGTCGAATTTTATGCAGACACATGACTCCCTAGGTAACTGTTCCATGAATTGTTTTTCGATTGATTGTGT
Source organism: Tetanocera ferruginea (assembly GCA_958299015.1). Classification (NCBI taxonomy): domain Eukaryota; kingdom Metazoa; phylum Arthropoda; class Insecta; order Diptera; family Sciomyzidae; genus Tetanocera; species Tetanocera ferruginea. The sequence goes on from OY282640.1 coordinate 70,278,649, forward strand.
AAAAACGTTTAAATACCTTGGTGTCACATTGGATTGGAAAATGAATTGGTTAGATCATTCTATTGCTCTAAAAAAATACTTAGCTTCAGCTATCAGGCAACTATATCACTTGAAGTCTTATTGTTCAACTGAATTACTTAAATGTTTATATTTTGGGATATTTCATTCTAAGTTAGAATATGGGTTAACTTGCTGGGGTGGAACGCACCTGAATAAAATTAAACCTTTACTTACTGTCCAGAAGCACGTTATAAGAATTATATGTAAAAAAAGTATTCGTGAAAGTAGTTTTCCTCTGTTTAAAAACTTGAACATCCTTCCTATTAAACATCTTTATTATTTTAAAGTACTGAAAATGTTTTTTATAAGATCTGGTTATCTTGCAAATAGAAATTATATGAATTATAACTTAAGAATAAATAACCAAAGCTTGGCATTAGTCCCACCGCATAACCTGCAACATTTTTTTAACTTTTTCAGTTCGGTTGGTCCAAGACTGTTCAATCGTCTTCCTTATTATGTCAGGTGTCTTCGTAATAAATATGTTTTTTTAAAAGAAGTGAAATCATGGCTCTTGAATTTATCTTATGCAAGCGTTAATATGCTTATTGATGTAATGAATTAATTATTAATAAGATCTTTTTTGGTAAATTATTTTTGAAATTTTAAATTAATATTAATATAGTCAAAACATTTATTTTTCTATTTTTCTTAATTATCAAACTTAAATTAAAAATATTTTTCAGTCAATTCTTTGATATAATGACCCCACAAAATGTCCTAATGTTTATCTGAATAGTATATGTTAATCCGCATTCGCCTCTATTTCCTTTGGAAGTACAGAATGTGGACTTATTGTTTTAGATCAATTTATAAAAATTTGTATTTTATTGATAAATTGTAATTTAGATTAAGTGCCTTGTATCAAAACCTCCTTTGATTTCATTTCCTTGATAATCTTCAAGTATGTATGTAGTAGGGTTTGTATTTTGAATAGTTTTGATTTTAAATATTTCAGTTGTCCAATTTGGTGTATAACCTTTTTCAAATATATGTTTATATTTACTTATTCTAACATTTTCATTTAACTTAAATTTTGGTTTATGAAAATTTTAGGATTGTTATAAACAGTTTTCAGTATAAATTTTTCATTAAAAGAATTTACTTCATTGGGCGTCATCTTAATAGTTCTATGAAATGTGTTATTATATTGGTTAACCAGACTTTTATAGTTATCAATCCATTTGTAAGTCCCATTAAAGCTAAACTCTTTCCACATCATTCCCTTTAAAGTTCTATTGAAGCGTTCCACTATCGATGCTTTTAAAGTTGAAAATGTTGAATAATGATTGATACCTTTCAATGCCATTAATCTCTTAAAATGTATATTGTAAAATTCTTTTCCATCATCCGTTTGGAGATTTTTTGGTATACGGTTACTTGTGTTGAAAATATTTTTCATTGCGGTTGTAACGTTTTCTCCAGTTTTATTTTTAATAGACTCCGCCCATGCCTTCTTTGAAAATGTGTCAATAACAGTTAGAAGATAACGATAATTCCTGTTAACATCACTATATGAATTCATTTCCACTAAATCTGCTTGCCATAAATCATCAATTCCTTTTATAATTACATGTCTTCTTTTAAAATTTTTCCGTGCTTGTTTATGTAGTTCTTCAACTATATCTCGTTTATTATTCATTATCATATATATGTTATGTATCTCGTTATTGTAAACCTTTTATTTTTGGATATTTTATTTTTAATTTTTTAACCTCATCTGCATCAGGCTGATTTTTTCCGACTACATATTTAAACAAGAAGTCTTCAATAGTCTTTAAATAATCATTAAGTTCTTCAAAGTTTTCCTTATATACAGATTTTATTCTATTATCAATTGCTGCCTCAATTAAATCTACATCATTTCTTATGTCATCCTTCAGTGCAACGTTTAAATGTTAAGATTCTCCATGGTAGTATTTATATCTGTAATTTTCTTTTCATAGATACTTGTTATCTTATTTAGATTCTCAAAGAAAAATATACGTGAAATGGCATCATTATCATCATTATCATTGGTAAACCTAAGTTGATAACTCTTTTCATCTGTAAATTTAGGTTTTTATTTCCATCTAAACTCCAACCGATTGTATTTTGTAAAATTGCTTTGATATTGGCTTTGATATTTGCTTTACTATTGTTATCTCTCGATGAAGAATGACCAAATTTATCAATATTTGAATACATTTTTTAGCTATATAATTATATTAGCTTCTTTCAACTCTTCAATGATGGATATTATTTCGTTATTATGGTTATTATGTCCAGCAGTTGATGATGATATAAGTAATCGTAATCTTTCAACTAATTCATTAGGATCATCCCAATACACATAATTCGATTTATTATTAATAGATTTTACAACTTTATGACCTTGTCCACGTATCAATGCGTTTGGTAAATTGAATATCTTTCTTATTATGCGTTGATATTTATAAGATTTGGTTCCTTTAATTTGATCAGTTGAGTTAGCGTTTTTCATAACGCTTGTGAGCATTTGTAGATAAAAGAATATCTTTATAATTTTGTAAATCCCGTTTAGTGAAATTAATGGGATTTGTGTGAAAAACTAATTCAAATAGACCAGGTGTCATCTGCCATTTATATTTTCCAACAGAAATTTTATTTTCATTAGGGATTTTTAAAAGTTATTTTCCATATCTCCATCTTCCCAATGAATCTATATTGAATCCATATACTTTATCCAATTTTTTACTATCCTTAAGTATTTGTATGTTTTGTTGTAGAGAATTTTTTTGTTTTCGGGTATTATGTGATTGTTTAAGGTGTTTGTAATCTGTGTTTAATTGATCCTTAGCCTTTCGCTTAAAATATTTATATTTTGTCCATAGTTCTCGATCATTTTCAATATCTCTTTTTACTCTGTTTTCTTTTTGTACTTCATTTTCTATCAAATTGATAATTTCCTCATTATTACTAGTGTTATTATTTCTTGAGTTGAGAATTTCATTTGATATAACAGGATGATAAATTTTTTAATTTTAGTTTTTAATTGTTTTTTAAATTTTAACTTTTTTCTTATTTTTAATTTCTTATCTGTTTTTTCTTTTTTATTCGTGTTATCAATATTTTTTGTTTTTTCATACCTAACAGGTACTAAATCATTATCAATATCATGAATGTTGACTTTATTACTTGAGATTTTAGTAGCATATTTATCTTGTTGCAACGAACGTTTGTTTTTATTGCGAAGATCTCTTAATCGCTGCTTAAAATTTTGTTGCAACCCCTTGTTTTTTCGTTTTGTAATAATTTGTTTTTTAACCCTTTGTCTTGTTTCATTTTCAAAGTCAGATTCAGATTCTGTACTATAACACAGGGCAACACTGATTCTGCGGCATGGGGTTTGGTAGTCAATTTTAGTATATACATTGATAAAGATCTTAGCCTCTTATTTAGATTATTTGAATTGACTCTGGTTCTCGCAATAAACCGCTATTTTTAAAATTTACGATATTTCATCAGAGATTTTTACATAACTCCAGAACAGTTAGTTTGATTTGGTAAAATAAAAAATTCGAAAATCCGCAGCAAAATTGCCTCTAAGTTACATCCACACTGTTTTTTAATTAGCTGAATAGTTTCGGAAATATTCATAAAGTTCTTCCGACAAAAACATTTTTTTATACAAAATTTAAACTTTTTTGATATTTCATAATTCATAAAAAATCGAAAACGTCAAAATAGCTCTTTTTTAACATAAAATTATAAAAACACATATGTTCCAAAGAAAATAAGCTATATTTCATTTAAAAATATTGGTATGTTTTGGTTTAATTCACATTCAATGGTGTTATCTCTGAATTCATAAAACATGTGCGAAACCCGTTACAAGAGCCGTATCGAAAACACGCGATGAAATCATCATAAACAGTGAGATGGTATTTGTGAGTCTGCTCTGAAAGACAGCCGAATCAACCTTATCAAAAATTAAAAATTGTACTTACCGCTCCACATGGGAAATTTTACCCTTTGTTGTGGCCAAAATTCGAAAAGTTGATGTAACAACTTAAAACTTGGTTCAGCGCTTAAGTTAGAAGTAGTGAGCTTGCCAAACTAAAATAGACTTGCCACGCCTACTTTTTCTACAGGTGAAAGGTTTAGATTTGAGTTATTAGCTTGAATCTTGAGTTGAATCTTGGGTTAATAGTAGTAAGCTTAAAATACAAAAACTGAACTGAAGGTAAAGAGTTCAATAAAAGTTGTTATATTATCATTAGAAAAATACATTTTCTTCAATATATTAAACATTTAACAGTTAATTCGTTTTGATTTACATTATAAGTTTTAAGCACTTGAAGATCAATAACATGACGAATTTACTTCTCATCCATATAGTCACATATTGAACACTCTTATACCATTACTTTTACTTTCTTATATTTAAGACAATGCTTAATACTCCTTACATTAATCTCTTTGATCTCTTGTTAATCTCTATTATTATTCTTTATCCTAATTCTCTTTTCTTTTTTTTTTTTTTGTTTGTTTAACCACAGAATTTTTACGTTTTCGATACGGCTCTTGTAGCGGTATTCGTACATGTTTTATACACTCAGATCCCAGCCCTTCTTTGCAAGTCCGTCAGCCCTCTCGTTACCATTAATGCTCTGGTGGCCTAATAGTAAGTGAATCTGAATTTTATGCAAAAATATATGCCGCAGAAAAAAATCTTGTTGTTCCCCTGTGTATTTATTTAGAAATATTTTTTAGAAATTTGTTGTCAAAATGAGATAACATCATTGAATGTGAATTAAACCAAAACATGCCAATGGATTTAAATGAAATATGGCTTATTTTCTTTGTAACATATGTGTTTTTATAACTTTTTGTTAAAAAAGAGCTATTTTGACGTTTTCGATTTTTTATGAATTATGAAATATCAAAAAAGTTTAAATTTTGTATAAAAAAAATGATTTTTCGGAAGAACTTTATGAATATTTCCGAAACTATTCATCTAATAACAAAACAGTGTGGATGTAACTTAGAGGCAATTTTGCTGCGGATTTTCGAATTTTTTATTTTACTAAATCAGGCTAACTGTTCTGAAGTTATGTTAAAATCTCTGATGAAACCTCCTTAATTTTTAAAATAGCGGTTTATCGCGAGAACCAGAGTCAATTTAAACAAAGTGAATTATAGGATTAAAACTTCATTAACCCATGTCTATTAATTGACTCCAAAAACTCACGCCGCAGAAAAAAATTTCTGTTTTGTTCCCCTGTGTAATTTATTGTGTTTTTGTATTCAGCATTATTATCAAAGTCAGATTCTGACTTCACATTATAAGTAACATCATCTTTGTTTTCTTCATCAACATAATTCTCATTGTTTAAACCTTTATCAAATTCTACTGTTTGAATGTCAGGCTGTTTGGTGTTTAAACGTTGATAATATTTTAATGACTTTGTTAATTCATTTTCAATGTTGGGTTTTATCTTCTTTATATGCTGATATGGTTTGTTATGTTTTAGTTTATTTTTGTTCAATGAACTGCGCTTTTTTAAAATTGTTTTATCATTCATTGCTGGGTCAAGTGTTGATAGATATTGTGGATCAACATTTAAGTGCACATTTTGAGTGGATTATAGTAATAGGTCATCATCAATAGCATCCCAAAACATTTCATCATTATTTTCTTTTTTGTTTTTAGCAAGATCGTTAGTGTGTTTTTTTTCTTTGTTATATTCATTGTGTTCATCTTTGTTAAGCTTTCCAATTATTTCATTCAATGGTTTTGAAATTGGTTGAAATGTATTTTCAAGCAATTCAACTCGATCTTTTTCACCTAATTTTATTTCCTTTAGTTTTTCCTTTAAGATTTTCCGAGTGTTGGCAAGGTTTGTTAAAACATTGAGGTTTGTATTTTTCATGATTATTGTTTCTGTTTGCTGTCTAAAATCAGATCTGGTGTATATCTGATACCGATCTGGTATATATCTGATACTGATCTGAGGTGTAACAGGTGCTGATGTGATTTTTATATATGTATGAAATTGTCAAAACCTTTTCGATATCGACCCTTGTTTATAGAATCTTCTTTATTTATCACAACAAAACCATACTTTTCTTTCCAACATTCATTACAAATCCTTATAAACATTTTGAAATCCATGTCTCCAATAACATGATCATTAAAAATATGCTTTAAATTCATTTCATCTTGCTTGAATATAATAATCATGTTTGCATTATCACGTATTAAATGCTTGGGAATTTTTGTATAGGTTTGACACAAATAAACACAATCAATTTGTTTATGCCGACTCATACAAAAATACTCTCGTATAGTGCTTTGTTTATCACAAATAACATTATCAAAAAAGAAAATTGAATTTGATTATCTTTACCTGGACTTATAACATCTTCGTTTTCTGAGAAAGTGTAGAGATTTATTCCTTTTATCGGTGCAATCAGTTTCTTCAAATATTCATATTTTGGTTGATATAAAGATTTTGAATATATGTATATGTTTTTAAACTTTAAACCATTTGGATTTACAATTTGACTAATCATAACATTAGTTTTTCCACAATTTGATGGTCCAACCAATAAAGCACGTATTGAATTTGGTAAAAGAGGACTGTGAACAATTTTGTTTTTTTTATCATTACTTAAAAAGTCAGCATTATTAACATTAAGCTGAATACGTTGTTTAATTAATCGCATTTTGATTACTATATTAATTGGTATATAAATCAATCATTTATATACTAAAATCATCATTCTCCTTTTAAACTCACAACCAAAATGTTAATTTTATTTTGAAAATGGGTTTAATATACAAAGATAGTGCACATCAGAAACAGTTGAAAAGAGGAAATGGTTTCATAAACAGCTTAATAAATTCATTACCATTGGAACTTCATTTACCAGGATATCAATTTTGTGGACCAGGAACAAAACTTCAAAAACGTTTGGCAAGAGGTGATAAAGGCATTAATCCATTAGATGCTGCTTGTAGAGAACACGATATTGCATATTCACAATCAAAAGATATACACACGACATCAGGCTGATAAAATTTTATCTGAAAAAGCTTGGCAAAGAGTTACATCCAAAGATAGTAATTTGAAGGAACGTACCAACGCTTGGCTCGTTACAAATGCAATGAAAGCAAAAGTGAAATTTGGAATGGGTATTAAGAGAAATAAGGAAAAAAGTAAATCGAAAAGAAGGCAATCTAAGCGCAAAAAGTACAAAAAACCTAGAGTGAATGGAAATAAGCTCTTTTCGTTAGCAGTTAAAAAGGGTGTTAAAATGTTAATAAAGAAGAAACCAAATTCATTCAATGATGCATATAGAATAGCCCATAAAGCTGTACAATCAAGTTTTAAACGGAAAAAATCACAAGTAAACATACCACGAGTAATCCCAGTTCCAAAAATTGGTGGAGTCTTACCATTAATACCCATTTTAACAGCACTAGGTGCTCTTGGTTGTATAGCTTCTGGAGGATCAGCCGTTGCAAAAGTCTTAAATGATATAAAAAATGGGAAGGAACAATTATCTGAAGCTACTCGCCACAATAGATATATGGAGTCGATAGCTATGGGTAAAGGTCTATATCTCAAACCATATAAACAAGGTTATGGTTTGTTTTTACGTCCTCATCCAAAAAATTTTTGAAAAAGCTACCCAAAAGAGCATTAACCGATGTCTATTTAATAAAATATTGTAATTTTTTTCATTTTAGAGGGATTTTTATGAGAGATTCTTTACCGAAAAAACCTTATGCTCAAGAATGTGGTATACTTAACTTGGATGATGTTAACGGTCCCGGTACTCATTGGGTAGCTTACTATAAAAATAAAAACTATAAGGAATATTTTGATAGTTTTGGAAACTTGCAACCACCGAAAGAGGTCATCAATTACTTAAAACCACCAATATATTACAACTATAAAGAAAAACAAAAATACAATACAGTTATTTGTGGTCAATTGTGTTTAAAATTTTTATTTCAAAAATATAATATTACATATTATGTTCACTTATTGATAATATAAAAAATAAAATACTTATCTTAAAACAGTAACTATAGATAGTCACTATAATGTTATTGAATCCACAAAATTTTTTTGTGAATTGTCTTTTAGACGATTACAAATTTTTTCACAAGATATTACATTTTAAATAATAAAAACTCGTTTTAAAAAATATGAAATTCGTTTGTTTATATTTTTATTTATTTTTGTAGTTTTCAGTCTCTTAACACATTTTTATTTAATATTCGATGGTGTCCCCATGCAAGGGTATTAACACCATTTTCTAATATATAACGTTTATCATCAAAATAACTTAATACAATTTTTTCAATTTCTTGTGTATAAATCTTGTGAATCTTAGATCTAAAAGTTAACATTTTATCATAATAAATTTTCTTATCAAATAAACATTTTCTATAGTCATCAATGCTGAGAGACATCAAAGCTGATTTTTTTACCCCTTTAGCTTTTTTGATATCATTATCGCCCTCAACACTAACAGAATACATTTTTGACCTTAAACCAATGAATTCCCTCATTATTTTTCCATTATTTTCATCTTTCATGAAAACACCTTTTTATACCCCCACGCGTACTGCGTAAGGGGTATATTAATTTTGTCACGACGTGTGTAACACCCAAAAGGAGGCGTGGTAGGTATGGAAAAGTATATATATTCTTGCTCAGCATCACCACCTGAGTTGATTTAGCCATGTCCGTCTGTCTGTCCGTCTGTCGACACGATTGCAGCCGCAATTTTGAAGCTATCGTAATGAAATTCAATATTTAAGCTTTTTTTAAAAAAACTAAGGTCAAGTTCGAGAATGGGCTAAATCGAATGAAAACCGCGCCTACCTCCCATACAACCCAAAAATTGAAAACTCTGCAAAGAAGCTAATATTGAAGCTACAATACTGAAATTTGGTATATGTGTATTCTATGTCAAAACTAAGATGTTTTAGAAAAATGGGCGTCATCGACCTACTAACACGCCCACCTCCCATACAACCCCAAAATTGAAAAATCTATAGAGAGGCTAATATTAAAGTTACAAGACGGAAACTCGGTATTTGTGTATTCAATATCAAAACTGAGGTGTGTTAGAAAAATGGGCGTCATCCACCTACTAACACGCCCACCTCCCATACAACCCCAAAATTTAACAACCTATAAAGAGGCTAATATTAAAGTTACAAGATGGAAACTCGGTATTTGTGTAATTAATGTCAAAACTAAAGTGTGTTATAAAATTGGGCGCCATCCACCCATTAACACGCCCACCTCCCATACAACCCCAAAATTTAAAAATCTATAAAGAGGCTAATATTAAAGCTATAAGACAGAAACTCGGTATTTGTGTATTCTATGTCAAAACTGAGATATGCTAGAAAAATGGTCGTCATACACAATCTAACACGCCCACCTCCCATACAACCCCAAAATTTAAAACTTTATAAAAAGGCTTATATTTAAGCTGCAGGAAAACAATTTGATATGTATGTATTTTAGACACATAAAAATAATAAAATCTCTCAAAATCTCATACAAAAAGCTCTCCAATTTAATATTCTTCCACCCTTAAGAATCGGCCGTGGGGGTATTTTAACTTCGGCCAAGTCGAAGATATACCTTACTAGTTATTTTGTCGTTCTATCCTAAAAGGATTGTTGGGTTTGTAGTCGGATGTGTCAAATTTTAAATTAATGTCTGGTTTAATATCATTATAGAAGTCTTCAGTCTTAATTGAATAGATGAAAGAGTCATTATCCATATAGCATAACTTAAGTTCTCTCTAAATTTTGGAAGCATGTAATCATAATGAAAATCATACATTTTCCATTTAGAGAGTTCAAGAACTACAAACCCTATATAAATTGGTTTATCATAAAGGGTATGTATCTATTAAGTTGTATTGCTACCATATTTTCAGAAAATCTTGTAGAGCTATGAAAATTTGGTTTAGCAATTAAGCTTCTAGCTCCCAATCTTTTTCCTCTACTTTCCCACTCGCAAACAATTTTAACATCTTTCCTCTTATCTACATTCTCCATGGTCTTACCATAGACAGCATTATTTAATAACTTGAAAAAGTTCTTTTCAAAATCATTTTTAGCTTGCGTTCTATGTAAAGTATTTAAATCAATATATTTTTTTAACCATGGCGATTGTTTAAATTTTAATATTCTATGAATTTTTTTAAGTTGTATTCCATTTTGTAAACATTGTTATAAGTTTACATAATGAATGATATAATTTGATTTATTATTCAAATCGATTATAAGTTTTTGATGTTTACCGATCGGACTTTTTTTATTTTCTGAACAAAACGGTAAGTCATTATATTTATCATGCTTTGCACAAGAAATCTCTAAATCAACTTCTAAAATATATCCTTCATCAGAATCATTAGCATGCTCATGTAACTGAAATGTTGATACGTCATCAAGCCATTCAAATTTTCCTTCAGGTAAATATTGAGACATTGCCCAACCATACAAATTATTGGCATCTAAATACATGAGATAATTTGAGGGTTTTGTAACATCAAAATCATCCATATATTTATTATTTGCCTTAACATATCTATTGGAACATTGTACAATACCTCCCCTTATTCCTTTTTGAATGAATTTAATCATATCAATGTCTGTTAGCAGATCTAGTTCAATTTTAGTGTACTTTAACATTGCTCCCCAAGATAGTCCGGGAGCAGCGTTGCCGTTTTCACTTCGATCGAAGTTTTTTACTTCACTTTTATGTCAAACACTTCCACACTTCCTCTTTTGTGAAAACACTTCGATTTTGAGTGATTAAAGCTTTTGTTAGTAATTAAGTAATCTCTTAATTTTTTACTGCATTTTACATCAAAAAGTCAATAACATGGCATAACTGTTGGTATAAACGAATGCATATTTTTTACCTTCTTCAACAGAGCTTTGTTTGGATTTGATAATTTTAACGATAGTGGTAACAATAGCAATTATCATATACAATTCACTTATAATATCGTGAACTGGAGAAATTCCTCCTTCGTTAACGAATCCTTCAAATCGACAAAAACAATTCGTGAACGAGTCGGCAAATCTTAGAAAATTAATTCGTTAACGAATCTTCATATTTAAAGTACTATAACAGTGTGAAGCTATTAAAAACAACACCTTTTTTAATAATTTTTTTACATAGTATTATTAAATTATTTAATTCATATTACGCAAATAAAAAAATAAAAAAAAAAATGGCATGCGTTGAAAAACAAATTTACAAACAACCCCTCTTTTTGTCACAAATTCTTAGCCGTAAAAAACAAAATATAAAAGTTTCTCGGCTTTTTATAGGTAGAGTGCTTAACAGAATCTATTAAGATCACAATGAATCAAGATTCATCGAAATCGATCAAGCAGAACTCAAGATATCTTAGAAACCAATTCGAAAAAACTTGTTTCAAGAAAAACGCGATTAGATTTTCTTCTATGAACGATAATATATGAATAAATGCGCGACATACGAGTATAATGTATGTTATATCTTTTTTCGATTCGATATTTTTGAAGTGAAACTTCTTTGGCGGCGAGTGAAATTTCAAGGTCATTTTTCGTGACGCTAGGCTAACGTTTTCAATTAATATGAAAATTAAAAAAAAATTATTGCCACTGCCAAGAATTGAACCCCGAATATCGTTGCTTATAAGGCGGAATCTATTCCCTTACGCTTAATATTTATTAATATTACGCTGTTATTAAGTTTAACAAAATGTTATTAAAAGTGAACACGTAACATAATGAAAATAACATTAACTTTAGATTAACATTAACATTACATTATTAACATAACCGTAACATTAATTTTCATCCTACAAGTATGCACGGAAAAAAAAATAGAAAAATAGCTAAAACAGGAGCAGAACGCGTTCGTGAATATAGAGAGCGAATTAGAGCTCTTAAGAATACAGCCGCTGCTGGGTCTGCAACTAATGATGAAGGCAAGGTGATTGCAACAACGGCTGAGTTTCAAAATGCATTTTTACGAAACATCAGTGTATTTTGGTGAATCTACTAAGAACCAATCCCCAAAAAACACACTGATGCATCTCAACAAAATTTTAAAGCCAACCAAGTTGATGTACTCAACAATCAACGTTCGCTGCTTTATGAGGCCCTCTATCAACATAGCAATTATTATGTTCAGGAAGCAGGAGGTAATAATGAACAAGTTTTGCCTCTGCTTTCGGAGGCTCCTTCAAAGAGTACTATGCAAATGCAATCAAAATTAACAGTGTTGAGAAGACATTCGAAAGCAACTAAAACACCAACTGAACTGAAACAAGGAACGAAAATAACTGTTATTTTACAATTTTCAAATGAAAAAAATGGTCGAAAGACTTTTTCAAATATACCATTATGTTACAAATGTTCTCAGCCTCACGAATATTAAGTCGCTTTTAAATTTTAAACTGATTCTTTAAAAGTTAATTTCTTGCCTAGTATATTTCGAGGAAAAATAAAGGTTACTTTTGACTTTTATTTTATCGGTCAAAAATAGCAGTTATTTTGTGACTTTAATTTTTTCGGTCAAAAATATCAAGCAATTTGTGTTTTCTTATAGGCCGCTTGACAGATTGAACTGTTGACACCATGTGAAAATGTCTCACCGATGAGATGAAAATAATAATATCAAAATTTTTTATCGATAAAATGACTTGAACAAATATAAATTACCTGATATTTTTGACCGAAAAATAAACGGCAGAAAATAACTGTTATTTTTGCCCAAAAAAAACTATTATTTTTGTCGGAAAAAATAAAAATTAAGAGATAAAAGTTAATATGTGACACTTTCGACAAAAATCATATTCGGTACGGTCCCTGGATGCAAATATTGAATCAACAAATTATTATTCCATTTCGTATTGATTGAATTTCTTTTCAGATACTTTCGCTCTCTATTTCACACTAAAATCTCTCTTAAAATAATCTCTCTTACTGTTAAAGAAGTTTCACTTCTGCCACGTGTACGTTGCTACACGCGAGTTTTTTTTTTCTAAAACTTTGTATACGCATTCTTAAGACCTTAAGAAACCAGATTCTAAAAAAAACAAAAAATTTTTTTTAATTTTGTACATACTATAATAGTACCTTAAAAGAAGCTATTCATAACGAATCCTAAATTTTAAAAGAAGCAATTCATTAACAAATCGTCAAATTTAAAAAAAAACAATTCTTTAACGAATAACTTTTCTTTGAAGAACTGAACACTTTGTTGAACGAATGATTTTAATATTGCAACAAAATATTCAGCATCACCATAAGAGCATTTGTCTGTGATTCTCCTGCAAAAGCTACGGTGCTTTCTTTAAGCCAGCCAACCACTGATTCAGACAAAACCAAACTATTCGAAAATGATACGAAAAACTATTTACAAGCGATTTGTCAACGAATCACCCCTCGCCACAATGTTTATTGGGTTGTTAATTGTACATATACATAAGTGATTGAAATGTATTTCAGTATTTTCTTATTGAACTTTGTTCATTGATTTTTTAAGAAAATATTTTCATTGTTTTTTTTTGTTATGCATTTTGAAATGTGCCCTAATATGTTTAATAAATATTCATGTTAAAAACAAAATTAATTCATTTTAACACTTCGAAATCTCTGAAAATACTTCCTTCTTGTAGCCTATTTTACTTCGTTTTAAAAATCTCGAGCGGCAACACTGTCCGGGAGCTGTATAATATTGACAAGGATCAAGATTGTAAATTGATTTACGGTAAACATTCCTCTTGAAGTCGTTCCTTTGAATCAAAATAATCATAAGGAAATATACCTTTTTGCTTCGAGAGATTAAATTCGACATCATCGTTAAACGTAGACCGTAAAATATAAAAATCTCTGTTTGATAAATTATTAACTAAGTTTGATAGACTGGAAGCCATAAATCTGAAGGAATCTAAAAACCTTAGTTCAACACTATCACCATCATCGAAATGTATATGTTTAGAAATGGAAACATATATTTCCTTATTTATTGGTACTACGTTTATTCTACCAGGAATCGTTGAAAGTTCTTTAACAAATAAGTGACAATCATATGAAGAAAGATTGTGGAACAAGATTGGGATGAATTTAGGAATTTTAAAATTTAAATTACAATCATTATGAGCCGGTCCGCGATATTTTCCGGTTAAATGACAATGATCTGCTACTCTATACTCATCGTCTTCAAAAGGTTTTTCACAAATATGACAATTAGTGCTCTTATTTTGAATATCTAACTCTAATGGTGTGAGGAAATTCATTGGTTTAACTTTACTTAAGTAATTATTATAATTTCCTTAGCATCGTTAACTAAACTTGAAATAAAATTAATAGGTGCATCTTCACCTGTATACATTCTAAACTTATCTAAAGAATTATTAAAACTACACTTAATATAATAACTATATGCATGTGGAATGTGACTTTGAACTGTTCTTATTGAACCTGAGTTTTAGTGTTTTCTGGTGTTAGAAAACATTCAAAATCTGCATATACTACAAAAGGAATGTCTAACTTATGTTTAAAATTTTTAAATGCAACCTTACTTTTTTCTTCGTCCGGAACTTTTGTTACGATTCTGCTACATTCCTGTTTGTGTCGTTGTAATTTGTAGCTGGATCTAAAATTCTGTAGACAAGTATTGCATAAAAACATTTGAGCGTGCTCCTTTGTCACTTGATTTCGCAAAAGTCTGAAAATAAAAAAAACAAAACAATTGATTAAAAATTTTTATAAGATAATACGATAATAAGATGAATATAATTCTTACCTTGAAATGTTCTTGATCCAAACATAATGAAATATCAATTTCCTGGAGCAGAAGTAGATTTATGTGTGTTCTCTTTTCCTTACTCGTGAAATAGTATGGTCCAACTATACTCTTGAGCTCTTCATCATATCCAAAGACATTGATGCTTATTTCCGGATTATTTTCCTCGAAAATTTTAACATCTTTGACTCTCAACGGAAAAACAAGCCCTTCAAAGTTTAGACTTTTACCATTCTCTAAATGTATTATAGAGGATTTAATATCCTCTACATTATAACTCGAGCATATATTTGTGTTAGAAATGACAGGATACAAGGCTGATATCATTGCCCATTTAAAACAATATTCATCGTTGTTTTGTACATTTATACAAGCATGTTTTTCCAATAAATTTTTCGGCAATCGAATATATTGAGAACCTTTTATTGGCTTGTATTGATTAATATTAATCTCCAAGTGTAAAATTCTGATGAGACTCCAACCGCTGTCACGTTCTTGAAACTCTGACATTTTTGTTATTAAATTGTTTCGTTTTTCATCAAAAATGTTATTCAAGTCTGTTGATTGTTGAATCATCACCATTTTTGTTTGATGAGATTTTACATCAATTGTCATCTCATTTTCACATATTCACAAAACAATTCTATATTGAATTTAATGTTGGTGTGTTTCTGCAACATATCTTGAAGAGTTTGTATAACAATTTCTTTAGCGTTATCTAGAAACACTTCAGCATTCAATAAACCCTCATTGATATTTTTGTATATAAATGATTCTATACGTTCATTAAATACAGATGAAATTCTAGTTAAATGCTCGTTTACTATTTCACCGCTATTCTTTTTATGAACGTTAGTCCTGATATGATAAGACCAATTCTTTAAAATTATATCTTTCTTGCATGAGCTGCAATAGACATTTGGAATTGTATTTGCCACAATCGTCTGAATATTTGGAACATTTTTTGATGTTGCTGAAGATGTAGTTGATGTTGATGTTGATGTTGCTGTTGATGTTGAGATAGTTGATGTTGCATTTGGTGTTGAAGAAGATGATTTATGTATTTGCCGTATATGTTTCATTAAATTATCATTACGATTAAAGAACTTCATGCAAATATCACATTTGAAATGTTGTGATTGTTGACTTTGATGTTTTACTCTCACGTGTCGGTTTAGATTAAACTTTTTGCTAAAGGTTAACTCGCACTGATCACATTTAAATGAACCCATTTTTATTAGTTGTTTATTCTGTGTTTGATTTATAGAGCACTGATTGCAATTGACTTAATTCCCCCTTTTATATGAAATTGTTTAAATTTTATACAACTGCTTATCAACGGGGGATGGGGATGGGGGGGGTGGGGGACGGGACACAAAACAAGATACGACTTAACCACAAAAAAACCACAAAAAAATAAGACTTAACCACAAAACAAAACCACAAAACGAGATAAGACTTAACCACAAAACAAAACCACAAAACGAGATAAAACTTAACCACAAAACGAGATAAGACTTAACCGCAAAACAAAACCACAAAACGAGATAAGACTTAACCACAAAACAAAACCACAAAACGAGATAAGACAAATGGACGGACGGACAGACGATGACTCACACCGCTCCTAGCTCCTTATCCAGAATGCCTGTATTATACCTACTGAAGAAAAATACAGTCAGAATAGCAGAAATAGCCATAACTCCAGTGAGAAGAAATACTGCTTTAACTGTGGCGATAAAACCCACGTTTCAGACAGTTGTCCAAACAAATGCAAAGGACCAAAATGCTTCAAATGTAACGAGTTTGGTCACAAGTCAAATACTTGTGTAAAATCACGCGAAAAATGTAAATCGACTGTGCAAATGATTAGATGCAGAAATTCGTTCAAAACCGTCATCATCAATGGCGTCAAAATGGAAGCACTCATCGACAGTGGCAGTGAAATAACAACATTTCGAGAAAATGCGTTTTGGACGAAGCAATTTGGAAGATACTCAAAAACAGACATGACAGTATCCGGTGTGGGATCATCAATTACAAAAGCAGTTGGTGTTTTCGGAGTCAAAATTATAGCTGATGATTGCGAGCTCGAAGGAAACTGCTATATCATACCAAACGAAAGCGTTAGTATTGATTTGATAATCGGTACTAATTTGACTAACCAAGCAACAGTTACTTTTTCCGAAGAAGGAGTTCAGATGATACAACCAAGATCAACACAAAATTATGATATGACAGATGAAATAGCTCGACAATCAAGTTGTTTGTTTATAACCAACGAAGAGGCTCTTTTACCGAATCTTTCACATATTCAGAGCAAGTCAATCAGAAAGGAGGTTATGAAAGTAGTCAACGAATACAATCCACAATCCACAAAAGAATCACCGGTGAGTTTAAAAATTATTCTCTCTGACGATATTCCGGTAGCACAGCGTCCGCGTCGATTACCCTACGTCGAAAAATGTGAAGTTCAGAAGCAGATTGACACATGGCTAAAAGATGGAATCATTCGACCGAGTATCTCCGAGTACGCAAGCCCGATTGTACTTGTAAGTAAAAACGACGAAGAACGAAACGGTTGTGTGTTGACTATAGGCAGCTTAATCAAAAGATTATAAAAGACAAATATCCGATGGCAATAATTGAAGACCAGATCGATTTGTTGCAGAATAGCAAACGGATTATTTCACGTTGCAGTAAAAGAAGAAACCCTTTTAACCACCACTGGCGTATCAAGAGGAAACGGTCAAGTTGAGCAAATTCATAGAACAATAATATCGGTTCTATCGAAGCTTTCAGTAAATAATCCAGAGAAATGGTATCACCATGTGTGTTTAATACAGCACTATCTGAATAAGACGATTAGCCGATTGAAAAATACATCACCATTCCAGTTAATGATTGGAGTTCAAATGAATACAGAGGAGCACACTGCGCAACTAATCGAAGCTGAGGTAGCTTACGAGTTTAATCGAGAACAAGATGCACTTAGAGATAAAGCAAAGCAACAGATAGCATCCATCCAAAAAGAAAATAAAACATTGTTTGATAAGAAACGAAGAGAAGCAACGCAATATAAAGTTGGTGATCTAGTATGCATAGCTCGCACTCAATTTGGAACCGGAATGAAGCTGCGACAGAAGTATCCTGGACTTTACCAAGTCATCAAATGTTCAGGCAAGGATCGGTATGATGTTGCGAAAGTTGGTGATCATGAGGGGCCTGGCAAATCATCGACAAGTGCCGATAGTATGAAGCCATGGAGTAGAAATCACTTTGATGAATGAGGCATCCGGGGCGAATGCTGAGTAGGATGGCCGAGTGTAGTAATGCTGAAGCAATCATTTCACATTACTTGTTATTACCTACTTGTTGTTTCCTGCTGAATTGAAATTATGTTAGCTTTGATTTTGAAATATTTTATTAGATTTTCATTGTTCAAATTTTATTTGTTCGTTTGCTGAAGTCATAGAAATCGGTTGCCTTTTGTTAAATAAATTATTTTTTGAATAAAATATTTAATTCGGGCTTTGGTAATTTTTATCAAATCCTACATTTATTTAAAATTTTAAAATATTAAAATAAAAATAAAAAATATTAAGAAAACATTTCGGATCAACCAACACAAATCGGATGCTAGGGGTGGAGTATTTTTTCCTTTGTAGCATTCTTCCATCGGAAGACACGTTTGGTGAAAGCGTTTACCTTGCTTATCAGATTCTGTTGGTAGCTGCTTTTCCAAAAAGTTCATATGTTAATGCAAATAATTGATCTTGGTTGACATGTGGACATTTATCAAACGCGGCTAACATATTTTTAATAATTTGCCTGAAATCTGGGGATCTAGTTTTTCCAAGAAAATTATTGATGACGACCCAACTAACAATTTTCCTTCCAATTTCAAACTTATAGTATGATTTAATGTTATACACGTTGTATAGTGCTTCCATTTGGAAAAATTGCTGTTATAGGAGTGTTTACTGATATAAATCACTGCAAGAACATTCTCTGAATCTTCTTATTCAGGGTTTATAGAATAACCACATTCATTTGAATAATGATGTTATATTCATTGTATTAAATAACTGTGAAGTGATTCTTCCTATAAACATCGCATAACAAAATTATACAATGTTTATTCCTTTGCAACTCTCAGTTCGAAGTTCGAAAACTGTTCGAAACGAATACACAAATCGCCATGACACAAATTTTCTTTTTTTCGAACTTGGCTTAAAATAAACAAATAATTCCAATCAGTATTTTTAAATCAATTGATATTATTCTGCACAAGCAATTTTTCGTACTGCTTTCACCATCGGCTAAGCGACGTAAGTTGATTATTTTTACCAGTAAAGAGACCATTTATTCACTTGTTCTTCTACAATTGTTAAAATAGTAAATTTAACCAAAAAGCAAACATGTCAGCGGGTGGATCAGGCGATACACCCGAACAGATTGATTTGGCGAAACTGAGTCTGGAACAGTTAATACAAATAAAGCATGAGTTCGATCAGGTGTGTTAGAAAATTAATGAGATTAATAAACCAACACAGTAAAAAGTTTGAGGATAAATTTTATCTATTTTATAACATTTCTGTTGTATAAACTCGTTTTATTCCAAATTTATAGTCAAAGTTCGCTCAAAAAGTAATTACTTGAAATACTTTTTTTTTAATTTTTTCAACACACTATAATTTGTTATTCCATTATTTTATAATTTTAGCAAATAAATCTAAAATAAAACTGCAAAAATTTATATTTTTATTTATACATTTTATTAAAAAAAGAAAATCCTCGTGGCGTCCGCCGAATTTGAACCATGTTCCAAGTTGAATACATTAGCACCCAACCTATTTGACAAACTTCAAAAGCTGATATAATTTCTAATATAAATAGCGAATTCATTGTCAATTGTAGTTTAAATATGTATGTCAATCACAAGTTATGTAAACACAAACAATAAAAGTAGGGAGTTTTTACCATTTGGAATTTATAAATCTTTATGTTTTTATAAGCCTACGCTACGTAAGGGTTATATAAACTTTATCACGACGTGTGTTATGTCCACAAATAGCCTATATTTAAGCTTTAAAATACAGTTTAAGCACGAAAATTATCAAAATTGAATAAAACCATGTCCAGCTTCTATAAAAAAGTAGGTCATTAAAACGGAAAATCTCTAAAAAAAATCCATAAACAAACAAATTAATTCCAGACTTAATCCAAGACTTCATATAAGCTGCAAAAACTTGCATAAGCCAATGGAAATTCCGGCTACCTCATATAAACACTGACGTTCTAAAAATTTCAAAACTTTCATTAATTCCACAAAAATTAATTAATTGACTTGTATTTCACACATAAACTTTGATATTTAATACGTACTCTAAGTTTGAAAAACAGTATAATTCGCTTATCCCAAATACAAAGAAAAGTCATCAAAATAATATAACTAATATACTTTTGCATATATTTCAATACAGAGTAAGGCAATTTAACTTCGGCCATGTCGAAGGTAATTTCTACCTTTTTTTTTAATTTAAAAGTTTTATACATAACGCTTTTGTTTTAAAAAAATTTATTTTACTTACAAAATATCTTCGTATGAAACAATCAAATTGAAAAATAACACTTTAGTTAATATAAAAAATGAAGTGTAAATTAATAAAAAGCGAAAAGTGGAAGAAAAATTTCTCCCTTTTCTTATATGCCAAATAAAAGAAGCATCACCTTATTACGACATTCAATCATAATAGACCTTTCGAAAAAATGTCTCATGCTACCAATCGACAGCGCAGTCGTTATTTATTGAACATTTTTTCAGCATATTAGATATGTAATAATGGGCGAGAAATTAATGCGTCGGACAAGCAACACAAAGGTACTTGGTTCGTAACCCCCCGCCGCACACAGGGGCCGCCCCATATAAGTGGGTGCTCAAAATTCTGAAATACTTTTCTTTCCACCAAACTCGGTTAATCAATACTTTTACTGCAATTTTTGACAAATTAACCCTTTGAGGACCATGTTTTAACCCATTTGTGACCAAATTTTTTGATAAAGAGAATTAGGCAAAACTTAATTTATTACATTTTACTGTGCAAAATAAAAACAAGATTTAACCAATTAATGACCTTCACTTAACCTATTCGTGGCCATGATTTAGACTGATTTTGCGGGACATGAATCAAGCGGGACATGATTAAGAAAAATTTTGTATAATAACTTAAACCAATCGATTTTGATTATATAATCCATACGAATTTTAAACGATTAACCAGTTGCTTATAGCCTTGCTTTAGCCAACTACGACCACGATAACATCTCGATATAATTAAAAAAAACGTTTAAAATTTTTACTTCAATGTGAAATTGAAATATGAATTGTTTTAAATATTGTTGGTTTTGATCAGATTTATTACAATAATAAGTGAATTTAAGTTACAATATATTTAAATAAATTTAATTTTAGTAGATAAGAGTACATAGTCAGTTTAGCTTACAACAAAGGTAATTAATTTTACGTTTCAATATAGAAAATGTTAAGTTTCAAATTAAAACAAGTAATGTAATAAATCATAATTACGAAAAGAAGTAATATAATAAATACCAACACTTAAAATTCTTTAAGTTTTATCAAATAAGCCGTCGCTGTTTATCCAAGTATTTTCACGTATGTATATACAATCTTTCGAATTTTCTGTTACTAGATTCTACTTTGTTGTGTTTTAAAATTTTTGAAAGCAGGATTTAAATTTTTTTTTTAACAGATGTTTTTTGATTTAGAACTGAAGCAAATCTTCAAATTTACCATCAAGTTTTATTTCTTTGCTTTGACATATTACTGGCACATATCACGTCTCTTTACTGCTTTTTTGCCTAAGATTCTTTCAAAAAAGGACATTGCAAATACCCAGAGAGGTTTGTCATGATGGTTGGTTTTAATATTCTGCCATGTCTTGATGATTTTTTGTTAAATAAAATGCACTTCAAAGAACTTTTTATATAAAAAATATTGTTCATATTCAAAAAAAATTGTTTTAAGTAACATATTCGGATTATAATACTTTTTGAACGTTTTTCTACAAGAAAAGGAACACACAGTTTTAGTATATTTGTTTTTATTATGATATAATACCCTGTCATATCTTACATATCTTACATTTGCACTCCTTTTTCGTGTGTTACAAATGTACACTGTAATTATATTGATTGAACAAAGCATACAAAAAATTAAAATCTTTATATTCATAACGCTTGAATGGGTAAGTTCTGAAAACAATGCACTTTTTGCGATTATTAAAAGGACAAACGTTCTTTCTTTATTCATAATTCACCTTTATAGAATGAAAATTCTCAGTTTGAAATGAAACAGAATCAATTTAACAAGAAAGATAAGTTTTTGTGTTTACTTTAAATCAAAGTGAAATTTTTTAATACATTTTTTTTTAAAAAGGCGCAAAGGGATTCTGGTTTTGAACTCGGATTCTTAATAAGGAAGAATTATATTTAATTAAAATGCTGCCAGATTTAAAAGCATTTTGCGCCATTTTAAAAAAAATTACTTTAAAAATTACATTGCAACAAACTAGAGGTTAGGTTAGTTTTTTTGAAACTGTAAACTTTTGAAAGCTCATACTGTCAAAACGAATAACACGAAAAAATAAAGAAACTTCGTTTGAACTATGGAAAAAAACAAAATCACGAAATCTTGTATCGTTTGCTTACAGTGAGAACTTCAAGTGCTCATTCGAAATTCAAAGTTTTGAAAAATAAAAAAAAAAATGAAAATATGTCATATTTGGGCACGCATATCTCCCAGCAGAAAAACTCTACAAAGCTGAAAAATGAGTTTCAAATGCATAATTTTATGGAGAATGTAACTACATTTTTATTTTTTTAAAAAATGCATTATTTCAAAATTGAATTTTGAGCACACTTGGCCCCAGTGTGCGCCGTTACATGTAAATAAATTTTATAATTAAAGCATAAATATAATATAAGTAATAAAAATGAAATAATAAAGAATCACAAAACAAATAATAGTAGTCAAAAGCCTATGTCCAGTTTTGAAGTTTCACTCGGAACCAAAACAAAAAAAACTGAAACAATTCAAAATTTTTTCGAATAAGATATTTTTTATTCGAATATTCATTTTGACATAAATATTTATATTCTCTCATGCTCTCTTTAGGAACAAACACTGCTATAGGAAAACATGGTATAAAACTCCTATAAAGTAATGATAAGAACATGTTCAGCAGGATACAATTTTACTGATGTAGAGTTTAATACAAACAAAAAAAGTGCGCCTTTTTTGTTTTATACGATTATTATACAATGATTATATCCGTAAATGATTTGTTTTAATATTTTGTTGAGAATGTTCTTAGGCGTTTTATAGGAGGAAAATTGTTAGTTGGGGACCTTTAGACAAATCCATGCTTTTAGCTCTTTTGGTTGCAGCAGTTTGTCAAAATCATCGTTCTGCATGATTCTTCGCATGTCTAAACTAGGGATGTAACGGAGCTTCGACTTCGGTTCCGAAAGGTCGGAACTTCCGATTGATTTAACACGTTCCGACTCCGACTTCGGCTCCGAAAATTTTGAATCGGAGTTATAACGAAGATCAAAATGCACCGGCGTATACGATTTTACCTACTCACAAACGAGCGCAGTTCTTTAAATAATTTTGATTGCTTATCTCTCTTGTGGAGAGTAAATTCGAAATTTGCACTCAATTGCTTGTCACTATTTATGTTGTCCTCCAATATCAGTTGCAAATAATCAACTTTTTAGTAGTGTCGGTCTCATATATGGTCCTCTAAGAAATCGGTAGGACGGGGATAAAGCTGACAAGCTTTTATTCATTAAGTACTATTAGAGTCACTTCATTTGGCTTAAACAAAACTTAAAACTAGATATTGTTGCGTATATACGCACATGTGTGTAATATTTACATAAAATTTTCAGTGCTGATTAACCTCCCTATTCTGCTTGTTAACTTAACACGGCGTAGTTAAGAATCTCTTGTTAATGTTCTTGTTATGTAATGTAAATATTCATATTCTAACAAACCATTAACAACTTGAAATCTTTAGCAAGTTTTTAAAGTTCACCACACATAGTGAAAATACAAATGGCATGCATATCAAGCGTCAGCTGTTGTTTCTTACTTATTTCAGAGTTTATTATTTCTGTAAGAAGAATCAAAAATGTTATGAAGTAAGAAATTAGCAATTTATTTAAAGATTGCTTCATATTTTATAAAAAAGTGATACTTTTAATTGGCAAGATTTAAAATCACCTTAAATTCTTTGTAATAAAGGCGTTAATTGAAAGGCGTTTGAAGTTTTTTTTTCTTTCATATTGCTCAGTGTGATCGCTAAAAAGAAGCAAAACTTTTTCCTTTCTTCAATATGTTACATTACTTTATTTTTATTCAATATTATATTGATATTTTAATATATGCACATAAATTTATTTAATTAACATTGAAATAAAACTCGTTGTTAGGATGCTTTCTGTCATTAACAAAATAGTTAAGAAGGAAGCTGTAAATATTTCGTCAGAATATGAAACCTTAACAAGGTGTTAATATTTACTATATTGTGAATGTGGTGAGCTTAGTTAAGTTGCAAGAATAGGGCTGTAAAGATACTGAATACTGTACTATGTTAATTATTCTTTTGTAATTTATAACCTAAACAGTTAAGCAACACATCTTTTTTGGACTCCGACTCCGACTTCGGCTCCGATTCCGACTCCGGCTCTGATAAATCAAATTTAAAAACTTCGGTTCCGACTCCGGTTCTGATAAACTCACCTCCGTAACATCCCTAGTCTAAACCTACGAATACGACAAAAAAAAATAAGTAAAACAAAATGACTACCAATTTATTAAAAAAAAATGTTACCTTAAAAATCATTCATGTCGTGGAATCCGATTGTTGTCGGAATCGGATTTTAAGCCGACTGAAATTTCACTTTGGTGTGGTGCAATCCAATCTTATCGGTTTTATGTTCGAATCGAATTTAGTGTCGTTTTAGATGTCGCACAAACCAGTTTATCGAAAACAATCTGGCTAGCTGATTGCTAACGTTTTTGTTTCGTTTGTGATTTTTTTTGTCGTTAATGTAAGCTAAAAATTTTGGAGGAACATTTTATTTTATTAATATTGCAAAATTTATTTTCAGGAGCAATAGAAATGTTCTTGTATGTGTTAGATAGTTTGTCTTTACGACGCATCTTTATAAGTTCTTCTTCCAGCAATAAAAAGCCAAAATGGCAGAGCTCATTTTATGAACAAATTTTTAATATGTACTTTTATTAAAATTTGTAAAATTTTACCCAAAAATTATTTTCAAAACTTTTTTTATTTTTGTAACATAATCGGTTTGACAATCACATTTCGTTAATCGGTTTTATTTATGTTCGAAAGGCGCTTAAATCGATCGGAATGGACGATACCATTTTAGATCGGAATCGGTTTTACAATTCCGATTAAAGCAAAAACAATTCAGATTCCACGACATACTTGAACATATATATTGAACCTATAATTTTTCTTGAGACACAGTTATACTTTTAAAAATCAACAGATTAGTTAAATTTGATTAACCTTCTTTTATTTTTGCATCACTTAGTTTCGGAAACAAATTTTTTAGGTACTGCATTGCTGAGCCGTTTACATCCAGCCGCTTTACAAAATATTTAACTTATCCTAATTAATTGAAAAAACACTTGTTAATGACATGCTAGCTTTCGGAATGCACACTGTAAACGACCAATATCCAACGCATTTTACCAATAGTACTAGCACATTACTTGACTTATTTGTTGTTGCTCAGAAGCATAAAGTTTTATTATATCAACAAATATCTGCTCCAAGTTTCTCTAGACATGATTTAATAATATTAACTTATAACTTTAACTGCAAAGATGCTTTAAATTCTTATACGATTAGAGATTATAAAAATATCAACACTGAGTTGCTTTTTTCTTGTGCTAATTTAATAGACTGGGACCAAATTTATTTCATGCCGACCCTTGATGACAAAGTCTCCTTCCTACAAAATTGTTTGAATGAGCTATTCGAATGTTTTGTACCATTAAAAACAGTGAAGACAAAAGATAAAGGAAATCCTTGGTTTTCTACGGAAATAAAGCTAACAATACTCGAAAGAAACCGAATATATAGCCGCTGGAAGAGGTATAGATTACCAGAAGACTTTAAGAAATACAAACTAATCAAAAACAATGTAGGAAAGATGATTCGGCTTTCTAAGATGAAGTATTATGAAGAAAAGTTTAACTCTGCAATGAATACTAAACAAACTTGGAGGCAAATAAGAAATATTGGGATAGGAAATAAAAACGTCCATAACAATAACATAGAAAACTTAGATGAACTGAACAAAAAATTTAGTCAAACTGCAAGTTCTCAAAACTGTGATATAATAACTAACTGTGATGTGATGTATTCAAGTGATGTGAATGATAATATTTCCTCAAGTAATTATAATGATAGCCAAATAGGTGATAATAAATTTAGTTTTAAAAATGTTTACGGCGACGAGGTTCTTAAATCCGTTATGTCTATTAAGTCTAATTCCACAGGTCTTGACAATATAAATCCTTTTTTCCTAAAAAAGCTTTTGCACATTATTTTACCACACGTAACACATATTTTTAATTCAATTTTAACAACATCTGTGTTGCCTAAGTCGTGGAAAAAAGTTAAAATCACTCCAATTCCAAAATCGAATACAGAATATAGACCTATTGCAATTTTGTCTGTGTTGTCAAAGGCCTTGGAAAAGATTATGAGCTCTCAAATCTCTATTTTTTTGTCAGAACGAAACTTACTAACTGAGAAACAATCTGGGTTTAGGCCCAAACGTAGCTGTATTACTGCCCTTATAAGTGTTTGTGAGGACCTTCGAAAATCACTGGACAAAAATGAAATGTTATTCTTGTTGCTTCTTGACTTTTCAAAAGCATTTGACAACGTAAGCCACAAAAAACTTTTAGTAAAACTTAGTCTCTATTTCAGCTTTTCAAACTCAGCCATAAAACTTATTGGCTCGTATTTGTATGATAGATTGCAGGCAGTGTGTTCGGGTAACAAGCTTTCTGAATTTATTAAACTTTCGAAAGGCGTTCCTCAAGGTTCTGTCTTAGGACCTCTGCTTTTTACAATGTATATCAATGATCTGCCCAGTATTACTAGAGATTGCAACTTACATATGTATGCTGATGACGTTCAAATATATAAGAGCTGTGATATACAGACAATGAACCAATGTGCAATTGACCTCAATTGTCAACTAAGTGCAATAAGCCAATGGGCCAGTGATAATAGTTTAAGTCTAAACCCAATAAAATCGAAATGCCTTGTGATAAGCAGAAAACCAGTGAACTGCAGTGAGATAAAATTGAATATTAATGACACTGAAATAGAATTAGTTGATAGAGCAATAAATTTAGGCATAGTGTTAAATAATAGATTGTCATTTAGTGACCACGTTAATCTAACTGTTGGAAGAGTGTATGGGATGCTGCGTAGTCTATGGGCTACCCAACATCATACGCCTAGAAAAATTAGACTGCTTCTTGCTAAAACCTATCTTCTTCCGAAATTATTGTATGGCTGTGAACTTTTTTCAAATGTTGATTGTGTTAGTATGCATAAAATGAGTGTTCTTTTTAATAATATTACAAGATATGTGTTTGGTCTTAAACGTTATGACAGTGTTTCTGTATACTAAAAGCAAATTTGTGGTGTTTCCCTTAAATGTCTACTGAACTATCGATCCTTGATTTTAATGCATGAAATAATTTATACTGAAGAGCCTGCATACTTATTTAATCATATTCGCTTCCTACGTTCTAGTCGTTTTAAACATATTGTTCAATTTCGTCATAATTTTTTATTGTCTGAATGGCACTTCTTTGTACACACTACGCGTCTATGGAATGCACTTCCGAATTCATTAACTAATCTACGTAACGCACACAAATTCAAAAATGATCTTTTGATATATTTCCAAGCAACCACAGCATAAAACTAGATTTAACTTAATTTATCTGCTTTTTTCTGTTTTTTAAATATGTTTACTTTTTTATTTTAAAAATGTAATAGTTATAGTTTGAAATATGTGATTGAATTTCAATTACTAATGCTTCATGTTCATCATGTATAGGATCATTATTGTATCTTTTAGCATAAGGATTGAATATTTTTAGTAAAAATAAAATAAATAAAAATAAATAAACATGCAGTTGCGAGTCATGGAAAATATTGTTCTTCTATAGCAAGGCAGTCGCGGACCGCGGGTTGCATGCGGCCAAAGGCAAGTATCAATGCGGGAATTTGTGAATTGTTTGTTTAAATAACTGTATTAACTCTGTGCGCAAATTGATCCAAATTGTCGACTCATCTAAATTATTGGAAGTTTAAAGATAACACAGTGCATGCCTATAATTTTAAAAATTTTCTAGCAAACTTGTTGTTGCTAAATTGAAGGTTCACATATTCTGGAGTCTGATCTCTTATGATCTAATGCTTTTTTCCCTCGTCAGCTATATTAATATACTTGTGGCCTTAAAAACCATGTTTTCTTCAAATATGGCCCAGGGAAACAAAAAGGTTGGACACCCTTATTCTATAGAAACATTTTACTCAAAGTATGATTTATACTAGTGGTGACCGTGGCATGCAGGTTAAGTGTGTGGCTTAGCATGCTTGGAGCCCGGGTTCGATCCCCAGCCCACAGTGGCCGAAATGGCCATCCTAGCGGAAATTAATTAAATTATCAAAGTTAATACTTTTAAAATTTTATATTTTTTAAAATTAAAGAATACATCCCTGATGCTATTGACATTTTTCGTTTTGTTGTGCTCGCTGTATTCGCACAGCTGTAATTCATCGAAGTCAACATTTGTTAGTGCAAGTTCTGCATCCACGATTCCCGCTTTTTTTTCTTGTAAATTGTTTTGATTAGCAAGTGTGACTTTTGGCGGATTAGAAATAAAATAATCAGCTAATTTTTATTATTCAAGTATGTATTTAATAAAAAAAATTAATTTTGTGACTACGTGTGCTATGTGAATTTCTCTGTGAAACTTAGTATATGTTCAGGGGTATGGTAATGGCCATTACTTGTGTTTCGTTAAGGTTCCTGTAAAATTTCCTCTGAGTTCCGGTCTAAATATATATTTTTCTGTTTATTCAAGTTATTGTGATTGTAAATGTCCAAAATGCAGCTGCGTATATCTGCGAATCTTAAAATAAATCTCATTTTAGGAAAAATGTTTGTTTCTAAACGGTTACTATATACAATTTGGCGCGATGAAGAAGATCCCCTAAAAAAATTTTTAGCTATGGAAACGCATGTATTTACAAACATTGTAAATGCAAATATGTTGAGCAAAGATCAGTGCATTGAAATAAAAAAAAAATTACGGAATTTTAATAGCAAGCTTGTTGCAAAGTGGCAAGATGCTAGTAGGAATCGTGCGGTATTTGAAAAACGCCAAAATGATTTTTTAGACACCGAAATTGAATTATTGAGTCCAACAAATTGTGAAAAACCTGGACGGCCAACAAAGGACTTTACTGATTCCTGTCTTAAAGGCCAAGTCAGGAAAGTTTCACCACTGGTTAAGGAAAATTCTTGCGAAAAGCTTATGCTAGCAGCTAGTGTGAGTCTTCAGAAAGCTGGTAAGAGAAATGCATCGCAAGTAGTTTCTTTGCTTCAAACTGATGTAGAATTGGCTACCAAAGTGAAAAAAATAGTTGATTCCGGTGAAAATCTTCCAGTTAAATACTCACCTGATGAAGCTTTGGCCCTTTATGTAGACGGAGATTACACAAAGCATTCGTATAAGTTAAAGCAGGCTGGTGCCAAATTACGCAACGCTAATATATATCCCAGTTATGATGTCTTAGTGTCAGCAAAAAAAAAGTGCTATCCAAATGGAATGAAAATAACTGATATTTCCGCTGAAGTGCCATTACAAAATCTGGTTGATCATACTGACCAAAGAATTATTGAGTCACAGTCAAATTTTTTTCAGCACGTAAATGCGGAATGAAATGATAACATTACCGCAATATACAAATGGGGATGTGATGGTAGTAGTGGCCACTCTACTTATCGGCAAAGCTATACCAGTATTGATCAAAATATGGCCGATGAACATTTGTTTGTGGTTTGTATAGTACCATTACAAATACAGAAAGGGACAGAAATTTTATGGAAAAATTCCCGGCCATCTTCAACGCGGTTTTGTAGGCCGATAAAACTTATTTGTCATAAAGAAACATCTGATTTGGTTCGTTTAGAAATTGAAAACGTGAAAAAACAAATTTTGGAAATTATTCCAACAAATATTCAAAATTTTGAAATTCACCATCAATTCCATATGACTATGATCGATGGAAAAGTTTTTAGTGTAGTTGCGGAATCATCAAACCAAAGATGTGGAATTTGTCAAGCTTCACCAAAAATGATGAACGATCTTGATTTAATTAAAAACTTACCAGGTAACGTTGATTTGTACCAGTACGGTTTATCTACTCTTCATGCCTGGATACGTTTTTTTGAATGTATCATTCATATTGCCTATAGACTTCCTATTCAAAGATGGCAGGTTCGAAATTCTGATAGAGATGTAGTAAACGAAACAAAATCTAAAATTCAAGACGAATTAAGGAAGAATATGTGCCTGTTGGTTGATATACCAATGGCTGTTTCCGGCAATACTAATAACGGGAATACCGCTAGAAGATTTTTCCAACAACCAAAAATGGCTGCAGAAATAACTGGCGTAAATGAAAGTTTAATTGAAAGATTCAGCGTAATTTTACGTACTATGGCTTGCGGATACCAAATAAATACTGAACTTTTTCGAGATTATAGGGTAGAGCGAGGATGATTTGACGAAAGGAGGTTTTGTCATTTTCAAATTTAACGAAAACCATACCGGTTTTTCGCGTAACTCTTAGAAAATAAGCAAAGTGCATCATGTTTCGATAAATACACACAATTGCAACAGTTCTGTTGCGCTCTTGCTTGCCGTTGCACGTACTTTTTGGTTTTTGTAATTATTTTTCTTATATTTTTGATTTTTGAAAAGTGCATAAAAGTGTTATTCAGCCAGTAATAAAAAAAAGTGCTTTAAAATAAAGATCTTCTATGTTTTAATTTCAATATGCAGTGAAAGGTTTTGTGAAAAGTTGTGTTCTTTTTTTGTGAAATTTTATAACATTTTTTTGGCACTGAAAGGATGATTTGACATTGCAACAATAGATTTATTGTCAAATAATGAAGCAATAATACCACAAACTACGGTTTAGATATAATTTTTAGTTTGCCTAAAAACTGAGAAAATGCATTTTTTTGTCAAATCATCCTCGCTCTACCCTACATTAAAAACAGCACAAATTTTTGTGGAAAACTATCCATGGTTTTATATGCCTTCTTCCGTCCATAAAATCTTAATACATGGAGCCGACATAATAAATAGTGTAGCTATTCCAATTGGTATGATGTCAGAAGAAGCCTTAGAAGCTAGAAACAAAGACTTGCGCAATTTCCGGCTGCATCATACACGAAAAACATCACGTCACAATACTATGCAAGATTTAGCACATGCACTACTTTTTTCATCTGATCCGCTAATTTCATCTTTGTCCAAAAGTACTTCTAGCAGTTCAAAAAAATATATTTTGTTAGATAAAGAAGTAAGAAGTCTTCTTTTAGACTTAAATTTACAGGAAGATATGCAAATTGATTCGGATTCGGAATCAGAATAATATTTATATTGCTTGAAAGGCAAAAAATTAAATGTTAAAAAAATGTAAGAAAAAACTTTTAGGCGATATTAAAATTTATTTAGAAGTAAAATTTTTAAACGCTGACACCTGTGTATCTTTCTTTTTTTTGTCTCTTTTACCAGGATTTTTATTAAAAATTTAAAAATTTTGGAAAAAAAAAGTAAAATTTTCGTACAGTGTTATGTATTTGTTAAGGAGAGAATTTAAAGTCGCACAACAACTACAAAAAAAATACTACATTTTCATAACTTCACACATTTGTGTATCATATTTCCATAATCCTTCATGCCAAATATCACTTTCATATCTTTTTTAGTTTTAGAGTTATTAATATTTTTCCGCTAAACAAGCCATTTCGGCCACTGTGCAGCCGCGGCAAAGTTTTTTTCAATAAAAAATTTTTCTGATCGGTCACCACCTCCCTGCAGACAATGGCAAACCTCAGAGAGTAAATAATGACATGTAAAGCTTCTTGAGAACATGAACTTTAGCCGTTCGGAGTCGGCATAAAACATGTAGGTCCAGTTCTCGGTCAATTGTGTGCAAACATTTAATAACACACACAACACAATTGATCATAAGAAGCTCGGTCAAAGTCCTTTCAAGGGCTGAAATGGCCAATTTTGTTTTGTGTTGTTTTTTGTTTGATGATTTATACTAGAGATGTAACGGATATCCGGTTACTATTCGGTATGCCGGACATCCGGCCTACATTTAATAATCGGCCGGATAACGGATATTGCGTTGTTATCCGGTATCCGGTAGGGCAGACCGCATAGTTTTTAAAAGTATTTTAATAATGATAAAAATTTAAAAATGATTATATCAATTTCAATACTTGAAAAGTATCTTAAAATAAATAATGGAGGTATACTTTATTCATGAATTCATGAATTCATTTATTAATTAAAAATAGTTACAATAACGCTATAAATCGCAAAAATAATAATAAAAGAAAAATCAATAAAATTATTTTTTTTTTTATTTATTAGATTATTTATAACCCCTCAGCCAATAAGGCCAAATTAATACATAGTGAATTAAAATTTTGTTGTGATGGCATGCAGATTATAATAAATGATTGAAATAAATAATTAAGGCCACTGTGAAAATTTCAAGCAAATCCAATAAGTAGTTTTTTTTTGGCACATATATGTTGGTCTACCTTTTTTCATACATTGTTATGTATTCATGCAAGCAAAGTACTAATGCAATGTTGTTTTTGTATTTTTTCTCAAAATTTTGTATTTCAAATATACATACAGTTGGGAGCTATTATTACTTATTATTAATCGTTATTTTTTCTCTTAGAATGCACTTCTCTTTATTGTTTAATTTTTTTTTATTTATTTATTTTATTTTTATTTATTAAAAGGAATAAACGAAATATATTTTATTTACCAAAAATATGCTTACATTAAACAAATCTTACCATAGCATTATTTTAATACCTTTTTGAATACCATGTATTCGGGCACTTTCCACCTCATTTATCGGAAACAAATGTCCGATTTGGATGAATCTTTTTGATAGTCAACACCCAAATGCATCGGAAAAATCTCTAAAACCGATCGTTTTTTTATTTTATTATTTTGGAAACACATATGACAACTTTAAATGCAATTATCTCGAAACCACTTTTTCGCGATTGGTTGTAATAAAGTAACTCTAAAAACAATGGAATTTTACCTATTTTAAGCCCTAAAAATACCCGTTTTTGTAAATTTTAACTTTTGGATGCTATAGTTCCGTTATTTGTTGAACGAAGCTCTTTATATTGGTACCGACGATAACGGCATTAATTCTAAACATATTCCCGTTTTGGTTTTTATATTCAAATGAAGCACAAAAATTTTTTGATTACAACCAGGGGGGTACCTTTTTTTTGTTGGTCTACTTTGACATGACATACAAAAACAACAACAATATTAATTTTAAAATTAAGTTTGATATTTTTTCTAGTCAATATAAAAGACCGTTTGTCGATATCTTTAATAACAAAAAAATAAACACAAGATAACAAGTCATCACCGGAGTGAAGATAGCAACGCATGCATATTCGAATTCGAAAATGTGGCTGAAAAATCCGACGCTATCGAATTCAGCCACAGTTTTTAAATTCACCACAATACACCACAGCAAATTTCGAACACACTGCTTGTGGAAGGCAATATTTGCAATTATATCTTTTAACTTGTGTATAATCGGTATGAAAACGCTGCTGCTCATTATTTATGCTTAGGTTTTTATTCATTGCTTTATAGCACTTAAAATTGTCAAATAAAAAAATTCATAAAGTTCTCAACTCCTAAGACTCTTCTCCAGTCTATGTAGACATCTGTAAGTCAATGTGTTATTTAAAAATAAAAGTTTTAAAATTTTTCATGTTCAGTGACACAGAAAATATAGCTAAAGCTGCGTTCAACTTTCATAATCCAATTTTATTTGTAAACTGGAAATGTTGGCGTCTATATTTTTCCTTCATTTGAAGAATTCGAGAAAATCAATAATAAAATATTTTTAAATATTTTAGTACATAGGTATTTCTTTTGAAAAAAAAATTTCAAACACTCTTCTAACTCATCTCTTAATATATCAGCAACGATTTTGAACTTACCACGTTCAATCAAGTGTTAAAGTACTGAAAAATAAGCCAAACTCATTTCATAGCAGAATAGTTAAAAAATATTTTATAAAAATATATAGGTTTTTCACAACTTGAAATACACAGTTGTATCGTTCAATGTGAATACGACGAAAATATGAATACAACGATACAACTGCTTATTTCAAGTTGTTAAAAACCTAATAGTATTCTTATAACTGTTTTAATAACAAATTGCATTTAAGCGGATTAAAAATTGATAAATTAACGATTCTAACAAATAACCGTGAATTCAACTTATAAAACAAACATTCATTAATAAACTAGTAAGGTATATCTTCGACTTGGCCGAAGTTAAAATACCCCCACGGGCGATTCGCAATGGTACAAAATCTTAAATTTCAGCTCTTGTTATATGAGATTTCAAAAAATTTTCATATATTGTTTTCCTGCAAAGTAAAGACAAGTCTTTTTATAAAGTTTTCAATTAGGGGTTGTATGGGAGGTGGGCGTGTTCTTGAGTGGTTGATGCCAATTTTTCTAACACGCCTCAATTTTGATATAATATACACAAATACCAAATTTCAGGTCTGTAGCTTAAATATTAGCCTATTTATAGAGTTTCCAATATTATGGGTTGTATGGGAGGTGGGCGTGTTCATCGGTGGATGACGCCCATTTTTCTAACACATTTTAATTTTACTATAAAAAGAATAAATATCTAATTTAATTTTTGTAGCTTCAACAGAAGCCTATTTATATAGTTTTCAATTTTGAGGTTGTATGGAAGGTGGGCGTGTTCGTGGGTGGATTACGCCCATTTTTCTCTCATGCCTTAATTTTAATATAAAAATAATAAATATTTAATTTTATTTTTATAGCTTCGACAGAAGCCTCTATATATAGGTTTCAATATTAGGGTTGTATGGGAGGTGGGCGTATTAGTGAGTGGATGACGCCCATTTTTCTAACACATCTGAGTTTTGTCATAAACTACACCAGTAGCGAATTTAAGTTTTGTAGCTTAAATATTCGCTTCTTTATGGAGTTTTCATCAATGGCGTTGTATGGGAGGTAGGCGTGGTTTTCATCCGATTTAGCCCATTGTCGAACTTGATCTTAGTTTTTAGAAAAAAAGCTTAAATATCGAATTTCAGCACGATAGCTTCAAAATTACGGCTGTAATCGTGTCCACAGACAGACAGACAGACGGACAGACAGACGGACATGGCTAAATCAACTCAGGTGGTGATGCTGAGCAAGAATATATATACTTTTCTATACCTACCACGCCTCCTTATGGGCGTTACACACGTCGTGACAAAATTAATATACCCCTTACGCAATACGCGTGGGGGTATAAAAATATTACCCACAAATATTTTTGGATGGTACCTACTTTCGTAAGAAAAACTTTTTGAAAAGTATAAATATGAGTAATAATAGTTGCATTCCTTTCGCATCAAAATAATACAGATTATTATTTTTTACATGCAAAGCAAAATCAAAGTTAATAATCCTGTAACAATTTGGACTATTTTTGCTAGCGTCTTAATACCCTAAGCCTGTAAAGTCAGGCGAAATTAGCTAGTGCCAACGTTTATAACACTCTGAAATAAGCAAGTACGATAAATAAAAGTTCGGTAAAGAAAAGTATATATATTCTTGATCAGCGTCATATGTCCGCCTGCCTGTACGTCCGTCCGTCTGTCTGTATTTTATCCTTAAACACAGGATAAGAATTAGTTCAGATAATTCCATGAAACTTGGTACACATGTACATAAAAATATAAGGATCTGCTATGTTGAATGCTTTTGAAATCCTACAGACACGCCTACCTCCCATGCAACTCATAAGTTGAAAATTATAAATTTGTTTATGCCTAGTCACAAAAACATAGCCACAAGGGACAAGCCACACAATTCCAGCAACTAAGACCTAGAACCGTAAGCCTAGCCACACAATTACAGAAAATAAGACTTACAATTAGTAACGTAAATTTAGCTACAGAACCCTAGCAACTTAAGCCTAGCCACAAAAACCTAGCCAGAAACGCCTATCCACAAAAGCTTACCCACAGAAGACAAGCCACACAATTCCAGAAACTAAGACCAAATAACGTAAGTCTAGCCAAAAAACCTAGCAACGCAAGCCTACCCACAAAAGTCCAGCCACAAAAGCCCAGCCACAAAAGACTAGCCACACAATTCCATACCATACGGTTGAAAATTTGAGTTTAAATTGAAAACCCTTAAAATTCTTTTTGGATGTATAGCTCCAATTAGCTCCAATAGTTCGATTTAAACCTAAAAGTTTATTTTTAAAAAATTTTCAGTTTACGTTCGAAAAATTAATGAATTTAAATTTTTGGGTTTCAAATAGTAAACCATTTAAAGCCAAAAGGGTTATTATTTAGACTTGAAGTTTATTATTAAAACTGTAGTTTTTAAAGCAAACCCATTAAGTTTATAAATTAATTTTTTTTTATATTTAAACCTGAAAGGTTTGCACAGTGAAACAAATGTTAAAAAAATCAAAATTCTTATTTACCACCTCTTATACAGCGGTGACAGTACTACCCCATGAGTGCAAACCCCTGGCGTGGTTTTGCTAACTTAGGAGCGGAACATATGTTTTTTTTACGCATTTAATTTGGGTGAACAGTGGATTTCTTCGCTTATCAACGCTTCAGTTTTTTGGCTCTTAATTGTCCAGTATTGGAAGTAAGACGATTAAAAAACCATTTTCCAAACATTAGCGCCTAAGTTTGCCAAACCCCGCCAGGGTTGTTCTGCTGTCATGGGGTAGTACTTTCATCATAATATAGTGGTATAAAAATTATTTTCTGTGTTTCTCTGAGTTATTTATACTTAAGGCTTACTTTCGACATCATAGCACATTGAAAACTGCACAATTTAGAACAAAAGAAAAAGCAATAGATTAGTCCGGGGATGTGGCAAAAATAAAAATGTTGTACAATGCGATTTTTACATTAAATAATTAATAATATAAAATAATAATATAAAAATAACAAAAAAAAAAACAAAAAACATAAAACAGTTTGGCTGAGGATCGAACCAAGGTCACTCGATCCATCACATCAAATCAAATCGACCGATTTACCAACTGAGCCACGGAATGAAATTTTTTGTTTCTGCTAATTGTGTACTTAAATGTGAAATTGACACATTGACAAGCATAAGCATAATATTGAACACTTTCGTTGAGTATTTGAACACTTTCGTTTGTGGTCAAAATATTGTGTGGTGAATTTTTGGTTAAATGTTTTCGAACTTCGAAACGTGGCTGGGCGTGCGTTGCTATCTTCACTACGGTCAAGTCATCTTTAAAAACTTATGTAAAATTGCATTTTGTGTCGCCAAGGTAAAAGGGGGCCTTAAGAAAACCATATAGACTTAAAAAAATCATTAATTGTTTTTAATAAATATTTTTTGGGAGACAAAAGGGGGCGATCTTCACATGGCAACGTGTCTGACTGCCTCAACTTGGCGAGGCCAGCATTATCCATGTCGAAATCGTCTCAAGTCGACTCAAAACCTCCGCGTGGTGTCTCCTGGAAACGTCAAAAACTATCGCCCGATAAACTTTGGCGGCCAATTTGAGCGGCGATGTCTCCTCTAGACAATAAACTTGAGGGGTCTCTTCAAGACCTAAAAAAATGGAATGTGCGTAGGGTTTGGGTCCCAACCACATTATAACTTCCCAATGAAAACAAAATCAGCCTCGGATATGAACCCCCACTACGTTGACGACCACCGCAAACGAAAAACGGATAATGATTTACGGATATGCACCTGGAATGTCCGGACCCTTTATAGGGAAGGTGCCACTGTCCAACTGGCGGAAGCCCTCGAAAAAATTAAGGCTGACATCACCGCCATCCAGGAGATGCGATGGAAAGGACAAGGCTGCTCTAAGAGAGCAGACTGCGATATCTACTACAGCTGCCATGCGGAGAAGCGCGAATTTGGATGCGGATTCGTCGTAAGTCGGAAACTACGCCATCTTGTTTCCCGGTTCACACCTGTGAACGAAAGGCTGGCGACAATCCGCATCAAGGCGAAATTCTTCCACATCAGCCTTATTTGCGCACATGCCCCGATGGAGGAAAAGGACGATGCTGTCAAGGACACCTTCTACGCGAGCCTAGAGGACGTGTATGATCGCTGCCCGGCCCACGACGTAAAAATAGTTCTCGGCGATTTTAATGCGAAGGTCGGAAAAGAAGGCATCTTTGGCTCCACTGTCGGTCAGTTC
This sequence comes from Tetanocera ferruginea, assembly GCA_958299015.1. Taxonomy (NCBI): domain Eukaryota; kingdom Metazoa; phylum Arthropoda; class Insecta; order Diptera; family Sciomyzidae; genus Tetanocera; species Tetanocera ferruginea. The sequence continues at coordinate 70,317,253 of OY282640.1, forward strand.
AGTCTCCACGAGACCACTTCGAATAACGGTCTAAGACTGATCGACTTCGCCGCGGCGCGAAACATGGTAGTTAGTAGCACCAGATTCCAACACCTCGATATCCAAAAGGCAACCTGGCTGTCCCCGGATCAAAAAACGCGAAACCAAATTGATCATGTTGTGATCGACGGAAGGCACGCTTCAAGTGTACTGGATGTGCGCACATTTCGGGGGGTCAATATTGACTCCGACCATTATCTTGTTGCAGCCAAGATCCGCATGCGATTGTGCAATGCGAAGAATGTACGCACAGGTGTGCAACGAAAGCTTGATGTCGATAAGCTGCTATCACAACGGACCGCCGAGGCCTACTCCGCTCAACTCTCGGTTAAGCTCAACCAACCTTACTCTTGCCTCGACGACGCTGGCGGACTTTGGGCGCATATATCCCACTCCATGCGCACTGCTGCTGAAGAAGTCATTGGTTTTCGGCGCCCGCAACCTCGCAACCAATGGTATGACCAGGAGTGTCGCGACGCGACAGCAGCAAAATACGCCGCATATAAAAAGACGCTGCAGTCAGCTGCAACGCGAGCCATGCACGAAAACTATCGCGATAAGAGGAAGGAAGAGAGATGCCTTTTCAGACGTAAAAAAAGAGAGCAGGAAAAGCGTGAGCGAGAAAAAATTGAGGTGTACCAGGGCAGTAAGGATGCTCGAAAATTCTACCAGCAGGTTAAGCGTCTAACCCAAGGTTTCAAGCCCGGAGCATCCACTTGTAGAGATGAGAATGGTGATCTGGTAACAGACACGCAGTGCGCATTGAGATTATGGAGACAGCATTTTTCCAAACTGCTTGCAGGCGACGATACCAACAATTCCGCCCTTGGAGAATGCAGTCTGACACCACCAATCGACGATGATGGAGTGGAAATTCCACCACCTAGCCATGACGAGGTTAAAGTTGCTATCCAGCGACTCAAAAACAACAAAGCCGCAGGTGCTGACGGCCTGGCTGCTGAATTGTTTAAAACCGGCGGCGGTGAATTGATAAGGTGCATGCATCAACTCAACAGCAAAATATGGCTAGCGGAAAGCATGCCCGACGATTGGAATCTCAGTGTGCTTTGTCCTATACTTAAGAAAGGAGACCCGACAATCTGCGCCAACTACAGAGGTATCAGTCTTATATCCATCGCATATAAGGTTCTTTCGAGCGTATTGTGTGAAAGATTGAAGCCGCGTACCAAAACACTGATTGGACCTTATCAGTGTGGCTTTCGTCCTGGCAAGTCCACCATAGACCAGATTTTTACACTACGCCAAATCCTGGAAAAAACCCACGAAAACCAAATCGACACCCATCATCTCTTTGTTGATTACAAAGCTGCGTTCGATAGCCCGATTCGGGATTGCCTGTACGCAACAATGTCTGAGTTCGGTATACCTGCAAAGTTGATTAGGCTCTGCAAGATGACGTTGAGCAATACATGCAGCTCCGTCAAGGTAGGAAATGACCTCTCCGAAACCTTTAATACCGAACGAGGTTTCAGACAAGGCGACCCGCTATCATGCGATCTCTTCAATTTCATCATGGAGGGGATCCTACGAAAGGCAGGTGTACATCGAAATGGCACCATTTTCTACAAAGGTGTCCAGCTCCTTGCGTATGCTGACGATATCGATATTATCGGCAGAACCAAGAGAGATGTAACCGCTGCTTTCGCCGCTATTGAAAAGGAATCAGCCAAAGTGGGTTTGACGGTGAACGAGGGCAAAACAAAGTATATGCTGTCTGCAAATAGGGAAGTGCGGCGTCTAGGCTCCCATGTTACAGCAGGCAAATATAACTTTGAAGTTGTCAAGGAGTTTACTTACCTTGGCACCGCCGTAAACAGCAACAACAATGTCAGCCTGGAGATAAAGCGAAGAACAACAATTGCTAATAGGTGCTACTACGGGCTAAGTAAGCAATTAGGTTCCAGAGCCCTCTCTCGATCGACAAAACTAACACTCTACAAGACGCTCATCATACCTGTGCTTCTCTATGGCGCTGAAGCATGGGTGGTATCGCAAGCAGATGCAGCCGCTCTTGGGGTGTTCGAGAGGAAAGTTCTTCGCAAAATCTTTGGTCCTGTTCGAGTTGGCGACGACTATCGCATTCGAATGAACCACGAACTGTACGAGCTCTACGACGACATTGACATAGTCCAGCGTATAACAATTCAGCGACTACGTTGGCTGGGTCATGTCTTTCGTATGGATGAAGAAGCTCCAGCGAAAAAGGTGTTTGAGGCGAAAGCCGAGGGTCGACGACGAAGAGGAAGGCCATGCCTCCGATGGATTGACCAGGCCGAGGAAGCCCTTACCGCGCTTGGTGAAAGAGATTGGAGACGGCGCGCGCGAAGCAGAGACGCCTGGCGAGACCTGATGAAGTCGGCCGTAACCCGTCAACAGGTTGTCATGGCCACCTAAGTAAGTAAGTAAGTTGTTTTTAATAAACCTTATTTCAATTACTGATTATTCATAAAATTATATTTCATTTAAGCTTATTCTACTCGCCCAGCGCGACTATGAGTTCAATTTCAAATGTGGCTTTCAACGATAGATTTAAAACAAGTATACTTTTAGAAAACCCACGTTCATCATATGGAGCATTCCATTGTGACGTACACGACATTTGTACGAATTTTACTATGCTTAAAAGATTGCTGCTAAAAATTGAAGTAATCATGAATTATTCTTTTACATTATTAGATTAATTTAAGACCTCTCACACTTTTATAAATAAGTATTAGCAAATTTATCTTGATGGGTAAAAGAAGGAAAACGATCAAATGTTGTGTGACGTACCCGACAATGGATCAACCAGTTTTGATGTCATAACGATTTATCACGAAAATTCAGCTAAACCGTAGTTGCCAAAAAAAATATGGATATAATAATAAAAACATGTATTTTGAAGATAACTATACAAATTCAAATTCTGAAATTAAACTTAAAGAAAATGTGAAAATTTATAAAAAAGCAAGCGTGACGTACACGACATACTGTGTGACGTATGCGACACGTACGAATTTAAACTATTTTATTGGTGTTATTTACTTTGAATATTGGTGTTTCAGCATCCATGTTGTATCCTTGAGTGTGAATTTCGTCTCCAATGCACTGCAGAGTGTGAAAGTTTATATGTCCGTGATGGTTTGCATAGGCATCCATGGAGATTTCTCATTGGCGTGTCACTATTAAAAAAACTCTGTAACTCGGTTAATATTGACACTAGGGTACTGAAATTGAAATGAAACAGGGGTAGGAAGATTCAGTATAACGTTCGACGAAAAAGTGGGAAGGATTATCCATAGGGCGTGGCACTTGAACAAAATTACTTTTTTCGATTAAAATTCATACTAGGGTGCTGAAATTCGCTGAAGGTGTAGGTAGAATTATTACAAATCACGATCAAGAAAGTTGGTGGGACTCAAGAGAGGGGCGTGTCACTATTAGAAAACTCTGTAAGTTGGTTTATATTGTTTCAAGGATAGATATTTGGTACATTGATACATTTTTCAAATATCTCTAAAATTGTCAAAGATTGAGATAAAAAAAATATATTTTTGATAAAAAGTTTTCTGTAAAGTTTTTATAAAGAGTTTTATACCATATAAAAAACAATTTTGAAAATTTAAGAGAGGATAAAATGTAACAGTCTCAAAATATGTTAAAATTTTAATATTTATTAGCTTTGAAGGGAAATATTTCGCAAATTAAAAAGATAATTCGCAAATTAAAATAAAAGATCGAAATCCGCCCCCGCATTTAAAAGATAAAGTGCAATACTTGGTGGTGACCGTGGCATGCAGGTTAAGTGTGTGGCTTAGCATGGTCGGAGCCCGAGTTCGATGCCCAGTCGCGGCGAAAAGTTTTCTCGAAAACTTCGCGAAACACAAAAATTTTTCTGATAGGTCACCACCTCTCTGCAGACAATGGCAAACCTCAGAGAGTTAATAATGACATGTAAAGTTTCTTGAGAACATGAACTTCAGCCGTTCAGAGTCGGCATAAAACATGTAGGTCCAGTTCTCGGTCAATTGTGTGCAAATATTTAATAACACACAAAACACAATTGATCATAAGAAGCTCGGTCAAAGTCCTTTCAAGGGCTGAAATGGCCAATTTGTTTATTTTGTTTGTTTGTTTGCAATTATTGAAAAAAGGACAAATTTTCAGATTTTTGCCTATAAGTTCGAACTGATGATGAAAAACGAATACCATTTTTAAAATCTACGTTTAAAATTCATCTAGAATTGATAGCACTTTATTCTGCAATTTTTGTTGTTTCCTCATATTGTCCTTACGCAAAAACTTCCATTAACTGTGTGACGTACGCGACAAACAGTTAACTGTTAATTGTAAATACATTAAAAATGAAAAAGTCTGGAGATTCAGTAGTTTTACAATTGTTGACACTTTGTCTGTTTAGTAGTGATGTGAAAAAATTCCACCTTCACTCTTACTCTAGTGATGACAATATATATCTTTTAAGCGTGACGTACACGACATAAATTAGCCAATTATAATATAATCGATTTTAAACAAATGCAACTAGCTATTCCTTGGAGAAAATAAAGGTTGTGATAGTAATAACATGATATGCGATATGGAATAAAATCAATTACATAACAATTAGGCATGTAAATAAAAGCAAAAATTTAAAAAAAGTTTGAGTATAGTTAAAGCATTAATCTCTTTGACTATATCATAACTTTATATATTAGGCCGGGTCGATTTGTGTGGAGGCAAAAAAATCGCCCATTGCTCTGTGAAAATCGTATTCTAGGGATCAAAATAAGAAACTTTGCCGAAGGAACCATACCTCTAAAACGAATTCTGATGTCCCCCAATTTGGGTGGAACTTTTGGGTAGGGGCAAATTTTGAAAAATCCCACTTTGACCCATTTAGAGTGCTCCAATCGAGTCCAAATGTATGACCGACCCCCACTTACTTTGGAGGCCCGACCCACCCATGCCAGTGGCACACCCCCTGGAACCCCCTGGGGGTTCCCCATACAAACATTTCAAAAAATCGCCAGTTTTGGCACTTTACATGGAAAAATCAGCGAAATGCCTGTTTTTTTTCTTTTTGGAGTTTTTTTCTCTTTAGAAATTTATTCAACCCTTTTAAAAAACGAAGGTATCACTGTGACACAATTGAAAATCGGAAAATTGCTTGTGTGCGTTTTTTAGCACCACAAGACACAGCTGCATGTCGTAAACTTACTTGTGTAGTTTTTTTATAGCACCTACTTAAGAAATGAAGGTTGTTTTTACAACCCTTTTTTGTGGGTATTTAATGGCACCTTCTTAAGAAATGCGCGTTTTATGCAACCATTTTAACAATTAAGGTATCACTGGAATGCACCGCAACCCTTTTCAAAAATTAAGGTATCACCGCGACACAATTGCAGATCCTAAAATTGCTTGTGTGCGTTTTTAAGCCACCACAAGACACAGCAGGTAGAATTGAAATTACCATTTCATTCTTATTACCTCGTCTCGTAGACCATATACGGTTAGATCATACCAATTCGTTAGCGTTTTCATTCGATGGCAGAAAAGATGATACTTTAACGACAGCTAAAGTTGATGAGAAGTATCATACTAGGATGGTAAAAGAACCTCATCTTATTATTTTGAGAGAACCCAATTCTGAATTGATTGGTAACGTAAGACTGTAACATGAAACCGCTGAATACAAAACAACCAAATTAAATGATTTTCTCAACGATAAAAATAGATCACTGGATGCATTAATTGGAATATGCACTGACGGTGAGCCAACACTGGCCCACACGGTGGAATTATACGACGATTCGAATTGCTGTTAAAAAGACCATTGCATTGGTTCGTTTGCCTTCTACACTTCAACGAACTTCCGTTTCGGCATTTGTTTGAAGCTTTGGATAAATCAACCAGCACTGGACCAAGATCGGCAACCGGAAAACTGAGCCGTCAAATCGAAACTTGTGAAATTCTTCCGGTAAGTTATTGCTATCACTCATTTATTATAATTGTCAACCATTTTTAATTATTTTATTATTATACATTTTCAGGTGGTGGACGGCTTCCAGAAAATTGAGTTGCAAAATATGCCCCCGCTCCAGAAAAAAATTGAATTTTCCACCGATTCGAAGTACTTATACGACATGGCCCATGCAATTTCTAGCGGCGTGGTTTCGGTGGATCTGGCTAACATCAAACCAGGGAAAATTGTACATTCTCGGTGGCTCACCAAGGCCGCTAGTAGATTATTACGATTATATGTGACAACGGAAAATCCAGATGCAAATTTAAGAATTCTGGTTGAATTTATAATTAAATGTTATGTGCCAATGAACTTCAATATCAAGTATTACAGCTCTGTCGTGTACGGCAGTGCATTATTTTTCCACTTCATTAGTTGGTCACGATTTCTAGAACCTCGTTTACGCAAAATTGTCAATCAAGCAATTACAGATTATTTATTTATTTAGCTTATAGCTATTTAAAGAAACAGTACAGTTTTTACTTAAAATCTATATTTTCCTAATTATAATTATTTTTTATATAAATGATAAGATTTCTCTTAAATATATTGCTATTACCCTCACTTTTCAAGCTATTGGGCAAACTGTTGAATAAATGTAAACCCTTATGCCATAAACTGTTTTGTGCTCTACTCGTTGGAAAGTACCCTACTCTAAAATCTGAATTATTTCTTAAATTATAGGGTTGTACATCCGAAACATAAACTATTTGACAACTTAAATATTTTGGGAGCAAATTATGTTTTATTTTAAATATAAATAATATCACATTCATCATAGTTCTTTGGTTGATTGTCAACCAGTTTAAGGTGTCTAACATATACCTAATATGCGTTAAAAGGCTGCATCTTAGGATACACCTCATTCCTCTATTTTGCAATTTCTGAAGTCTTTCTATCATTTGCAATGATCCTAGAAACAAAATTGTTGAACAATATTCAAAATGTGGTTTAATCATGACATTATATATTTGTATTGCACTACTAATTGATATTTTCTTGCGTATTCTTTGAAAAAATCCAATCTTTTTGGCTATTTTTTTGCATATGTAATTAATATGTACATCGAATTTCAACTGATTGTCTAACATAATACCCAAGTATTTAATTTCTTTTACGTATTCAATTTCTTCACCGTTTACAACAATTTTATTGCTAAAGCCACCATTAAAAATAATGGCTTTTGTTTTATTTGTATTTAGTTTAAGTTTGTTCATTTTAAGGTACTTTCCAACGTTTTCTAAATCAGAGTTAAGTTGACTGATGCATTCTTCAAAAGAGTAACCTGTGACATACAATAGGGTATCATCGGCGAACATGCATATCTTCGATTTATGTAGAACCTTCTACATGTCGTTTATGTAGATGATGAAAAGAAGTGTACCCAAAACTGCACCCTGGGGTACACCCAAAGTAACTGTCGCTGGTTCAGAAACGTACTCTCCTACTTTTGTTTTTTGTTTTCTTCCCGAAAGATAACTTTTAAACCAATTAAGTTCGTTTCCACTTATGCCGTACATATAAAGTTTATGCAGCAATATATCTCTGTCAATTGTTTCAAACGCTCTTTGCAGATCAAGAAAAACGGCTACTATGACTTTTTTGTCTTGTGTTTCCGACTTCCACTGAGCAACAACAAGATTCAGCAGCGCTTCACAACTATGTTTTCTCCGAAAGCCAGATTGGTAGTCAGAGAGCAATGAATGCGTTTCCATATAATCTTCTAATTGTGAATGAACAATTTTTTCAATTATTTTGCTTTCTGTCGTTAACATATTGATGGGTCTAAAATTCTCTGGGGTTGTAGCATTTTTCACTTTCTCAATCGGTACCACTGTTGATTCCTTCCAGCGGTCAGGAAATATTCCAGAACGTAAAGATTCGTTTATAATCTGCAGAAATGTTGGTCCAATTATGTCAAACGCGTCAACCATCATCGTCACGGAAAGAAATTTAGAGTCTTTTTTGTTATTCATATTTTTCATGATAGTTTTTAAACAATTTTGATTTAGCCACTCAAATTTAAAACTGTTTTCACTTCTTTCAAGGAGATTTTCATATTTCACATACGGAATATTTGCATTTATACATTCAACACTGAACGCTCTTCAAAAAATCTGTTAAGAGCGTTCGCCATTTCTTGTTTGTTTATTATATTTCTTCCATTCATCACAATTTTATTTATTTCATGTTTCTCTTCGTTTAAGACTAATGTTTTTATTGCTCGCCACATTGATTTTTGGTCATATGCCTCGTCTATGCCTTTTTATATAATTGTTCTTTGCCAAGGCTAGTTCGTATACGTATTATTATATTATGCGCATTCGGAAAATATCTTGTTATCAATGTTGTTTGATGATAGCAAAGAAAAGCGCGACTGTGCTATCAACATAATTCTACGCTATCGAACAGATGTTGACGACCCAACGCAACTTAGAGCTTAAAAAAAACCAGATATAAAGTTTAATTGCACAAGTTACACGGAAATGATCAATATGAATGACATAAATAACGTATTTGAACCACTATTCACGCGAAGCATTCCGTACGATACATTGAAAGAATATTTAAATCAAGATGATCCACCGTTTAATGATCCAAAAATTCCATCACACATACAAGGAACGGAACGACATGTTCAATTGCTAGCTAGCGTTTCCAAACGGGTTATACTGGAAAATGTAGAGGCTGTTATGGCGACGACATTAGAGAGCCGTGCGAAATTGCCCAGACTTGAAAGTAAAAAAGACTTCAAACAATAATTTTTTTAGTTTCTTTTCTATAACTAACTTAAATTAGTTTTTTCATTTACATATGTTCTGACTAAATAAATTTCAAAAGGGAAAAAATAGATATTATTATAAATAAATAATAAATATTGTTATAAATAAATAAATAAAAATAAAGAAAAAACATAGCCATTTCGCTGATTTTTTCATGTAAAGGCCAAAAATGGTGATTTTTTGAAATGTTTGTATGGGGAACCCCACAGGGGGTTCCAGGGGGTGTCCCACTGGCATGGGTGGGTCAAGCCTCCAAAGTTTGTGGGGGTCGGTCATACATTTGGACTCGATTGGAGCACTCTAAATGGGTCAAGGTGGGATTTTTCAAAATTTGCCCCTACCCAAAAGTTCCACCCAAATTGGGGGACATCAGAATTCGTTTAAGAGGTATGGTTCCTTCGGCAAAGTTTCTTATTTTGATCCCTAGAATACGATTTTCACAGAGCATTGAGCGATTTGTAAATCGACCCGCCCTAATATACATATATATATTAAGGTGCCTTGAAAAAAAAAGTTTCATTTGTACCCATCCTTAAATGAACCTTGATGTATTTTATGATGATTCCCAAAATATTTTGGCTATGACGAAATCCGTCAGTGAGCTAAACCATTTTGCAAAAACCTCCAAAAATCATGTTTTCCGTATATATATTAACTAGTGTAATAGTTGTGTAAACAAATAAACTATCTCAAATTATAGGCCTGAAAAGGTTCTTTCAATCTGCATCAAAAATTTGAAAATATTTGCAATTGGGTTAAGTATAATGAAGTTTTCATGCATTTTTTTTAAAATTATTTTCACAAAAATTCAAATAACTTTATTATTTCTTATACGATCGCCATTATCAAGATATCGTTGGAAAGGTATGCACTGCAGTCATATATTTTGGACATTTTTCTTTGTTTAATGAAGTGTGGCTTTTATTTTATTTCTCTATTTGTGTGCAGTTTATCTGAAAATAAAATTTTCAAAATCCAAAATACTGTTTTTATTTTTATTTCAAGCGTTTGTTTCAATATAGAATTTTTGAAAATGATATAAAAAACTAAGAAAAAAATCATGAAAAACATCATTATCTTTAATCCAATTGCAAATTTATACAAATTTTTGATGCAAATTGAAAGAACTTTTTCAGGCCTATAATTTGAGACAGTTTATTTATTTACATCTATTACACTAGCCAGTATATATACGAAACATATACGAAAAACATGATTTATGGAGGTTTTTGCAAAATGGTTTAGCTCACTGTCGGATTTTGGTACAGCCAAAATATTTTGGGAATGATCATAGAATACATCAAGGTCAGGGTGACCGTTTTGTCAGAGTGCCTTTCTACCAGAAGCATGGTGAAAATCTACTAAAATCTACTAAAAAATTCTAGAAAAACTACTTAAAATCGACCAACATTTTTAAGCACACTTTTTAAATTTTAAGCGAAATTTATGGCTGTCAAAAGGTTTGAAAATTTTAAACTGGATGAATGAATAAATACTTATACTGTTGCCCGTGTAATCAGTGTAATACACAGCTGATACAAGTAAACAGTTTGAAAGAAAAAATTTAAAGATTAAAAATTTTGTTTTGAATGACTTGAAGATATCAGACTTAACATATCGGACTTAAAAATATCAGACATATCGCTATGAAGCCGGTGAACAACACGATTCAGATTGAAAAATTATATGTAACTTTTTTATGATCGGCAAAATGTAATCCAAAAATAAAAAATATGTGTGTGGCCACCACGCACGGTATAAGTGAAACTTTAACCCAAAAAAGTAGAGTTTTTAATTTAATCTTACTAAAAAAGTCTCATTTCATATAAAGCCATTAGAATATTGAGTTTATTCTAAAAGAGCGAAAGTGTTTATCCTCAATTTCATGCGTCATCAAAGAAAGCAAATAGTAGGAGTAAGACTTCCCATTTAGGCGTTTCAAGTGTGTTTTGACCGGCTGCGTAACATGTGGCCGAGCATTGTCATGTTGCAGAATTACCTTGTTGTGCCTTTGATCGCACTCTGGACGTTTTTGCTTCTATGCTTGGTTCAAATGGATCAATTGAGTTCGGTAGAGTTGCCCTGTGATAGTTTCACCTAGTTAAAGCAGCCTTTAGTATACCACGGCCCCACCAAATACAGAGACCAAACACAGAGAAAGACCTTGTCACTGTGAATTGGCTTTGTGTATGGCTGGGCGGTCCATCCCGTATGATTTTTAGTTCTAAAGGTTATCGTAATGCACCCATTTATCATCATCATCAATATAAATTGAGTTCGTCTTTTAAAAAAATGTAATTAAAAATGGAATCCATAAAAGTTTCAATGACCACCTGCGAATGAGGACCCGCCTGTGACTTCAGATAATCCCATATCATCCGATTGGCTATAGAATCATCCATATTTGTCCAAATGATCTATGGAATCCATGAAATCGCCAATGACCCGCCTGTGACCTCAGATAATCTTATTGCATCCGATTGACCATTTAATTATACAGGTTGAAAATGCCAGCTTAAGTTGTCACGGTTGGAAATTGAAGCATAACGTATCTTGTTGAAAATTCCACATTCAAAAAGTACAGTCTAAAACCTTGTTCATTAATTCGTCTGTTAGCTCGGACTCAAACCATTGTTTGATAATTATTTTCCTTCGAATTTATAGGGTGTTTGGAACACTAATTTCAATAAAATTCACTTTAATTCGCCGCAGTTTCATTCGTTTCATCGGTTTTACTACCCAATTCGTTCGCCGTATGTTGTATACGCGGCTAAAGAAGTTTCACTTCAAAAATAAAGTTGTGTTACGTCTTCTGAAACTCCGCAATTAAATTCCGATCTAAATTATACTGATCGTAAAAATTAAGTTTTAGTGCATGCCATTGTTCAACAATCCGATTGACGCACGCTTGCAACGAGAGCCACCTTATGACTTAAGGCTGCTTACGCACTTTTTCACTAATAATATTTGCGACAAAACAAAACGGAAAGATTTGGCTTAAAACTTATGAATAAATGTTTTACAATTCTATATTCAAAATCTACTAAAAATCTACTAGATTTGAAAATCTACTAAAAAACTACTAGCGACTTTAAAAATTCTACTAAATCTACCAATCTAGTAGTAAATCTACTGAAAACGGTCACCCTGATCAAGGTTCATTTTAAAATGGGTACAAATGGAACTTTTTTTTTCTTCATACAAGTCGAGGCACCTTAATATATATTTTTATCATTGCAGTGATGAGCCAGAAAAAAAGATTATTTACCATAAGGGACTTAACTTATGTAAATTCACTGCCCCGTTGTTTAAAATCAAAAATGTTGCTTTTTTTTTTTTTGCTAAAATATACCGCTTTGGATGGAATGCCCCATATGGTATCAAAGTGTTCCAAAAGCGTGAAACTCGCACTGTATAAGATCTTTGCATAATTAATTAATTAAAAGTAGGACATATTCAAGAATGCGTTCTGGATGATTTAGAAAAAATAAAATGTTCAGTTAAATAAGTCGGAGTATTAAATTTAAAAGTCTAGTAAACAGAATTAGGAGTCGTATTTTTATATAATCATCAAAACTGTGACCTAAAATTCGTAAAACAAAGGCCGATATTGAGTCATGAACACGGAGTTGAAACACAAAGCGCATTACCTGATGTAAAAAACGCTTTAATTTATCAATATATCTCTGTGATGTACCAGTATAAAGTTCCAAGCCATACAGGAATATTGGCATAAATAAGCGTGACCAATTTTAATTCTAATGTGTATGGGTAAATAACATCCTATATTGTCTAGTTTTCGCAACGCAAAGGAAACTTCTGATGTCAAGAAAAATGCTGAGAGACCTGTAGTGGGAAACAAACTCAATGCACTCATTATTTATGGAAATATTCGGAAATGCATACACATTAGAAGAAATTAATAAAGCTTTCGTTTTGGACGGGTTTAAACTAGCGCAGTTTAGCGACGACCAATTAAAATTATTATTTAAGCCATTATTTATATCGTTAGCGAAGTTCGTAATATCATAATTTTTTCTCGATGCTATCAACTGAATATCGTCTGCATATACATGAGCACTACAGCACATAAGACAGCTAAATATATCATTTATATAATCATAAAAAGCAACGGACCAAGTATTGATCCTTGCGGAACCCCTCTATGAATTTGTAGTGTTGAAGAAGTCACCCCTTCATAATCAACAAACTGCATTCGACCTTTCAAAAATGAAACAACAAGATCAGTGGTAGTGGTCGCAAATAAAAACTGGGTTAACAATTTAGCTCGGAGTATCTTATGGTCAATTGAGTCCAATGCCTTACTAATGGCAAGAAAAATAAGTATTGAGGTGTATTTTTTATCAACATTCGATCTTAATTTTTCAACAAGATCCAACATCAGTATGGTAGTATTATGTTTCCTCGAAAGCTTAATTGAAATTTTCGAATAACGAAATAAAATGCTGATATTTTTTATATTTTTTGGTAATTACATGTCATGTGTTTTCTTTTTATTTCGTTATTCACGCCTTTTTTATATCTAAGATATTGCGCAAAATGTGTTTAAGTTGTATGGCAGCTGCCACGCGCAATTGTCCAAAATATCTGAAACACTTTTTTTAACTTTAACTTCAACTTCTTAAACATCGAAAACTACTAAAAATAATCCACAATATAATATTCTCTGTCCAACTTGTAAGCATCGAAACACTGTGTGCAGGCGTCTTCAATACAAAATTGTAGCATGCGCCAACATGTTTTTTGCTGTTGTTCTGCAACGCTAACATTCGCTGCATGAGGTAAGGTTTTTTGATCACGATCAATAGCACAACAAAGCAATTGATGTTTTTTGATCAAACAGCACAACCTCTTCCATTTTATTCCGCTCTTTTTCTTCTTGTGGTTGTGATCGTGCTTGTGCTTGAGTAGAAGAGCTGAATTCGCATCAAGCCGAATAAAGAATGCGCTCTCTCGAACCGAACAAAAAGGAAATGTTCGTTAAGATTTTTTTTCCATATAGTATATACGACACGTAGTCTTTAAGCCATGTCTCAGTAATTCCCACTACATCCAGAAACCCGCCTTCAAGAACACACCTAATTTCATCGAGTTGGTGGAATTATGGCATGGTACAATCACTGAGCATATAATAGATAGAGGACTCAAATCGCATAAAAATATGTTTCTATCGAAATTGTATGCAATGGCTCCCACACTCTCATAATATGAATTGAAATATGCTCCCATCGTGCATGCATTCAAACGAACGTAACTTCGTGTTTCCACTGACGCAGCTACCACATTGTCGTGAACTTTCAAATTATCATCAGTTTGTGTGTTGTTGTGACTACCAGTGCTACGACGCATGCGCTTTGTGGTTGCTAGCATCGTTTATTTTTGTTTTGCCTGTCCCTTTCCCTTGCTGCAGCTATCACGATGGCTACCATATATTTTGTAATTGTGGAGTTGTTGTACATGAAACCGGTTATTGTTGTTGCTGTTAAACGAAAATCAATGGATAATGAATGAAGCTCAAGTTTCTGAATTTTGCGATTTCATCATTTTTTCGTTTTTGTGATTATGATCTTTTTAATTGTAATTTTAAAATATATATTTAAATTAAATTGAATTAAATAAAATTAAATTCAATTAAATTAAATTGAATAAAATTAAATGAAATGAAATGAAATGAAATTAAATTAAATTAAATTTAATAAAATTAAATTGCATTAATTTAAATTGAATAAAATTGCATTTAATTAAATTAAATAAAATAAGATTAAAAACATTTAATAACATTTAATTACATTAAATGACATTATATTTTCTTTATTTACATTTAATTAAATTAAATTGCATTGAATTGCATTAATTTAAATTACATTGAAATGCATTTAATTAAATAAATTAACTTAAATCAAATTAAAATAAATTGAATAAAATTAAATAAAATTATATAAACTGAAATGAAATTAAATAAAATTAAATAAAATTAAATAAAATTAAATAAAGTTAAATAAAATTAAATAAAATTAACAAAAATTAAATAAAATTAAAAATTAAATTAAATTAAATTTTACTAAATTAAATTACATTAAATTAAATAAATTTAAAAATTAAATTAAATAAAATTAGATCTCCATAATACAGGCAGGTTAGAAATATTGTACACATATACCAATTGAAAAATGGACGTCATCCGGCCACGGACACGCCAACATCCCATTCAACACAAAAAGTTTTAAACTCAATAAATAAGCTCATATTTGTCTTATAGAGATCAAATTTTCATCAAATGATACTCTAAATGCGCATTTAGCCATAGAATATTTGTTCTGTAAATGCACGTAAATGCTATATCAAATTATCATTTAAGCGTTTGCAACTCTGTGTTCAAAATTCATATACACAAATTCCCTCTTTTCCGAACTTAGCATGTCAGTTAAAAAAAAAAAAAACAAAACTATAAACAAACAATTATTTTCTATAATCATTATTAATATTTCCAAGTTTTCAAGCACAATGGCTGAAAACAAGGAATACTATCTTCATCATGATTAAGGCCGCGCTCGTAGTGAACGCGATTCAGACAGGCAGACAGGAAGGCAGGCTGAAATCTGTGTGAAAAATCGAGATGCAAATAGCTATCTATCTCGCTTGTTCACATTGCCTGTCTGCCTGCCTGTCTAAATCGGCGTTCACTATAAACGCCGACTAAGCCTGATGACGTTCAACGTAATCTTTATAAAAAAATCACCCAGCGCTTTCAAGAGCGACTTCAAGCTAGTCGACATGAATATACCTGGACATCCAAGGAACTCTTGTAGCATCGTCAGCTCGAATAGTCTCCAGAGTAAAAATTAGCCAAAGCTGTTCAACGTTCGAACAACAGGCAAACAAGAAACTCTGTAAACAAAAAGCCTTAAAACTGCTGTACAACAGGCGCTTGCAGGACATTTTGATCGTACAGATTCTTTACAGCAGCTATAGCGGCCGAGTTTAAATTAACTTTTTCTGCAGCCACGGCCGACGTTCAGCATATGTAAACGTTGTACAGCTTTGCCTTAAAATGTGCATTTTCACTCGGGGTGGGAAAGACTGAAAGTTGTGAAGGCTGGAAGTGATGTTAGGCAACCTAGCCCTGCCGACTCTTAGTCAGGCACCATTCAAGATTACTACATCCAAGCACATTTATCATTAACCGCAACTCGGCTAATGATAATTATTCCATTTGTCATTAAACAAAAAAAACTGACAAACCAGTAAAGAAAGTCTTAAGTCGGTCTAGCCCAACTATGAAATACCCTAAACCTACTTTTTCAAAATACAATAATAGTATTGAAAATGGGCGTGTCTGTGAGCGGATGAAGCCCATATTTTATATGCATTTCAATTTTGATGAAAAATTTACAAACATTTATATAAATTTCAAATTTTATTCCTGTAACTCATATGATAATGCCTTTATAGTATTTTCGCTATTGTGGGTTGTATGGAAGGTGGGCGGGTTCGTGGATGGATTACGCCCAATTTGAATGCATCTTGGTTTTTGTATAAAATGCATACATACCAAATTTTATCTCTGTACGTTAAACATGAGCTTATTTATTGAGTTTTCAATTTTTGGGTTGTATGGGAGGTTGGCGTGTCCGTGGTTGGATGACATCAATTTTCCAAAACCATCTTCGTTTTGTTATAAAATACAAACGTACCAAATTTCATCTCTGTACGTTAAACTTGAGCTTATTTATTGGGTTTTTAATTTTTGTATTTATTTGAGGTGGGCGTGTCCGCATGCGGATGACACCCATTTTTCGACATTTTTTTTTTTTTGTTTTGATATAACCCACGTACATACATAATTTTATTGTTGTAGGCTAATTTTGAGCTCATTTATGCAGTTTTCAATTTTTGCGTTGTATGAGAGGTAGGCGTGGCCGTGGGCGGATTCCAAAAATATTCAATAGCGCAGATCCTTGGTTTAATGTGATCATGTGTACCGAGTTTCATTCAATCATCTCAACTCCTTCTTATCCTGTCTATACGGACAACACACGGACGGACGGACATGGATAGCTCGACTCACAAGGTGGCCTTGATCAAGAATATATACACTTTTCTATACCTGACTCACTTCGTTCTATGCGTTACAAACGTTTGCACAAAGTTAATATACCCCGACCGCTTAGGGTGTAATGACAATTTCATAAATGCCAATGTGAACACTTGATAGCTGAAAACAATTTCGAAACTCCAAATGCGCATTTAGAGCTCAATGTGAACGTAGTATAAGACATAAAATTTAAGGATATTTGTTTCAAGTTGACAAATATATTATCTTTGGGCATAATTTTACTTGAGCGACCAGGCCCGAATAATTGCTTGCTTATTTTTATTAAACGTATATGGACCTCCTAAACCCAATGGTGAACCCAATGGTGAAAAATAAAAAATTATCTGTCTCGATTGGTTTAAGAGATAAAATTCGCGAAAGTTTGAAAATTCAGTGCAAATATTTACGTGTGTGGAAGCTAATTTAACCTTTTACATTATGATTTCTTAACCTAAATGTGGATTTTTAAAGCTTATTAAAGGAAACAATCGTGAAAAGCATCGTGAAAAGCACAAAAGCTTTGACCCTCATAATTCGAAATTAAATTATAAGAAAATTTGTATATTTTTATTTGAATAGAAAAATTGTTATTAGAAATCTTTTCGCTCTTTTCTTTAACAAAATATTGAGTTTTGTGAAACCTTTAAGAAATGACAATTTTTTAAAATTACTGGTGAGCTGTACAACCCAGTTAGAGCTCATATGGAGGCAGTCTGAGGATGAACTTGATGCTGCTGATACAGACTAAGAATGATGAATTTTTTAATAAATATATATTTGTTTCTAAAAATGAAAGAATAACTGATTTTTTTGTTTAATACGCCGTAAAAAACCACATTTTGGGTAAGTATCGTAAAAAAACCGTATATTAGCTTTCAAACACGGATATATGCACTGAGTGGTGACCGTGGCATGCAGGTTAAGTGTGTGGCTTAGCATGCTCGGAGCCCGGGTTCGATCCCCAGCCGTGGCGAAAAGTTTTTTCAATAAAAAATTTTTCTGATCGGTCACCACCTCTCTGCAGACAATGTCAAACCTCAGAGAGTAAATAATGCCATGTAAAGCTTCTTGAGAACATGAGCCGTTCGGAGTCGGCATAAAACATGTAGGTCCAGTTCTCGGTCAATTGTGTGCAAACATTTAATAACACACACAACACAATTGATCATTAGAAGCTCGGTCAAAGGGAACAATTGAAGATCACTGGAAATGGACTTTTTTGTTTTTTTTTTTTTGGCAAAATGTGTATTTGGAGCTAAAAAAGATAGAGGTGAAAAAATTTCAGACCGCTCGCAAGTAGTTTAGAAGTTATAGGGGTCAACGTTTGTGAAAATGGGCTTTAAAACTTGTGATTTTTTTTTTGTTTTTGAACAAAAGTAAACTTTATGGATATCGAAAGAAAAATGATGCTAATACCTTTTCAACGAGCTACTAATCCTAAAAATCTATGCGTTAATTCGGAAGATATAACTGTTTTTGTACTCAAAACATTTGAGGTGTACCAATTTTGTATGTCACTTTGCAGTGTTTGTCTTTGAAACTAGATAAATAAATGTTTTCATAAAAGTCGTGCAAACATTGTTGTGGTTAAGAAACAGTGGATAATATTTATAGTTTTTAATTATTATTTCGTAAAAGGGTGAACAGTCAAGAGTGCACGATAAATTAAGTGTTACCTGTCTTAACAAGTAATGTCAGTATTTTTAATTTTCAAGTTTGTTGTACACTTTTATTATATTGAGATAAAAAAAGCGCCGCAGGCGAAAAACTTTTATAAAAAATCGCGCGATTTTTTATAAAAGTTTTTATGTTCTGCCATTTATATGTAGCTGGAAGGGTAAACTGTCAAATGTGCATATTATATAAAATGCAATATCTTCAAAAGTAATCCATGGATTCTTTTGATTAATAGCTCATTGAAAAGGTTAAAGCATTACCTTTCTTTCGATATCCATAATGTTTAGATTTGTAGGAAAATTTAATTAAAATCACAAGTATTTCAGTACGATTTTTGCAACTTTGTACCCCCTATAACTTCTAAACCACTTGAGAGCGGTCCAAAATTTTTCCATAATTGGACTTAGAAGATCTAAATACATATAATAACAACAAAAAAAAAGTAAAATTTGAGTTTCCAGTGATCTTCAATTATGCCAAAAGCGCCGCAGGCGAAAATCTTTTATAAAAAATAGCGCGATTTTTAATAAAAGTTTTTATGTTCTGACATATATATGTAGCTGGAAGGGTAAACCGTCAAATGTGCATATTATATAAAATGCAATAACTTCAAAAGTTATCTATGGATTCTTTACCTTTCTTTCGATATCCATAATGTTTAGATTTGTAGGAAAATTTAATTAAAATCAAAAGTATTTCAGTACGATTTTTGCAACTTTGTACCCCCATTAACTTCTAAACCCCTTGAGAGCGGTCCGAAATGTTTAGATAATTGGACTTAGAAGGTCTAAATACATATAATAACAAAAAAAAAAAGTAAAATTTGAGTTTCCAGTGATCTTCAATTATGCCAATTTATCTCCCAAACCAATCGAGACCGACAATTTTTTCTTTCACCATTGGGCTTGGGAGGTCCAAATACATTCGATATAAATAAGAAAAAAAATTCGAGCCTGAACGCTAAAGTAAAATTATTCCCGATATTTTACTCTTTTTGTTTTTTTATTACTCGTTCCCCGAAGACATCATACCAAACTGAGTTTAATGTATTGAACTCATTCGATCACGGAAGCTGTAATTCAACCCCAACTTTATCTATCTTGAACGTTTTCCTACCTGCAATGCTTGTTTGGCTCCATACATGAATTCTTCGGTCCGAAACGATTTGTCAAAATATGGACATATGATTAACGTCACTACAATCCAGTTCCTTATAATTTTTAATGCAGAAGGCCAGATTACTTCAGGAAAGTTCATAAGCCTAGGCAAGGAACGCTGTCTAGAAAATTTGTCTGAGGGAGGGACAGAACTTGAGTACCTAAAAGTTTTTATGCAACTATGACCAAAAACCAAATCTACTAGGTTAATTCTGTACTTAGGGATATTTAAATTATTACACGACCATGTTCTAAAAGTCTGTGAGTTTTTTTTTAAAATACAAAAGTTATATAGTGAATTAGGCAACTTAAGCCTGTAAAAGAAATGAATATTTCTCTTTAAAAACATTTTTACAAACAAGTGAAAAGTAAGGCGATTTAATAACTATCTTTTATAATATTTCAAGTAGCCTAACAAAGCGTGATGAACATATTAAGAAGGTGATCCAAAGAAACAGAAATTTGATAGAAAGGATATAATACAACGTTAAAATAGCACATTTATCACCCTGTTCACATTAGCCTCACTCAACCGACAGATATAATTAGGGTGCTCACAGTTCTGTATTATCTGCTCTGTTAACTTTGCCGTCTATTAACTTTAGAACATTTTAGCAAGTGTTAACTTTGATAGTTTTTGTTTTACGTACAATCTTGATTAGGGTGCTCACAGTTCTGTATTATCTGCTCTGTTAACTTTGCCGTCTATTAACTTTAGAACATTTTAGCACGTGTTAACTTTGATTTTTTTTGTTTTACGTACAAACTTGAGATACCACTTGTTGCTAAAGTTATCTCACTTCTACTCATGTCTTTCTTTTGTGTTAATGTGGTATCACTAATCAGCTGATTTAATTTTGTTGCAAAAAATGGAAAAAGAATGGATCGTCGAATAATTTAGTTCATTTTTCCATAATTATTCGTTTCCGTTCTTTCGAGGCATGTTTTTGAACAAATTTCAAATTTTTGAAAACTATTTTTGCAATTTAGCTCCAAAACACAAAAATAGGTGCTCACAGTTCGATTGAAATATCTTTCTAAAGTTGCCAGGTGTTAACTTTAGAAGCAAACTTAGGGTGCTCACAGTTCTGTATTATCTGCTCTGTTAACTTTGCCGTCTATTAACTTCAGAACATTTTAGCACGTGTTTCAAATTTTTTAAAACTATTTTTGCAATTTAGCTCCAAAACACAAAAAGAGGTGCTCACAGTTCGATTGAAATATCTTTCTAAAGTTGCCAGGTGTTAACTTTAGAAGCAAACTGTGAATTCCCTAACTGTGAATTCCCTAGATATACCACTTGTTGGTAAAGTTATCTCACTTCTACTCATGTCTTTCTTCTGTGTTTATGTGGCATCACTAATCAGCTGATTTAATTTTGTTGCAAAAATGGAAGAAGAATGGATCGTCGAAGAAGTAAGTACATTTTTTTTTATTTTTTAAGGATAAAAACCTAGTAAAAATGTACAATTCGTCTTAGGTGAAGCAGAATCTTACTCGAATCTTGGATCATTATGTCCAACAAGCTCTTACAGCATAAGGCATTTATTAATTCTTCCTTTCCGTTCATTCGAGGCATGTTTTTGAACAGATTGTAACGACTGAAGTCGTTACAAATAAATATTAAAATAAAAATAATAATTTTAAATGCCGACGGCAATTCCATGCGCCGCTTTAATTATCATGCAGCTGTCAAATTGTTTAACAACACCAACAACTGCATGCCTTGGCTAACCATGGAATCGCCATAGCCAAACATTTAATTTAAACTTAAAAAAAATACTAATGAATAAATAAAAAGAAAAAGAAACAGAAGAATTAATAAATGAAATAGAATAGAATATAAAAAAAAAAAAATAGAAAAAAAAAAAATAATAATAATAATGCGGATGGAGGATCCAATGTGGTCCCCCATCTAAGTACTAACCGCAGTGAAGGCTGCTTAATCAAACACAGTGCAGCACACATACACACAGAACTCGTTTAGCAGCATTAGCAGCAATGTAAGCAGCCGGGCTATTTATAGCAACGTTGCATGGTAGCGCTTGTTGACATGCTAACAACGATATGATTCACATGCAGTTAGCAGTGAACATTGAATAAGTAGTGCGCAAAATGTGGGTAAAGGCATGTTGAGTTCGCTTGACATCCAAGCTGATTTCAATTATTATTTTAATTGTAAGTCAACTTTCGGGTGGTGATAAAGTCAGGGAATTAAAAATTGATTACAAAATTTGGTAATCAAGCCACCTAACCTCAAGCTCCGGCTTTTCGACTTCGGTCACGCTCAAGCTCCGGCTTTTCGACTCCGGTCAAACTCAAGCTCCGGCTTTTCGACTCCGGTCAAATTCAAGCTCCGGCTTTTCGACTCCGGTCAAACTTTAGCTTCGGCTTTTCGGGTTTAGCAACCCACCGTACTCTAAGTAGGTCTACGTTGTGAAGGCCTGTTTTGCAGTCGGCCTTCTGCCGTCTACCGCCTGAATCAGTTTGGCCCTCTGCCACCGTGAGCACTTTGCCACTAATGTTTATACCGTATATGAACTAATTTTAAGTATATACTAAGTACGCCTGAATCAGTTGGCCCATATGAATTAATTTTAGGTATTCACTAAGTTTGTAATAAATATTTAATATAAAAAACAAGAAAGAATATATATAAAAAAAAAGGAAAAATAGATTATTAATCGTGCCGAGCTAAAACCTTTGAGGTTTAGTGATTGTGTTGACCTTAACGTCAACCGTGACTAATTCTACGATTAATTAGTCTATTTAATTTCTGATTAAGAAAAATTTACTTTTGCCCAAGGGTTGCGAGATCCCTTGGACGGACCCTGGAGCGGCTGAGCATACCTCAGCCTTCGAAACAAAAACACTCGTTACAAGATTTCAAATTTGTGAAAACTATTTTTGCAATTTAGCTCCAAAACACAAAAAGAGTTGTTCACAGTTGGATTGAAATATCTTACTAAAGTTGCCAGATGTTAACTTTAGAAGCAAACTCTGAATACCCTAAATGAGATGGGAGACTTCGAGGTTAACCTAGCGAACACACGAGATAATTTGTTATAACAATTTTAATACTCTCACACATTTATTTACTAATACAAAGATATTTTCTCAGTCTGCAGCTCATAGCCGATACACATTGACTGCAACATGCGATGAACAACAAACGTCAAAAACTAGAACGCATATCTTCTTAAGTAAATATAATTTTTGCCTGCAGCACGACAAGAGAAGATGCTACGACAAATGTTGCAGCCGCAGACTTCATTCTTATTCTAATTTGACAGCCGACAAAAGTAAACTCAACAGTTTTTTATGTTTTATTTCATTAAGCTAGCTGTGCGTTGTGTGTTTTTGAATTTTATTTATTATTTTTTGTTTAATATAGTTTGAAGGTAAGATTATAAATTATTTAATAATCATATCATAAATCACAATATATTTTAAGCCATGGACATAGACGAACTTCTTATTGAAGAAGTGCGGAAGAACAGACTTCTATACGACCTTGAAATGGAGAGCTACAAAAATCTTAGCTTAAAGGATCGTGCATGGAAGGAGGTTTCCATGAACTTAAATCTAGATGGTAATTATTGCATAACCCAGCATTTTAATCAGATGAAAATATCAGTTATTGTAGAAGCACTATGCAAAAAGCGTTGGAGAGGGCTGCGAGATTGCTATAAGAGATGCAAAAGAAATGAAATACTTTCATCAGGTAGTGCTGCTGTTTTTCCTAAAAATCAATGCAAGTATTTTGAGGTTATGTCATTCTTGAATCAAGTGCAGTCTTCTAGAAGGTACGAATTAGTTATTTTACATACTTTTCTTGTAAATTTTATAAATTTTTCTCTGTTTTAAATTCCAGCACAGTCGGAAATATGCCTGCAGATGAATTCGTCGAGGCCGAAGACATAATTTGTTACCTCAACGAATACAACATGGATGTCACAATGCAGAGTAGCAGCACTGAAGAATCGTCCGTTTGAGAAACGTCGACACCGACGAAACGAGCTAGAAAGGTACAAATATTTGTATATCGTACACACATATCAAATAAGTTGTTTGCACATTCTAAGAAAGTGAGCGAAATGTTTTAAAAACTTTCTGGCTAAAGTATCAGAATGCATTAAGGAAACAACTTCTACATTTTCCTCAAGAAATTCTGAGCAAGATCCCACCTTATTACTTTTTGCAAGTCTTGCACTACAAATTAAGAACTCAAATATTCCACCAATTGCTGTTAACCACTTGAAGCAGAAAATTTCTTCATTAGATTACGAAGAAATTGAGAAATATCTTTAAAATATAATTAATGAATAAGTTTTCTACTGCAAGTATATTTTTCTCAACATTCATAATTAATACGTTTCTATTTGTTTTTTCATAAGAATGAATTCCTAATCACATTTATTCATATTGAATAACGTGCACCAAACAACGGCGAAAAAAGTTCAAAGTTTTATAGTCGGTCTTACAAAAGTTAAGGATGATAAACAAGTTGGCATACTCAGATTTTTTTTCTATCACGTATATATTTCGTGTAAAACCAATTTCCATATAATAAGACTACGCTTAATAACCAGGCGTTGTTGCTTTTTTTCTATGGTTTCAAAATTTTCTGTTATCACAGTTGAAAATTTCCATATGCATAAATAACAATAAATTCTTTATGTAAAAAAAACAAATATAAAAACTTTTTTATACCAAAATGAAAGTTTCTTTTACATATTCAAAGTGGTCTCACACAAAATTTAGACGTTATGGAAAAAATCTGAGTACCATTTTTGAATTATCAGAACGACTACCAAACCTCTTTAACTTTTTTTAAAAGTCGATTTTGTTATACCGTGCTTTTTTGTTTTTTATAGTTAACATTATTCTGAAATTATTTTTGTTTTTTCATAGAATAATATAGAATAATTATCATTTAAAGTGAATACTGAATAATTTTTTATAAGTGTATAACTCAAAAAAACCAAAGAAATTAAAAAATTTTCAAATCCATTCCTTTTTCATCAATAATAGGTCTGTTCGCGTACTTTTTTAGTAAAATAATGAAAATCGTCAAAAGTAATGAAATTGAGAGAGAATTAACTTCGACACTGAAGAAGTAAACGAACGATTTTCTGGTAAAAAACTGAAAAATGTCAACTCCAATATTATTTCTATGTCATTTAATTTCTTTGTTAGAAATAAAAACAAAACCCTGAAGAATTCAAAACTATAAAAAATGTGTGCTGAAATCGTAAAAAAAATTATTTTAAATGAACTTTGCGAAAGTGACGACGATCTCAATGTCCTTTGGGAGGACACAACGGATGAAGAAGAGTTTAGTGCAATTTTATTACCAAAGAGGCCTCGGAATTGCATTAAAAATTATTTGGATGAAGTGGTACCTTCCTACAGTGACTATGAATTCAAGATCCATTTCCGAGTAAGCAAGGGCCTTTTTGATACCCTTTGTCAGAAATTTGAGAGTTCAGAAATATACTCAAGATTGCGACTCAAGATTTGGATTCTCATCCAAAAAACATATAGCAGTTTTTCTTTGGTTTGCTGGGCACGAGGCATGCTGCGTAAGGGACCTGGGTGATAGGTTTGACCTATCCATCTCAACCGTTAGCGTGGTCTTAAACAGATCAATTCTTTTCATAAGTGGCTTGGCTCGTGAGGTAATTCACTGGACAAATGATAATGATAAGAAGACTAGTAGTGAGTTTTTTAAAACTAAAAAAGGATTTCCAGGCGTAATAGGTAAGTTAAAATGGAGACTGTTTTCCTACTAATAACACTTTAATACTTCAGGAACTATTGACGGCAGCCATATAGTTATAGATCCACCAGCTTCCAGGAAAGACGACTACATTGACCGATGTGGAGATGTAAGCCTGGTTCTTCAAGGCATATGCAATCAAGATAAAAAGTTCATTGACATATTCGTTGGATTTCCTGGATCATCACATGACAGCTGGGTTTTTCAAAACTCCTTAATTTTCCCAAAGTTTAGAACTGCTTGCGGAGGTTATTCTTCTTGTGAAACTTCACAGACATATCGCTCATTTGTTTGAAAAACGGCATATAACTCGAAAAACGTACTTTTTGCTATAAAGATGCTGAAAATTTATAATACTAAGCTTTGTATTGTATAAAGTTTTTAGATTATAATCTGGAATACTTATATTTTTTAATATTGAAAACCTCAATTGAAAACTTCAAACGCGTTTTCTGCAAAATTACTTTTTTGAGTTATGCGTTCGTTGTTCGAGCAATTGAGTGCTTTGAAATGTATTTCAATTTGATAGGTTACATTATTTTGGGCGATTCAGCGTACCCATGCATAATGGAAAACTTAATAACTTCATACAAAGACAACGGGCACCTTTCAAGAGCACAGAAGGATTTCAATAAAAAGCTAAGCTCCTGCAGAGTGGTTATAGAACATACCTTTGGCATTTTAAAGCAACGCTTTCGGCAGTTGTATTATTGCAAGCTCAGAGGTATCGACAAATTGTGCCACTTCAACCGAGCTTGCTGCACTTTACACAATCTCTGCAGTGAGGATGATTTAGCACTTTTTGAAGAGAACCGTTTAGATCCACAAGAAGTAGAAGATTCCGAAGACACTGAAATATCTCTCGATATAAATGCTGGTAAAATGCGAAGAAATCAAATTTGTGAAGAGTTGCGCCAAATCCAAATCCAAATCATCCACACATCATAAAAAAAAACAACATATTTACATTTATTTTCAACTAATTTCTTCATTTATACATAGCATATATATTTAGTTGTGCGACACAAAATTTACGTTTAATATAAACGCTAATAAAAAGAAAAAATTCCTTATATAAAAAACAAATTAATGTTATTGACCAGAGTGACCAGAGAGTAATATAAAGAAGAATGATGCTTTTATTTCGTTTCCGATTAGTTAAGCTTTTCAAGAATTTTTTCAAGAAGGTCAATCTTTTTTTGATCCCTTGATGCCTTTTCTTCCATTAATTTTAGCACTTTTGAATGAAAATCTGCCTTTTCTTCCCTTATTTTCTGCAGCTCCTTCATGACACTAGACGTAGATTTCACCTTTGGCTGAGGATGGTTATTCTTTGGTACTTCTTTACAAGGTTCTAAAAGAAAAACATATTTTTGTTTTAATACTAATGCTATCCTTTGATCTTCAAATCAGTAAATGTTGAAATTGCCGGAATTAAAAAATACTGATTGCTTTTTGCATGATATGTAATTGAATGAATTGTAATTGATATGAAAATGTAATTGTTGTTCAACACTTATACCTGCAGTCAAATCCTGGGTGCTTATGCCTGCTTGGGTTAGAAGGTCATTCCGAGTAAGAGTTTCCTCGCTGCCCAAAATGTATTCTGGAAACATTCCTCTCTTCTTTTGAAGAATATTGCTCATTTCGCTAGGTATAATTAAAACATATTTAAGGATAATTTTTTAAATGAAATAAGAACATCTATCTTACCTTTCGAATTGGCATGAAAGGCGATTTCGTCCAGTTTGTGAATTGTGCCCTTTTGTTTTTTTAAACTGTCGTTCGAGTGAACCATATTTACCCTCGATTTGACTTAGACTAAACTCGTAACCAGCTGAAACCAATCGTTCACGAATAAAGTTCCACATTTTTTTTTAGTTTTGAGCTGCACTGTCTTTCCACTTTATCGGACAGTTCATCGATCAAAGACAGCAACAATTTTGTGGGTGCTTCTACCCAAACATTTTTAGGGGAATCTTGAGTGGCGTGAACTTCGTTTGCTTCCTTAAATGAAGTGCACTCTTCACCCAATTCATAATTTTGCATCGGCTCATAGACTGCGTCAATGTCATCTTCAATGGTTTGCAACTGCTGCGCTGGAGCCAGAAGCTGCTGACTTAATGAAGGCTCTAAACAAAATAAAAAGATTTAACAATCTTTTATATTTAAATTGTTAAAACAACAAACCAATTCGTAACCTTTTGTTGTTTCCGGAAGAACACTGAACCAATAATTCTTGTTTGTTCATATCCAACAAAAATAAATGCAAACAACTTGAAATGGAAAATAATTTATATGATTGTCAAAATCAATTTGTCAACCATTTGACAGTTTTCATCTTTTTACATCATGAAATTATACTAGTAAAAACTTTAAAAAACTTGAACTCAGAGAAAATTGAATTTCCCTTCTTTTACACAATCCTCTCAGTAAGCGAACGCTTTTCAGGCACTTTCAAGTAAAAGTTTTTGAAATATTTCGTTTGCATTCGACTACGCAAGCAGACCTAATGTGATGCAAAAATCGTCAATAATGTGATGGAAATAACGATGAATCTCAGTATGGAGTAACTGATTGGACTGGTCTTTCAATTACAAAACAGACACGGGCAATGAAAAACGGGGCGTGGCTCCACCCATACAATTAAAATTTATTTATTTGTTTACAATTAAAATTTTTGATTCAAAATAGCTATGGAAGTAAAAGTCACAGCACATTTTAACTCAGAATTTATTTAATATTTGGTGGTGTCCTATTATATATATATTATATATATATATATATATTTCTCCTTCATATCAAAAAAGAAATATAGTTTATTCTATCATCTTCTAATATATAAAATCAAATGTTTGTCCTTCTATCTGTCTGTCTGTCTGTCTGTTCCGTATAGGCTTGCGCACCGTTTATCCGATTGCACTGAAATTTGGACACCGAGTACGTTTCATACAGAGAAAGATCATATGGGATTTAAAAAGTGGGCGGAAGTATGTGGGCGTGGCATTCCGTAATAACTTCTAAACACCTGGACCGATTTCAATGAAATTTGGTATGAAGGTTCAACTGCTTCCAAAATAAAAAATAGGCTATAAAAAATAAGACTTAGAAAGGCCAGAGACTTCCAGAAGAGGGCGCTTTAAGTAGTGAATTTTTAAGACTCAATAACTCCTTAACGCCTGGACCGATTTCAATGAAATTTGGTATGAAGGTTCGACTGCGGCCAAGATAACATTGGCTATAAGAAATTCCAAAGACTACGCAAGAGGGCGCTTTAAGTAGTGCGTTTTAAAGACTCAATAACTCCTTAATGACTTGGCCGATTTCACTAAGATTTGGTACGTGAAATAACCTCACTGAATAATTGTACACTTATTCGTGAGAGTTGTAAGTTCTGATTTATTTTTGAAAATGCATCGCCTTTTATACAAAAAGCCTTCAATACTTCTTAACTATAACATACATATTTTGGTCGCATGCCTGCTACATGTTTTGCTATCGCATGCGACCGTTCTTATCTTCTAATTTTATTATCTACTTCTTATCTTCTAATTTTAGACCCACGCAGCTCGACCGTCATAAAATGTTAATCGTTGTGCCATCCAACCCATGTTCATGCTTGAACATTCTGCGGGGCCCGATGACTTTAATCTGGCAACGAAAAGTCAATGTTTACAGTCCGTTTGCTATTACATTTTTTCTTTATATAAATACAACAAATAATTCCTAAAACTAAAACAACCACAAATAGTGAAACATGACCACTCATGGTATGGAAATGCAATTTTCTTAATGGTACATGAGAAGAATTAACCTCAGCTAGCTGCTGCTTCAGCTTATCGATCTCCAAGCTGTTATTTATCCATGCTACATCTAATGGTTTAATATGTGTGACACTTTTGACATCTTTAGTCCATACAAGCGACTGAACTGAGATTTTTTGTCGAGATTCTTGCCGTTGATAGGACGGAATTAGTATGTCCTCGTAGACTGCCGAACAACCTGGACTCAATGTCAGTATCCCTTGTGATGGAAGCTCCAGTATGTTGCGTGTTTCAGAACCGCACCTTACTATCAGGCTGGACTTATTAAACAGCTTGAACAGCCAGCGGTTCTCGATGGATAACGGTTTAAAAAAGTTTGAATTCGATATCTCCTGAAATTGACATTCGGCATGCTGTGATCTCTTAAGTATGGATATTTCACAGTTGCGATGTGTTGCAGTTACCCATGGCCAATTTTCCTGACAAAGATAATTGCCATTTAACGTTTTCTTGCACTTATTCAGTTTTGACTCCGACATGAGAGCATACAAATTATGTTCAAAGTTGAATGCTATGTATTCTGCTTCTAGTTTTGCCATAATCGTGCTATTCTTTCTTTCCATTGGAATTGATATTAAATGATAGATCTCTGACGTATCGCTATTGATGACTGGAATTTCCGCATTAATTACAAGACGTTGATTGACTATCAACCCCTTTGCATTCATAGTGTTGTAGACTTCTTTTAACTCAGTATCAGATGCCCATCCTGGCAATCTATATTTGACTGGTAAATGAGACTTAATCGTCGATAATTCCTTGTGAAGTTGCGCAGGCGTTAACAGTTGAGGATTAACGTGACCATGGTGTAAATCTATTAATAAATTCATTATCTCAGATTGGACGCCTTCACATTCATCCAACATAATAACAAGTTGAGCTGTCATTATTTGAAACAGCATTGATCTTTGCTCTGCTTTCATTACTGCATCTTGAAACGTTTCGAGTTGAGAACTCATTTTTAAAAAAGTCTTGTTGATATCTTCAGTTGTCTTCTTTAAAATGTTAAGCAAAGAATCTACTATAGAAGTTTGCTGCTTTATCAGAGTATCTAAATCTTGTTGGTTATCAAAGATGTTCTTCATATTTTGTTCCATTTCTTTTCTATCGTCCGCATCCATCATCCCGAATAAAAAATGGTAAATTGATCCAACGAATTCGAAAGGAGCCCTGCGTGATCTTTCGCTTTTTATTAACAGATCGTTATTTTGTTTTAATCGATTATATCGTCTATTAAAACCTGCTACAATCAACATGCAAGAGCTTTCATAATCATTCAACTTCTGGCAGTTGTTTTGTAGTTTTAACAAAACGTTTTGAATTTTGTCCACTTCATCCATATACGGACCTAAATCATAGTAAATGATTAAATTCCATTTTGCACTTGAAACATCCATATTTCCAATACGTTCGAAATAAACAGCTGTGTCTTCCTGCAACTCTGAAATGCGGGCTCCAATTGTACCGTACGCTTTTGATGGTGCTGCGTTAACCTGATTGACTATTATAAGAAATAACATCAAACATATCTTATGCCAGCTGACTAATTCCTTGTCCTTGTTTGCGCTAGTTGTCGTTAAAGTTGTTTGACATGATTGACGATCATCCTCGTCTTCATTTCTGTCTGTTGTCTCCAGAGGACATATTTTATGAATAGGACGCTTAAATATGTTATTCTGAGTTTTAACCGTTATAACTCGTACTTTTCCATCTGATCCTGGATGAGTGCCAACAATTTTAGCTAGAGGCCACCTTGCCGGGTTCGTGTCCTCATTTTTTATAATGACTACTTGGCCACATCGAAGGTTGCATTTTGATTGCTTCCACTTGTACCTCTTTTGCAATGTTACGAGATACTCATCTTTCCATCTCTTTCAAAAGTCATTTCTCATTTTCTGTATAAGTTTCCAACGGTCTAAACAACTTATCCTGCGATCATCCTCTGCTTCTGGAATTTCTAATAAGGGTCGACCGATCAAGAAATGTCCCGGTGTTAACGTGTCATTTTCATCTGCACTATTGCTAATTGCACAAAGGGGTCTTGAATTTAATACTGCCTCTATTTGACTAAGAAACGTAGTCAATTCTTCAAAGGTCAATTTGTTTTCTCCAATGACTCGCTTTACATGGTACTTCATTGATTTGACACCAGCTTCCCAAATTCCTCCGAAGTGAGGAACTTGCCGGGGGAACAAAATGCCATTGGATTTTGTCATTTTCTATAATGGCGGCAAGCTTGGAGTTATTTTTTATTGCTTTCTTGAATTCAATATCCAACTTTTTTGCTGCTCCCACAAAGTTTGTACCATTATCCGAATAAATATGTTGACTTTTTCCTCATCTTGCGAAAAAACGTCGTAAGGCTGCTAAACACGCTTCCGATGTCAAATCGCTTACAACTTCCAAGTGTATTGCCTTAGTTGCCATACAAACCAATACCATTATGTAGCCTTTGTAACATTTCTGTCCTCTTCCCTTAGAACATTTTACGAGAAGAGGTCCTGCATAATCAATTCCTGTATGTGTGAATGGATGTGCACATGACACACGAAATTCTGGTAATTGTCCCATAATTTGTGTATTAGCTGCGTGTTTGTACCGAATGCACTTTACGCATGACCGATTACATTTTTTTATTATGTCCTTTAGACCAATGATCCAATACTTTCTTCTTATTAAGCCTTCCATTAAACGATTACCTCCATTTGTTGTTTCGTAAGCATTTTATTTCATTCCTGAACTCCATATTTTGTTGATTCATTATCAGCCTTATTTCTGCAGTCCGAAGTTCATTTGTTGTTAAATACGACGGAAATTTTTCTTTTTTTAACATTCTTATAAATCTTATAACGTACGCCAGTACTCTTTCTAATTTTTTCATTGTTGCACATCTTTCTTGAAGTAAATGCAAAATATTCTCTATTTCCCTGGATTTTGTTGCTGACACCAACACTGTATCCTCCTGCGTTGATATCTGCTCTGGCCATTCATTTTCTTCTTTAACCAGCCATGATGGACCTTCCCACCACAAATCATGTGTTTTTAGTTTGTGTGGTGATATTCCTCTTGATGCTATATCAGCAGGATTTTCCTTCGTATTTATGTAATTCCAATTTGCTGCAGGAATTAACGCCTTAATATCAGCTACTCGTGATCTGACGAATTTATCTTTACTTTTATCGTTTTTAATCCAATTTAAAGTTATTGTTGAATCACTCCAAGCATATGTTTTGGATTCTCGATTTATAATATCCTCAATTTTGCGTAATAATTTCGATAATAAGTGTGCTGCGCACAGCTCCAGTTTCGGTAAGATCTTCTTGTTTTTGATTGGATTGACTTTGCTTTTTGCCGCTATCATTGATATCATTGCTCCTGCCTTGATATACACTACTGCAGCATAAGCCTTTTGGGATGCATCTGCAAATCCATGGAATTGAAAAGCTGTTTCTTCTTTTAGCCAAATCCACCGGGGTATTTTAACTTCTTTTAAATTTGATAAATGTTGCACAAAATTTAACCATTCTTTTGTTAATTCATTATTTAATGGCTCATCCCATTCGGCCTTCATTATCCATAACTTTTGTATGAACAGTTTTGCAATGACCTTTACAGGTGTTAACCAGCCAATTGGATCAAATATTCTTGCTAAATATGACAAAGCTTGACGCTTGGTGACCGCCGTTTTTTCTAATGGTGTTATGCTGAACATAAACTCATCGTTGCTAGGACTCCATTGGAGACCTAATGTTTTTATTGTTTCATCTTCTTGAAGGAGTAGAACTTCATTTTCCCCAACATTTGGAATGCCTTGTATTATTTCGTCGTTATTTGAAATCCATTTTCTAAGATGAAATCCAAACTTTTCCAAATGGTTTGCAAGCTGTCTTTGAATTGTTTTACATTCTTTAATGCTATCCGCTCCAGTCATCAAATCGTCCATATAAAATTCGTCCTTGATGATCTTAGCAACCTTTGGATTGCTACATTTGGCGGCAATTTCATGTAATGTTCTTGTTGCTAGAAACGGTGCTGCTGATGTCCCATATGTAACGGTTGTTAGTTTATATTCCTTCAAAGGCAAATTTTTCCTTTCTCTCCAAAGAATGCATTGATCATTTTGATCTTGTTCCGCTATTTTAATTTGGCGATACATTTTTTCTACATCTGAAGATATCACATATTTCCAGATTCGCCAATAAATTATTATATCAAACAAATCCTTCTGAAGTCTTGGCCCAATACATAGAATATCGTTTAGACATTGTCCATTTGTTGTTTTTGCAGAAGCATCAAACACAACTCTTATTTTTGATGTAAGCTTGTTCTCTCGAATAATGACTTGATGAGGAAGATAATATTGTCCTCTGCCTCCTTCCTTGATTTCTTTCATGTGTCCAAGCTCCTGATACTCCTGCATAAATTTTACATATTCACTTCTTAAAAAATTGTTCGCTTGTAGACGCCTTTCTTAATTAAGAAATCTGGCCATTGCTTGTTTTCGGGAATCTCCGAGCTCCTTATTTTCTTTAAACGGCAATGTGACGATGAATCTGCCATCTGCATTTAACTTTGTTGTAGCCTCATATTGTTTCAAGCATACTTCTTCTACGAGTGAACTTGTTGCGTCATCAACTTCTTCTAGCTCCCAAAATCGTTCAAGGTTCGTTGTTGCTGCCGAGATGTATTTTGAATTTTTATCAGGAATTTGGAGAGCACCCGATAATATCCATCCTAATTTGGTTGATTGACCTACTATTTTTTCCATTTTGACCACTCCTTCAAAATCAATCCTGCTTGTTTTATTAAAATTTGGATCAGCTAAAGTATAGTTTTTCCATTTGTTGATGTCGTACTGAAACGATCTATCTGGCTGAACGCTTGTTAACTTTGGTAACACCAACGCCTCTGTTACAAACATATCGTTGCTAATATATCTTGGATGCATTTCTAGCTTAACTTTTGTTTTCGCCATGCCGACCGTTGTATCACCAAGACCTTGTAACTTTATGTTAGTTTTACTTCTTGGCAGTCTAAGCAATTGCACCACTTCTTCTGAAATTGCTGTTCTCTGTGACCCTTGATCGATTAACGCTCTCATCATGAAAAACTCGCCTAGCAAGGTTTTTACTCGCACTTGTGCTGTTGCTAAAAGTATTGTTGACTTCCACTTTTCTTCTGTCATCATTGCATTTGATTTTTCTTGCTTCATGTCGTTTTGACTTCTATTTCCTAGAGGTTTTGTTTCGAAGTGTATTAGAACATGATGACTTTTTCCACACTTCCTACATCTCTCATTGCTATTTGTGCATTTCTTTGTTATGGAATGATTCAGGCATATGAAGCACGTGTTAGTTTTCCGAGCCCAACTGCTACGGTCATCTACTGTTAGCGTTTGAAATTTGCGACAGTTAATGATATTATGACCGCTTAAGTTACAATAAAAACATTGTTGCTGAACACTATTATACGATCCACTGGATCGCTGATTGCCCTGATAACCAGTGAATTTAGATGTTCCGGTTTGGCGTTTCCCTTTAATGGCTTCCAAAGATTGGAAATGTTGCTCAAAAAAATTGCAACACATCTTCAAGTTTCTGTATGTCCCTTGTTCTTTTGATTGCCTGTTCGTACAAACGAAGTCCCTCTTTGTCCAGCTTCCTTATTATTATACGAGCAATGAATGGTTCGTCTAGCTCCATATTCATTCCCTTCAAAGCGTTAATGCACTCATTTGTAGTATCGAGCAACTGTCTTACACTGTTTGCAGTTTCACTATTTATCATTGGTTGATCTATTAATTTGTCAACAAGTGATGTGTACATTAACCTACGATTTGCGTATTGCTGCTGCAACACATCCCATGCGACCTCGTAATTCTCTTCCGTGACGGTTAAATGATGAATTAGCCTTCCAGCTTCACCTTTTATAACAGATTTTAACCGATACATTTTTTCAACGTTCGAAATCCCTTTAATATTATGTATTAATTTGGTGAATAAGTCAAAGAACGACGGCCACTCGTTTATATTGCCGAAAAACAATGGAATCTTGATTTCTTCCAGTTTTATTAACTGCGGATTCGGTTTTAGGGAAAGTGAATCCCTCTTTCTTGCCAACTTTTGCAAAGTATGAAAACACTGTTCCTCTAATTCTTCATAAACATCCTCCAAATCATCATTAACCACTCCCATGTCAATGGTCAGCTTCTTATAAATTGTTTTGCAATCTTGGATTTTTTTCTTTTATCCTTTCTTTAATTTCATCAGCCTTTTAGGTTGAAATTTCTTCCATTTGCTCTTCAACGTCTATCAATAATATTCGCAATTTCCTTGTTTGTTTAAAGCATTTTGACGTCAGCTCTATATGACGACCTCCACCATCCTGTTTTTTTTCCAATATTTGCACTTTTTTTGCAGACGCCATTTCTCCAACTTCTCCTTCAACTGCTTCTTTTATTGGTTCTACTAACTCCGTTTGTTGTGCAGCTTCATTGATACGGAGCTTCTTTATGTCTTCTATAACATTTTTTATTTGGTTAAAATAGTCTCTTACAAAATAGCTTTCATTTGTAATTCCAAATGCTTCAATTTGTTTGTGGTTGTTCTGGAATTCATTCCAGAATTGAGCTAGCCGATTATCGTTTGTTTCGACACAAGTCTTCCTTTCCCTTCCATCTTCAATTCTTTGACTCAAACTATAAATTTGCTCGCCAATTTCTTTTTGGCGTTCTAATAATTTCTGCTTCATGATGATATATTTTTTTTTTTAAACACTGTACCGGTGTAAGCCCCGGGTACGCTTATTTCACTGTAGGTCGTGAAATACACCAACACTTGATTTGATTTCGCAAATCCCAATTACGACTGTATCGTTGTCGCTAGTTTTTTTTTAAATTCTTTTGCTTATTTTAAATAACTATTTAAAATAAACACACTATTCCGATGTAAGCCTCGGATACGCTTATTTCACTGTAGATCGTGAAAAACACACCTTCTTTCGCTTAGTTAATTTTTTTTTAAATTTCTTAAGTCTCTTACCACTGGTGGGGGAAAACTATAAGAAATATTTAAAATAACTCGAAGGACCTAAATGAATAATTGTACACTTATTCGTGAGAGTTGTAAGTTCTGATTTATTTTTGAAAATGCATCGCCTTTTATACAAAAAGCCTTCAATACTTCTTAACTATAACATACATATTTTGGTCGCATGCCTGCTACATGTCTTGCTATCGCATGCGACCGTTCTTATCTTCTAATTTTATTATCTACTTCTTATCTTCTAATTTTAGACCCACGCAGCTCGACCGTCATAAAATGTTAATCGTTGTGTTTTCTCACGCTGATCCTTTACGCGTTCTGTGTACTGACAGAACGCATAAATTATGTAACACGAACCCATGTTCATGCTTGAACACTCACCCTACAACCAAATTGAAGCTATTTTAATTTCAGAAAAATTCCGTGAGAGGGTGCTTTATTCAATCAACTATGTATGGTTTATTCACGTCAAAACGGATAAACCGATTTTGATGAAACTTAGTAAGCATATGTATCTGTTACTGAAATAGATCCTATGGTTTTAAAAGTTAGTTGCTTGGTTAGTTTGCTTAGTTTTGGACATTACTGTTTTTTAGTAAATAAAAAAGGAAATATAATTTTTTGGGAGTTTTTTATTCATATTTTTTCTGATTATTAGTAATATTAAAATTAAAAACATAAATATAAAATGCAAATGAGTCTCAGTATGTAATAAAAAGAACTGAGGAATACCTAAATATTTTGATCAGATACTGTTTTAGGGAATCTCTCAAATTAAATGCAGCATTAGAAGAGCGATTTCCAAAATAGGTCTGTATGACTGTAATGGCCTTGTTTTGGTTCTGCATGTTCCCCCAACATCTCGATTATTTTAAATATGATCAACTAAATCAAGTGTAAAATAATTTCTTTCATTTTGCAGCATTAAGAAATTGTGGAGCACAATAGTGGCTAGTATGAGTTTATCTGCATTTCCCGGAGTAGCGTGTATTGTTGTTAGTAGGATACGCCAACGGTTGGCCAAAATTCCAACAAAATTTTCGATTAGTACTTGAGCTTTAGAGAGCAAAAAGGTCGCATTAAATTCGGTTAAAGGGGAAATGCACTGTCGCCGACGAAATAATAAAGAAAAATTATTTCTGTTCCCGGTAAGTTAGCGTCCATCGGAA
Organism: Tetanocera ferruginea; assembly: GCA_958299015.1. NCBI lineage: Eukaryota > Metazoa > Arthropoda > Insecta > Diptera > Sciomyzidae > Tetanocera > Tetanocera ferruginea. The sequence goes on from OY282640.1 coordinate 70,354,865, forward strand.
CTTCTTAAGTAGACTTTATAAGTTTCTTTCCAAATTCACTACGAGCAAGAACACCGCCGTCACTTTGGCTTCCGAATGCTCCGAATGCACATATGTGAAAACATAGTTTGCATCGCAAGCTGCTAATATTACTATGCTGTATGTTTTCTTCCCTACAAGAACACAACCGGTTATATGTCTAGTCAAATAAAAGAAAGCAAAACAGAAGTTTAAGTCAGTATTTTCTATCAGCCTCTTAAGGGCCATGTGAAAAATCTAACCAAAATGTTTGTATACATGTTATTTTGTATCCTTTTTATACATAGGCTATTTTATAAGTAAAAATTGTATAGTCATCTCTCTTACACTTTTTTTATGCCCATTATTACTGTCAGCAAAATAATATGTGAAATAACAGAAATTATCCGTCAAAATTTCCTGTTAAAGCAATAAATTAAGTAACTAATCAACTAACTTATTTATGTGGCATATATATCTTTTAGAGCTTTCAGTTAAATGGCTAAGAAATTAACTGCTTTTGTAACATACATACCAGTTATAGTAGTCTCTTAAATAACTATATAATAGCTGTGTTTTTTACCAAGCGAGTTGTAAGAAAAAGACCGCTTATCATATGTATACTCGCTTAAATATCACAGGAAAATGTTAGTCGATTAAAAGTTTGCCAAGCAAACGAAAAAAAATGCTTCCAAGTTTTGTTTTAAATATTGTGTAAATTTTCTATAAAGGTGGCCACTGTAACTCATTGACAGACAATAGTGATTCATAAAATCGACATTTGTTAGTACCCAATACTTAAAATGATTTATTCAAAATTTCTTGTTGATCAATCTTTGTGATTGATCAAACGTAGTCAATATATAAAATAATTTTTGGTTTTTCAACTGTTTCGTATTCAAAATATTTTGAGTATCGGTTACTTTTTAAGAACCGAGTTTCAAGTAATTAAAATTTGAAAATTTATGCAGCAATATCTGTCAAAGCTTTGACAAATAAAATAAATTATCAAAAAACATGAAGAGAAAAGTCAATAAGCAGGAACAAAAGTGGAAGATGGAGCGATGCTGTATTATTCGCTACACCGATCAAGCGAAAAGAGAAGACTGACAAAAAGGATGTGCTTATACCCACGTTGCGTGCCTCATTCATTGCAGAATTATTGAAGGTTTCAAAAACCGGTAAAACGAAGCGTAAAACCTGGAAGCTCATGGACATCCAGAACTAAAAAGCCACTTTCCATCTGCCGAATATTCCATCTGGTGTGAAGAGAGATCGAGGTTCATCAATGTTTAGACCGTTTGCGGTTATAACCAAGAATATGTCATTACCAAGAGGTCACATATCTGAATTAGGCTTCGTCACACAGAATTAAAAAGTAGTGTGGAGCTCATATGTGAGGGTGCTAAACAATCCAGAGAACGATGGTGTCATCAATGTGATGTTGCTGGTTAATTTTATGTGTTATTCATTTAAGTCTCCCTTATCTTAGTCCGTAAGTTGTCATTATGTGTATATTCTATATAGTATATAATAATATAGGACGTTTTTAATAAATGCAGCAACATTTGCTCGAAAACACCCTCGAAAAACAAATCGACACACATTTGTCGATTACAAAGCCGCCTTCGACAGTCCAATAAGGAGTCACCTCTACTCCATCATGTCTGAATTTGGTATTCCTGCGAAGCTAATACGTCTTTGCAGGATGACGCTGAAGAACACCAGCAGCGCAGTGAAAATCGGGAAGGACCTCTCCCTTCCGTTCAATACCAAGCGAAGTTTCAGACAAGTTGATTCCTTATCGTGCGACTTCTTTAATATAGTCATGGAGTAGATCATCCGAGCTGCTGACCTGAGAGGCAACGGCACAATTTTCTATAAGAGTGTTATGCTGCTGGCGTATGCTGATGATATTGACATCATTGGGCGAAATACGCGCGAAGTCAGTGCAGCATTCTCCAGGCCAGAAAAAGAGTCGAGTCGAATGGGCCTTGCAGTGAACGCAGATTAAACGAAATATCTTGTGTCAACAAACAAACAGTCCCAGCGTCTTGGAAACCACGTCACTATTGACAACACCTCCTTTGAGGTAGTGAAGGACTTTGTTTACCTGGAATCCAGCATTAACTCCTCTAACGATAACGACCAACGGTTGTAAGCGCCATCTAAGTAAGTAAGCAACATTTGCTCATACAAGTTCAATGAAATACTTATTATTTTTATTGTGATTTAGTTTGTTCTTACCCTTATATCATCTTACATTCAGCAGCTCATCGGCTATTGTTATTGTTTGGCAATTTGATATTTTTTAGATTTGTTTTTAATGCTTTTACGACATTTCAGAAAATGTTGCCAAGTTTTAAAACAAATATTTCAAAGCGACTTTGTCGTTTTTTGAGAACTCGGTTGGTAAAAAACACAGCTAATATTAAAAAAATTTTCAACTATACGAACGTTTGTATGTATATAATTTTTTTTTCCATTTTTATTGAATTTTCTGAATATTACATTAAAAATATTGATTGTTTGAATCCTTAAAATAACATTATTATTTTATTGATAAATACATTTTGGTTCTATTTAACATGTTGTGATAAAAAAAAAATTGAATTACAATGAAATATATAATATTGGTGGAACATGCAAAACTCGCTCATTTCATTTTTATGTAAAACAACATTTATCACAAATAACTTATAAATCACTTATAATATTACTAAGCTAACACTTTAAACTATATAAAATACTACTACTTCAAAAAATATTACATTTATTTAAGAATTAAAATATTACTCGATTTCGCGAGTCATATCAAATTAGAAAATTGTGTAACCTGACGTTATTGTTGTAAAGGTATATTTGTCAGAGAACAAGCCAAATGCAAGTGAAATTCAGCAGGTTGTCTTTGTCTATGATCCCAATTAAAATAATCAGGGTTGTACAACTGAATTGCTGTCTATTATATAATGAGTTTTCAACTGACAGTACTTTTGGAGGCCATCGTAACAACAAAATATTCTTGAATATGTATTAGTAGGAAAAAAATATTTTTGCAAAGGTATTGGAGTTTCGGTTAGTCGTGTCTTTCTGGGTTGTAGTTATAGTTAAAAGATCCAGTGTTCTAGGGACGGACTATATTAACATGTTTCCCGTCATTAGCTCCCAGGCAGTAAGGCATTCCAGTTTTGATAAAAAATTTATTTGCTTTTGATATTTGCTCGTTTGGATTTGGGGGCGCTATATAAATGGCATGCAGCTCTTCCCAATTAGCATGGCATGTTTCATATACAATTTTTCCCACTGTCGATGTACCCAATTTGTGAGCCCATGCTAGAACTTGAATGTTTGATCCTTGAGCCAAGAAACTGAAATAATGTTTGCGTTTAATTTGTATATTTTTTATTAACAGTCTACTTACAGCAACGTTATAGATAAGCGTGTCTCTGGATCTATTGCTTTTCTATTTGAAAATCGTTGTAGCTTTTCTTTGAGAAGTGATAACAACAAATTAAAGTTAGTCACGCTCATTCTTGTGGCTTTGAAGAAATGTTCCTCGTCTTTTTCTTTTAGCTGTTGGGTACATGTTCGAAAGAAACCTTAATCTTCTCGAGTAAGATTGACTCGTCGAACCCACCACCTTCTTGTGCTCTGCTGATGTAGCTGATGAGCTTCATAAGCCAACCGAACAGTGTCTACGATTTTGGCAATTGTTGTAACATATTCCACTAATATATTAGTATTGCTCATGATGTTTAACTATTAGAAGGACGAATTAAAAAATATTTTCAATAAGCAGTTCTACGAAGCTGTAACTAAAAAATTGTTTCTGTCAAATTCACTGTTAAATGCAGTGTCACAAGTTCTGATTGTTGCTGTTGCATTTATTATAATCAAGTCGTCGAGAACACTGCGACAATTCTCTCTGACGACAAATTCTACTCGGTGGTGGTCGGTGTTCGCATGTTCCAGTCAATGTGTATCGGCTATCAATTGTCTCAACAATCAGTCAGACAATTGAACTAACAACGATTTTGACATAGGCTGACAATTTTTGGCATTTCCTTTTGAAGTTAGAGAGAAACTTGACAAGCAAACATAGTAGAATCAGGGTAGCATCGTGAATTTTGTGGGGCCCTGGGCTAATACTATTAAGGGGCCTGCCTAATTTCTCAACTCATTGCCGAATTGTCAAAACTGATTTTAATATGACTTAGTACTTTTGCCAGTACACGACATTATAAAATAAATTGACAGATTATATAATATATATATATAAATAATATAAATTATAAAGCATTTTTGTTATATTCAAATAAAAGAATTTGCAGCTTTTTGAGTACTTAGTTAAATAAAAATTTATGAAAATAACTAATAAATGATTTAGTCACTAGTTCGCCATTGTTGTCCTTTATTTGTTTTCAATATACGACATCCTAGAGAAAGAGAGCTTAGCTTCACACCTTGTGATTGGTAATGTTAAGAAATCTTAAGGATGGTGTATCAATTTGGGAAAACAACAACAGGTTTGTTTCGTAAATAATCATAAAAAAAAATTTCCCTCCAAGAAGGTAAGACTCTTGAATAGACCCTAGTTAGTAAGATTTAAGCTGATTTTTAGTAGAAATGTTTTGAATTGCACAATGACGTATGTACATAAGAGTATTAACGAGGTCCTGGGCTGAAGCCCATAAATCCCTAAGATAGATCTAAGATCCCTAAGATGATATAATAATAAGGTAGGCTCATATTTTTATGGCTGCTCAAATGTCTAATTTTACACTAATAAAGCTGTGAGGTCTATAATCGTTAAACAATAAAGTCAGCAACAACAACTGGAGAAACAAAAATGCGACCAGCTGACTTTGGCATCTAGCTCACTTCCTCTCCAATATGCGCCTACCTTGTTCTTCTACCATGCACCTGAGTAGAATTTTCAAATTATGAAACAAGTGTCATTTATTGTCAGGCCACAAAATCAGAAATCGAAAATTTCTTGGCTGAAGACACTTATTTGACAGTTTATTTGACATTCCCAATTGTCTTGACAATATTGTCGTGTGTGGCTGTAGCGTAATGAAAATACAAAAATTTGTTTGCTTTTCTACCAATGAATGTGATTTCACCTCATAATTGCCAAGTTCAGTTGTAAACAGGGTTACGTAAAAATTAAAACGTACTAATAAAAAGAGTTGACTTTGTATAGTAGGCGTTTTTGTTTATTTGTTAAGAGCAGACCAAAGAATGTCGAAAAAACTTGATTTTTATTTTATTCAGAGCGATAAAAGTAGATTGATCGAGTTTTTGTTTTCACTCATAGCACAACGAAAGTACTCTCGATGCGACTCTATGTGCTCTGTATCAAACGTTCGAGCACGTATAGCATATGTCAGATAACACTTACATGAAATAAATGAAAATGAATAATCTTTAACAAAATTTAAAGAAAACAATCAATATAGAATACAAAATATAAAATTGTGCAAGAAATATGATTTTAAATTACTTACTTACTTACTTAGGTGGCCATGACAACTTGTTGACGGGTTACGGCCGACTTCATCAGCTCTCGCCAGGCGTCTCTGCTTCGCGCGTGCCGTCTCCAATCTCTTTCACCAAGCGCGGTAAGGGCTCCCTCGGCCTGGTCAATCCATCGGAGGCATGGCCTTCCTCTTTGTCGTCGACCCTCGGCTTTCGCCTCAAACACCTTTTTCGAACGAGCTTCTTCATCCATACGGAAGACATGACCCAGCCAACGTAGTCGCTGAATTGTTATACGCTGGACTATGTCAATGTCGTCGTAGAGCTCGTACAGTTCGTGGTTCATTCGAATGCGATAGTCGTCGCCAACTGGAACAGGACCAAAGATTTTGCGAAGAACATTCCTCTCGAACACCCCAAGAGAGGCTGCATCTGCTTGCGATACCACCTGTGGGTGTTATATATCCACAAATAAAAGATTCTTTTTACACAAATGAAAATTCTTTATTTAAATTTAAATTTTTTATTTTGGACATTTATTTTTATAACTGTTTCCAACAAATACAAATTGAATAATGATTTTTAAAAATGAAAATTTTTGATTAACAATATTTTGATTCTTAGATAATAATATTTTTTTGGATAAATATGAAAGTGTATATTTTGTAGAGTGTCTGTTTTGTATGTTGTGATGTTGGTGTTTATATGTGGTGGTATTGAGTCACCAATTGTGGATGATATCCACAAATGAATTTATTTTTTATAATTTTTATTTAATTTAATTTAAATTTTTTTTTAACATTTATTTTATGAACTTATTTCGTCGAACACAAATTGAATAATGATTTTTAAAAATGAAAATTTTTGATTAACAATATTTTGTTTCTTAGATAATAATATTTTTTTGGATAAATATGAAAGTGTATATTTTGTAGAGTGTGTGTTTTGTATGTTGTGATGTTGGTGTTTATATGTGGTGGTATTGAGTCACCACACACCCATGCCTCAGCGCCATAGAGAAGCACAGGTATGATAAGCGTCTTGTAGAGTGTTAGTTTTGTCGTTCGAGAGAGGGCTCTGGAACCTAATTGCTTACTTAGCCCGTAGTGGCACATATTAGCAATTGTTGTTCTTCGCTTTATCTCCAGGCTGACATTGTTGTTGCTGTTTGCGGCGGTGCCAAGGTATGTAAACTCCTTGACAACTTCAAAGTTATATTTGCCTGCTGTAACATGACGCCGCACTTCCCTATTAGGAGACAGCATATACTTTGTTTTGCCCTCGTTCACCGTCAAACCCACTTTAGCTGATTCCTTTTCGATAGCGGCGAAAGCAGCGGTTACATCTCTCTTGGTTCTGCCGATAATATCGATATCATCAGCTGGACACCTCATACGCAAGGAGCTGGACACCTTTGTAGAAAATGGTACCATTTCGATGTACACCTGCCTTTCGTTGGATCCTCTCCATGATTAAATTGAAGAGATCGCATGATAGCTGGTCGCCTTGTCTGAAACCTCGTTCGGTATAAAAGGACCTACCTTGACTGAGCTGCATATATTGCTCAACGTCATCTTGCAGAGCCTTATCAACTTTGCAGGCATACCGAACTCAGACATTGTTGCGTACAGGCAATCTTTGTAATCAACAAAGAGATGATTTGTGTCGATTTGGTTTTCGTGGGTTTTCTCCAGGATTTGGCGTAGTGTAAAAATCTGGTCTATGGTGGACTTGCCAGGACAAAAGCCACACTGATAAGGTCCAATCAGTGTTTTGGTATGCGGCTTCAATCTTTCACACAATACGCTCGAAAGAAGCTTGTATGCGATGGAAATAAGACTGATACCTCGGTAGTTGGCGCAGATTGTCGGGTCTCCTTTCTTAAGTATAGGACAAAGCACACTGAGATTCCAATCGTCGGGCATAAACAATTCAGCAGCCAGGCCGTCAGCACATGCGGCTTTGTTGTTTTTGAGTCACTGGATAGCAACTTTAACCTCGTCATGGCTAGGTGGTGGAATTTCCACTCCATAATCGTCGATTGGTGGTGTCAGACTGCATTCTCCAAGGGCGGAATTGTTGGTATCGTCGCCTGCAAGCAGATTGGAAAAATGCTGTCTCCATAATTTCAATGCGCACTGCGTATCTGCTACCAGATCACCATTTTCATCTCTACAAGCGGATGCTCCGGGCTTGAAACCTTGGGTTGGACGCTTAACCTGCTGGTAGAATTTTCGAGCATCCTTCTTGCCCTGGTACACCTCAATTTTTTCTCGCTCACGCTTTTCCTGCTCTCTTTCTTTACGTCTGAAAAGGCATCTCTCTTCCTTCCTCTTATCGCGATAGTTTTCGTGCATGGCTCGCGTTGCAGATGACTGCAGCGTCTTTTTATATGCGGCGTATTTTGCTGCTGTCGCCTCGCGACACTCCTGGTCATACCATTGGTTGCGAGGTTGCGGGCGCCGAAAACCAATGACTTCTTCAGCAGCAGTGCGCATGGAGTGGGATATATACGCCCAAAGTCCGCCAGCGTCGTCGAGGCAAGAGTAAGGTTGGTTGAGCTTAACCGAGAGTTGCGCGGAGTAGGCTTCGGCGGTCCGTTGTGATAGCAGCTTATCGACATCAAGCTTTCGTTGCATACCTGTGCGTACATTCTTCGCATTGCACAATCGCATGCGGATCTTGGCTGCAACAAAATAATGGTCGGAGTCAATATTGACCCCCCGAAATGTGTGCACATCCAGTACAATTGAAGCGTGCCTTCCGTCGATCACAACATGATCAATTTGGTTTCGCGTTTTTTGATCCGGGGACAGCCAGGTTGCCTTTTGGATATCGAGGTGTTGGAATCTGGTGCTACTAACTACCATGTTTTGTGCCGCGGCGAAGTCGATCAGTCTTAGACCGTTATTCGAAGTGGTCTCGTGGAGACTGAACTGACCGACAGTGGAGCCAAAGATGCCTTCTTTTAAAATCGCCGAGAACTATTTTTACGTCATGGGCCAGGCAGCGATCATACACGTCCTCTAGGCTCGCGTAGAAGGTGTCCGTGATAGCATCGTCCTTTTCCTCCGTCGGGCATGTGCGCAAATAAGGCTGATGTGGAAGAATTTCGCCTTGATGCGAATTGTCACCAGCCAGTCACATCTCTTTCGTTCACAGGTGTGAACCGGGAAACAAGATGGCGTTGTTTCCGACTTACGACGAATCCGCATCCAAATTCGCGCATCTCCGCATGGCAGCTGTAGTAGATATCGCAGTCTGCTCTCTTAGAGCAGCCTTGTCCTTTCCATCGCATCTCCTGGATAGCAGTGATGTCAGCCTTTATTTTTTCGAAGGCTTCCGCCAGTTGGACAGTGGCACCTTCCCTATAAAGGGTCCGGACATTCCAAGTGCATTCCCGTTAATCATTATCCGTTTTTCGTTTGCGGTGGTCGTCAAAGTAGTGGGGGTTCCTATCCGAGGCATAGACATCGCCGCTCAAATTGGCCGCCAAAGTTTATCGGGCGATAGTTTTTGACGTTTCCAGGAGACACCACGCGGAGGTTTTGAGTCGACTTGAGACGATTTCGACATGGATAATGCTGGCCTCGCCAAGTTGAGGCAGTCAGACACGTTGCCAAGTGAAGATCGCCCCCCTTTTGTCCCCCCTATTATGATTTTAAATAATAATTTAATAGAAAATACTCTTAAATGACAGCTAAGGCATTTGATGCCCGTTTTGATTTCGCACATATCGCACACTAAATAAAAAACAGTCACAACTCTAAAATCATAACTTATTGAGAAGCGAAAAACAGATCTCTTTGGTTGAAACTGCAGAAGAAAAGCAATTTTAATTTAAACACTCAAACTTCATTCTTCCAGTTAATGAAGAAAATAATGAAAAAGATGGTTAGATATGTCTTATCTTAATTGATTTATAACAAAAAGTCGATATCAAAATAAAATTTTCAAGTCACCCGACTTTTCTCTACAATGACAGGTCTCCACTCTGTCGTTGTAGAGAGGAGTCGGGCGACTTGAATTTTTAAAAAGCGACAACAACAAGCTTCAGCAGAAAGTGCTTTAAACACTACTCAAAACTAAGTACAAACTCAAAAACAAAAAACGTGAAGCTTTATTCAATGAAAAGAAAAAAATTAAAAGCAAAGAAATTATTTTCAATTATTCACAAGATTTTTAATCAGCAATATTTTTTCAGGTTATTGAATTGAATTTAATTTTATTTAATTATATTATTTAATAAACTTACAATAAAGTTTGCGATTACATATATAAATAGAACATAGAAACGAGCACTTGAGCTGCCAGCACGAAAAAACACGAATGTAAACAATGGCTGAAATTCTTTTTGACGTCTGCTTTCGTCGCCAAATTAGAATTAAATTGAAGCTGGTAACAGCGACATTCGATGTCGGGCAACAATGTCGTCGCGATTGAACCAAAAGCTCGTCCCATAAGAAATACATGTAAAATAAAAGTGACGCTTGACGCTCGTCGCCTGTTGTCGTCATTGTGGATGGGTTATGAGTTGGATTAAAGCTTAACCCAAACTAGCTGAATTTTGGTGAACATTATACTAACACATTTACAACAATTGTGTTAGTGTTGAAGATTTTTGACATAAGGCGCACATTATGCTATTCCATGATATAATAATGAGGTAAGGTAAAGAGATTCACCACACCGTCTACGAATGTCATGCGAATGTGAAAATTAAAATTAGCGACGCAACTTTTTCTTTGAGTTGATAAAAGTGAGACAAACACTTTGAGAGGGAATTATTAGGGAATTCACAGTTTGCTTCTAAAGTGAACACCTGGCAATTTTAGAAAGATATTTCAATCGAACTGTGAGCACCTCTTTTTGTGTTTTGGAGCTAAATTGCAAAAATAGTTTTCAAAAATTTGAAATTTGTTCAAAAACATTCCTCGAATGAACGGAAACGAAGAATTATGGAAAAATGTTCTTACTTCTTCGACAATCCATTCTTCTTCCATTTTTGCAACAAAATTAAATCAGCTGATTAGTGATACCACATTAACACAAAAGAAAGACATGAGCAGAAGTGAGATAGCTTTAGCAACAAGTGGGATCTCGAGTTTGTACGTAAATAGACGTATAAGTTAATAGACGGCAAAGTTAACAGAGCAGATAATACAGAACTGTGAACACCCTATATATAAGGGTAAAAGAGATAAAACAAGAAGAAATGCATTTTTTACTCGATTTCGTTATTTAATCATTTTTATAAAATTTTTAAAAAATTTTCAATCTACTTATGAAATATCGATAGCGATTTGCAAATAATAAATTGTTCTGAAATTAAAAGTAATTTTATTTCTTTGGTGCCAGCAGTATTTATAATTAAATAAACTATGAACGACATATAATTTGAGATTTAATATATTAAGGGTGTTTATGCAAAGCGGCAAGCTTAAATTTTGGGCAATAAGTTATTTTTATCAGATAGATTTTGTGAACGCCCCCTAAAGTTGATTGTGCATTTGCAGAGATCAGTCAGTTGTTAACTTGTAAACAGCCAACTTTAAGCATTTCATTTCGTTTAAGTTTTATGTAACAGAATTATTTTTATTGTTTGTTTATTGTAGCTATGCTTTTATTTGGTGGAAACAACTTTATTTGGAAATATATAAACAGCTGACGGCTGGTATAAGTTTGCCAGATCGATTGATCACCTAAATCGTAGAGCAAATATATCTGGATTGTGCAAACGGTTCTCCATACATTTCATTTATAAGGCTGATACACTTGTACCGTTTATACCATTTATAAGGGTATTGCCCATTTGCATGAATACCCCTGCTAAAAAAGTGTTCAATAAGAAAAGCTTTTATTTGATTTTAAAGTTTTATTTCAACTAATTTAGAATTGATTAATTTTTATATAAAGATTTTATACTTTCATGCATTCTAAATCTTATAAATAAATTTTTCAACATAGTTTGGCAAAGAAAAATGTGAATATAAATCAAAAATTTGTTTTTGAAAATTTGCATAGTGCATAATTTTTAATATTCAATCAATTACTAATCACTATGGACAAACATGGATATTTCATGAATGCTTTTTAAGATACGGCAGCACTGATTTTTGTTATTTTGACATTCGTAGACGGTGTGGTGAATCTCTTTACAGTACCTCATTATTATATCGTGCATCGAATGAACTTCTAGCCAAAGATAACAAGATAGGAAACTTCTGTGGGGAATAAGAAATCACCAAAAAGTAAACACACATATGAGAAAAATTTGTTCACCTTGAAAGTGAGGTGAATATGCCAGTAACTAATTTTAAACTTAACCCTTCCAACACATTTGATATTGATTGACTTCATAAGGACAACAAAAATCTGTAAAGTGCACAAAATATTGTCAAATATTGTAAATATATTTACTGATGCAGTTAAACTTCATGTTTAATTAAGTTCTATACCATATTGTTTTCTTTCGAAAAGTACAAAATGATTAGATGGAGTGTAAAGGTTAAGAATGTCAGCTGTTGAATTTATGAATGAAATAAATTTTTTCCATTCGGTTGTCAATTGTAGTGTTGCCAATTTATCTTTTTTCGGGCTATAGCTTTAAGTATGAAAAAACAACATAAATGCGACCACATGTGCAAGGATTAATAGTTAATGACAGTGAAGTTTTTGTTTTTGGATATAGACATATATTAAAAAAATTACATTACTATGGGAATTTGTGGGGTATTTTTAAAATTCAAATATGGGAAAAATAGACTTTTTGTGATAATTTGATTGGCAACTATGAATTAAATAGGAAACACGTACTAAAGCCCTTAACTGCAATTTGTTAGAAAATAATTAATTTAATATGTCATAAATTAAATAAAGCTTTAAAAAATATAATGTTATAAAGCAGGTTTTGCTTCTTTCATACTTCTTTGCGAATTCTTTCAATGTGCTAACGAATTGTGCAAGAATATGAAGCGTTTGTTCACGGAATTCGTGATCCAAAAAGGGACAAGTTATTAATTTGAAGAATGGCGCAGCAGGTGCAAAGCAGATTTTTTGTCATATCAAAACATTTCTGTTTATTTATAAACACAACACAATACACTAGTACAGGCTATAGTACAACAAATAAGGTAGCTGCAGTGCTGGTTGTGCTCTCTTTTCGTTACTGCCGATATTGTCAAAATCAGCTGTGTGGCGAATATGTGGCTTGCAGTAAATTTATTTTAATCAATTTCCAATGATGTTGAACTTGAAACACTTTTTAATTGCTTTAATATTAAAAAAACACGGAGAGAACAATTTTTTATAATTTTTAATTTAAGAAACAAGACACATTTAACTTCGTTTACAATTTGAAAATTTTTGCTTTCTCACGTTATTCTCATAGCTTTGAGATTTTATACGAGGTGTAAACTTCGTTTTGACATTAGTGCCAGTACGCTCTTATCTAGCGAGTTTACCTTTAATTGTTGTATCATGATTCAGGCAATGTGAACGATTGAGTTGAATGTAATGCAGGCTTCAAATCAGCGTTTTTGTGTGGCATACGGCAGCCATATACACACAAGTTCGATAGTTAAGAAGCTAGTTCGCTAGCTTGGCACACAAGTTGGCTTGTTGACAAAAATTTTTGATTTTCTCTGTCCAACAAAGCAAAAAAAACATTTCTATAGTCATTGCGAAACCAGGGTTGTATTGAAACATAAGTGTAGTACTATGTGGAGTACATTTTAATGATTTAAGTACGATATGAGAAATGTTTGGTACTTTTTGTTTTCTATTTGGTAGTACTCTATGTAAATTGCATACAGTATACGTGATAACTTTGTTAGGATTCAGTAAAAAATTTGTTTCGAAAAAAGTAAGCAGGTGTGGAAGACTTGGAAAGCATATTTGCTTTATTTTCCCCACACAAAAATAATTTTATTCCGAAGCAATAAATACTTTTTTAAGAGTACATTTCTACTCTTCTCAAATGTAACCCTGTGTGTGCCAAACAAATTCCGTAATTTGAACGCTCGCTTTCTTGAACACATACAAGCCGCCATATTGTTTGCGAACACGAGTTCCAGATGTGAAGCCCACATAAAAGCTTTTTTGTTTAATATAAGGGGTTTTATACAATGAAACTTGTCGCATCAAACTTTCTTCGATTTTCTTTTAAAGTTTCATCTTCAAATTACATGATGAAACTGCGTTGCAGAGACTTTGCTTCAAAATTCAGCTACCCACGAAAATATGAAAGAATAACGTCAAAAAGTTTCATGAAATCGCAGCCCGAGATAATTTTTTTCATTCACTTTCGTTTCTTACTCCGCACCCTCACTTTTGACAGTTGCATGCGACTAGTTTCATTGTATAAATCCCTTCTATGTTAAATTAAGTCTATCTGAACGTACAATAATACTAAATTAGGAAATTCGAACAGAATATTGTCCACAAATGGACAATATTGAAGTAAAGCATGTTTAAAGACAAAGTTTTAATTGAATTAAGCATACTAATAAGTGTTCTCAGCCTTATTGCTTTGCGTATTTTTCGTGGTTAGACATGCCAACTGTTCTATCTACTATATCTTCTTAATTTCTATGTTAAGTTCATATGTTCACTGAATTTTAATGACTACATTCTTAAAATTTTAAGAAAATACATGACTAATGTAGTTTCGTAAACATAAGAGACAATACAAATGCCAATAAATCCAATAAAACACCAAAAAAATATTTATTCCACCCAAGCATATTTTTAAGGAAAACATGAGTAGTTGACAACTCTGATAGCATGAAATATAACAGGACTTGTACAAATAGGTTGTGGTGAATATAAAAAGACATTGACAAATACAACAAGTGCCAAAATTTACAAATTTTGTTTGGCGATTAAGAGTCATATAAGAAAATGCATGCAATTATTTGAGTGCAGAATAGATTCCTGTAACTCAACTTAAAGATTAACATATTAAAACACATAATCCATACTTTATTTTACTTGCGTCCAAACGATGTTCTAGCTCCAAAATGCAGGAGAAGAAGATAACAACCCAATCAGCCATTTAGAAATAGTGCTTGGATTAAGCTTACATGCAATACAAAAAGCAAGCCTTATCCAAGCACGCTTGAAAAACACTTGCCCGGGTAATAAATTCCCAAGTTACTTTGTATAACTATTGCGTAAAACACAAAAAGCAAGTGATGTACAATAATACTTGGAAAGGCTTGCATTAAGTAAGTGTTTTGCAATCATACTTAGAAAACGCTGACAACGGTAATAGTTTTACAACTGTTCAAACTTGTGATGCTCTATGCTCTCATATATACAAACATAAATGTATTTTATTTTCATTTTGTTCGCTCAGCAGCCATAAGGTTTACGGCAAGCTGTTAGAGTGTCCGAATCATATGCGGTGGTTCGCGCGTTCGATCCCTGGTGAAGCAAACACAAAAATTTTTGAAGGCATGCAATTTTTCATATAAATATATGCTCCAATTTTAACAAACGAAAATAAAAAAAAAAAAAAATAAAAATGTTCCGGTTGGGAATTGAACCTTGGATGTCCAAATCACAACAAATCAAATAAACAAGTGGCTTACCAACTGAGCCACGGAATGAAAATTTTTCGCGAGTGCTAATTTATTTGTTGAATGTAGCACACTTGGATAAAGCTTATTAAAACACTTATATCCAATTGTAAAAACTACACTTGGATTAAGCTTGAAGTAAGGAATATTATTCCAAGGGTTCACTTTCGTTTATCCTACAATTACATGTAAGCGTTCTACAATAGTAAATGAAAGCGTTATACAAGCTTGAGGCTTACGTTTGTAAGCTTGTTTAAAGCTTATTCCAAGCTTGTTTGGCTGATTGGGAACACGTGCTCATGTTAGCTCCTACAATTTTTTTAATAATTACTTGATATTTGATATCAACACACACACAAAATTTGTAACAGTGTTAGTAAAAGTTTCACCCAAACTCAACTTGGTTGAGTAAAATCCTGAAGAAAGACAACTTGTTTGGATCATGGTGTAATAGTTTGGGTAAAGTTCAGTGTTACCACAAAAATATTTCAAAATTACACAAAGCTTTCCGAATATTACACAATTCTGATCAAATTACACAAAGTGTTTATTTAATTTTATTATATTTGTCCTTTATTTTCTAAATAACCCTTGTCCTGTATTTAAGATTCTTTAAATATTTTATTCAATGAGTATAAATGTATTTATAAATTTTAAATTTCTGAAATGATTTTTGAGCAATTAGTGCAGATTATCATTGTTTCGGAATGGGATCTGCAAATACATTTTTTGCAACCAATTTTGTAAAAATATTCAATTAACAAATTCAATGTTTAACACAAATACATATGAGGTTATCAATTATTTCTATTTTAATTTATACATATTAGCCACTGGCTCAAAAAAATTGTCCTCCACTGCTATTTATTCCTTCCTTGACAAAAATTAAGGAAGCTATTGTATCAGTCTTTAGTCTATTTCTTTTGTCAGTCTTACAATTCTTTAATGTACTAAAAGTTCATTCGACCGAAACATTGGAAAATGGAAGTATTAGTGGAAATGGAACCTTGTGACGATCCTAAGTTTAGGAAAAAATTCCTCTCCGATAGATTTTTTTTGTCTGAAAACTTTTTACAATTCACACAATTCATAATTGAAGAATGTGATTATAAAGTGCAAAACTCTGGTACAAGCGCACCATATTTTTTTTTAATTTCATGATAGCTGCCATTTATGCTTTTTTTTCAACCACTGTTGCCAGATTGAGGTAAATTTCTCTAAATGAGGGAATTTTTGACTCATTTCTTGGGCAGAGGTAAAAAAGGTAATTTTTGACTAAAAGTGATAAATTTTGCAATATAATTATTTTTAGATTTCCCAATACTTCAAGTTCTTTACAGCTTTGTTACCTTTCTGAACGTACTCACAAGCAGTCCTTTATTATTAGTCCCTTTTAAAAAAAATAGCAAATGCATGATTATTTTAATTTTTGATTTGCTGCAAATTTTAACTTAAAAGCTAAGGAATTAGTTGAAACACATCAAGAAATTAGAATTAATCAAACGCTTTTGAAATTACATTGAATATTGCTTAAGGTACTATTACAGTGTGAAGCTATTAAAAACAACACCTTTTTTATTAATGTTTTTTACATAGTATTAATAAATTATTTAAGTCAAATTTATTCAAATTATGTACAGTTAGAGTAGAATTTATAAAAAAAATTTTTTTTTTTTGTTTTTGTGTTTGTTGTTTCTTTTGTAGAGGTCGTTGAAGTTGGCGTGTTTAAAAAAAGGTTGTAAGTTGGTTTCTCGTCTACAGCATTTTCAAGGCGTCGGAAAGTGAAAAATCAAAGTGCATTCTTCAGTTAAGGGTTGAAGTTGAGCACTCTGCCTATGCAAATAAAAAAAAAACAAAACAAAAAAAATGGCATGCTTTGAAAAACAAATTAACACAAAACCCCTCTTTTTGGCAGAGATTCTTAGCCGTAAAAAACACTATATAAAAGTTTCTCGGCTTTTTATAGGTAGAGTGCTTAACAGAGTCTATGATGATCACAATGAATCAAGATTCATCGAAATCGATCAAGCATAACTCGAGATATTTTAGAAACCAATTCGAAAAAACTTGTTTCGAGAAAAACGCGATTAGATTTTCTTCTATGAACGATAATAGATGAATAATACGCGACATACGAATATGTTATATGTTATATCTTTTTTGTCATTTGATATTTTTTTCTAAAATTAGGTATACGTATTCTTAAGACCTTAAGGAGCCAGATTCTAAAAAAAAAAAAATTAATTTTTTGTTTTTTACACACTGTAATAGTACCTTAAAAGAATATCGGTTATAGAAATCCATGACCAGTTCCTACAAAACAGTAAATGAAAAAGTGGATAAAAGAAGTCAATTACAGATCGTGAATTGATAAGTGAAGTGAATTATAACGGCTCACAGAGGGGCCGCTCCATATACGTGAGTAATCAAAATTCGATTTTTAAAAAATTGGTTTAGAAAAAAATTTAAACGCCATTTAATTAACAAATAATTTGTACATTTAAAGGCAAAAGTTCAGTTCTCTACATTTTATATTATAGGAGATAATGATAAAGTGTCTAACTTGAAAAATTTTTCCATTTTTTTTAATGTGTGCAACCAAATCAATATGATATACTTTGAGTTGTTGTTAAACATTTATGGCTAAATCTAGATTTATAATTCTTTTTGTTTCTGTTAGAGTGGTGCATTTACTAATTTCGATTTTTGTGGTTTTTTTTACGTGAAATATTTAAGTTTTATTTGCAAAAATTCGAACATTAGTATAATTTTTTTATAGTAAATAGTTTGCATTTTTTTTTTTAAAGATGAGCAAAGTGATTGCTGATGTATTAATGCCACAATAAAATACACACTTTTAAACTTTTACAGAAAGTTTCCAATACTTAAAATTGTGTTATATTTATGATATTTTGGTCACCAAAGGTTTAAATAATGGTTGCTTCATTAAAAAATTTACTTTTAAATATGTACCAATGGAATTAGGGGAATACTGTGTTGAATTTATGATAACTTCATCACTAATGTCTTAAACATGGTATCAGATGGGTTAAGCTATGATCACAAAAGCGTTAAACCATCAATAATTTACTTAAAAGGAATAGTTTAAACGAGTTTGGAGAAAAAAAAATTAATTCAGATTTTTGAGCATTCACTTATATGTAGCGGCCCCTCTGGACGGCTGTTAATCATTTAAAATTTTGTAATTTTTTTTTAAAATGGTAAATTTTCACAGAAAATGGTAATTTTTTTCCCAAAAAGTGGTAAATTTAAGTTCGGCTCTCTGGCAACACTGGTTTCAACTACAAAATTACTTCGAAATTACACAAAATGCTAACAGTACATCGACAGTACAATCGTTTCGAAATTACACACGTTTTGTGTAATTACATAAAAAGTGGCAACACTGGTAAAGTTTCATGATTTCACCACGGTCTGAAATATCATTGGCCGTGTTCAGAAGGTTCAACTGTTTTCAAGTTGTCGCTTAAATTAAAGAACTTTTAAGCAGCTGTTGTGTGCTTTTAGTCTAGAACATGAAGCAGCAAAATAAAATATGTGCTTTAAGTCTAAAACACAACTGTTATTCAAAACATCAATTTGGTATATATTCCCTTTGAGTACATAATCATACATTCACCTGATATGGTGTCAAAAAATATTCATCACAACGAAAATATTTAACATTAAATTTATAGTGCGATCTTAACCCTCTAGCTGGCAAGATCGAAATAATGCGAATTTTTTATCGGGAATATTTTTCTAGGCTAATTTAGGTCCAAGAAACCGAAATATGTTGTCAGAATCGAAAAAAAATGTACCAGGGAGCCGCCAGGTACGATAAATGAAGCCGGGCTCATTTATTAAGCCTCACCTGTAGGCTATATAAAAAATTTCTTTCGGTAGTTGGGTGTATAAATCACTAAAACACTATCAAAAGAACACAGAACAAAATTCCCGATGGATTTTTTGGGGTGGATTTGTTTTTTTTTTGATGATATCAAAATGTTGCTTGGAGCAAAATAATTTAACGTGCTTAAAAGTTGAAGTTGCAAAATCAACTGACTGTAAATGCAAAACGAAACGTCAAATCACTTTGATACCTAAAGAGAATTTGTTGGGAATAGTGTTGCCAGCACACCTTTAGTACACAATGATAGTAAAATTATATGCCGTATACTGGTAAAATCGATTTTTGTAACCGGGCCCATAGGCCCTAACGCAAGCTAGAGGGTTAAATAAATGTAATGATTTAAAAAATAAACATAAATAAAATAAGTACATATAGGGTAATTAAATGGTAACTCGCGTTACATTCAGAAAGGTTTTTGGAGATAAAGTATGCTTTAAATGTTAAGTATTTTGATTAACAAATACAAATGTTCTCTTTATGAAAATAATGGTTTTTGTGTATTAGAAATTGCTTTAAAAATTAAGTGGTACCAAGGTATTTACCCAGCGAAATAATAATTTAGGTTAGTAACTCGCTTTACCATTTTTGGACAACACGTTCGGGAAGGAAATTTCTTTGAATTTTTTCTGCAAAATTTGTGCCTAGATTTTTTTACATTTGGCACAAATATAAGCAGCAGGATTTCAATAAGTTAATCTTTATAAAAACAACAATATTAAATCAAAGTATTTAAAATAATCCAAAAATGATGCGGTACCTCGCGTTACAAAAATATTGGTAACTCGCACTACTTTCGGTTTTCATATTAAATTAAGGAGCTCTAATGCACCTTTTTCTAGCTCCAATGAAAATTTAATAAGAAACAACAGTACTAAATCAAAATTTAATCATAATAAGGAACTACTTCAGGCTAGAAAGCACAAAAATATAAGTAATATGTATATTACTTATATTTAACATAACTTGCTTGCATTTAGTTGACGATTTAATACACATAATAGTATATTGTCATCAGAACTACAACTTTCAATTTCAGATCCATATTTTTCTTCCCAAAAGCAGGATTCTTCTTAAGGACGTATAGAAGAAAAGTAGCTAAAAAATTATTGTAATGTCAAATCTCAAATTTGAAACTTGATGACAATGTTCTTCTATTAATCATAAATTTGAATATAGTTGCAGGTTTAAAAGCAATGAACAATTTTTCTTATACCGTGTCCACATTTAAATGAGAATACCTTATAAGCAAAAAAATTATTATTATTATTTATTTAATTGCTAAGCCTTGTAAGGCTTTTTAGCATTATACAAAATTTAAACATTTATATAAATAAAATTGAAATTGTACATATAATTTAAAATTTACATTAAAATATGTACATATAAATTATAAGATATTATAAGATTATTACACAGCAAAGAACATTGTGGTAACAAGGCCAACATGGTTATATCCGCCCCCACTTAAAATAGCTTAGTGTCGGCATAGAACGGTGGGAGGTATCAAGACAAACAAGGTCTGTACACCACACTGATAAGCATATGCATATATATAATATAAATCGTTCTTCTAAGCAAGGTGGTATTTCGACAAACTAGGTCAAATACACCATACCAATTTCATTCTATACCAAGAAATGGTTGCGAACGCAGGCACTAAGACAACTAGGTGTAATTGGCCAGTTATATTATTATATATACAATACAAATCGTTCTAGCATGGTTGAAGAAAACATATACAACCAGCAAGGCACGGCCGAAAGATGAGTTGACATTCACCAAGCATGTCCAGTTAGATTAAGTGAGGAGGTCCAAACAGGTTCAGGTCCATTAGATTATTTGTAGTTTTGTATCCATCACCAAGCAAAAAGTGTGTAGTACAGACTCAGCGGCGATACTGTAGATAATCTAAAATTTTAAGTTTAATTGAGTACATGGATTCATTTAATGTTATAACATCTGAAACGGAATTAAAATCACCGCAGGCGCTTCTTAGTGGTTCATTTTGTAAGTAATTAGTTCTACAAAAGTTCATAAAAAGTAGCTCAAAAGATCTTCTAGGTCGAAGAGGAACATTAAAGTAAATTTTACTCAGTAAATATGGACTGTCGACATATCCATGTAAGAGTTTTAAAATCCAACTAACATTTAGCATAGTTCTCCTATTTTTTAAAGAAGGCAGATTAATTAGCTGTAATCGATATTCATAAGAAGGTAAATTAAAGTTTGAATTACAATATAGATCACGTAAGCAGAACAGAAGAAATTGCTTTTGAACAGATTCTATATCGTCAATGTAACACTCATAACGAGGGCACCAAACAATTGACGCGTATTCTAGAATGGGCCTTACTAGCGATGTGAATAAGGTTTTAGTTATAAAAGGATCATTAAACTCTTTGGACCATCGTTTAATAAATCCTAGAGTACTATTAGCTCTGCTGATTGCTTTATTAATGTGAATGTGAAAGCGAAGTTTGGTGTCCATAGTTACTCCGAGATCAACGAAAACCTCTAAAAACTCAAGTGTATAGTCACCTATATTGTAATTATTTCGAGAAGGTTGTCTTCGAGAAAAAGTCATTTGTTTGCACTTCCCCAAGTTGAGCTTCATGCAATTAAATTCGCACCAGCTACAAAGATGGTCAAGATCAGTTTGTAGCAATAAAGAGTCTTGCTCATCTTTGTATGACAGAAAAAGTTTAACATCATCAGCATATAGCAAGATATTGCTATGCTTTACTACAGATGGAAGATCATTTACATAAAGTAAAAACAATAAAGGACCAAGATGACTTCCTTGAGGTACCCCAGAAGTAACAAGAAACTCATCTGACTTTATGAGATTAAATATAACGCTTTGTCTTCTATTTAATATATATGATTCAATCCACCGTACTAAATGCGTTGGAAAACCAAGAAGAGACAGTTTTATAACTAAAAGCTTATGATTTACAACATCAAAGGCTTTACTAAAGTCTGTATAAATAACATCTGTTTGAAGACCTTTTCCAAAATTCTCAATAGTTTTAGATGTAAATTCTAGAAGATTAGTGACAGTAGATTTTCCAGGTAAGAATCCATGTTGAAATGGGGATATTAAAGCTTTAACGCTATGTGATAATTGTGAGGTTACAATAGCCTCAAAAAGCTTAGGTAGGGCGCTGAGCTTTGCAATTCCCCGATAGTTGTCTATCAAAGATCTATTGCCAGATTTATGCAGCGGAATAATAAAAGAAGATTTCCATGCCACTGGAAAATAGCAAGATTGCAACGATGCAGTAAAAAGCATAGTAATTGGAACTACAAGTTCTTCACAGCAATATTTCAATATACAAGAAGATAAATTGTCAGGACCGCTTTTATAAGATGTCTTAAGATTTTTCAAGTAGGTTGAAACAGTATTAATATCAATTATTGGAGAACAAATATCGCCAGGTTGCAGATTTAAAGAATAATTTAAACTATCGTAAGAAGCAGATGAATAGGTAGTCTTAAAAAAATCTGCAAAAAGGTTACATATAGTAATATCAACATCCGACTCACATGTTTTATATTTTATAAAAGATGGATAAGAATTTATCTTACGTTTAGTATTAACAAAGTTCCAAAAAGATTTTGCATCGGACTTTATGTTTAATTTGACTTTTGTTAAATATATGCTATAAGATTGCCTACATAATTGACGGTACTTATATTTAGTTGAGGTATAAGAAGCAAAATCACAAATATTATGAGATTTTAAGTATTTTTTATAATATTTTGATTTTAAGTTTCTCAGATTTTTCAGTTCTTTGGTATACCAAGTGGGACCAGATATTAGAGAGGCTTTTCTCAGAGGAACTGAAGTTGAAAAGCAATTATTAAGAGTATTGTTAAAAGCAAACACAGCAGAATCAAGGGTTTGTGGCAATATTCTTGTAGTATTGATATTAAGTAGTGATGACCAGTTGATAATTGACAAATTATTTCTTAAAATTACATAATTTGTTCTTTTAAAGTTGAACTCTGAGGGAGGATTCAAACGATTTGATATAGATTGTTTGGGAAAATTCAGAGTGATTGCAACAGTTGGATGGTGTAAGTCCTCCGGATACACAATTGGATCAGACCTATTAACTGAAACAATATTACTATCATCAAAAAATATAAGGTCTAACAAACGGTTATTTCTATTATAGTGATAGTTGATTTGAAAAAGTCCTTGACTCAAAAGCTCATTTAAAAATGCGTTAACAGATGATTGTTCTGAAGACGGCAGGAATACTGCAGAATTTTCAGCACAACGGTTCCAAGAAACATTAGGAAGGTTGAAGTCACCAGTTATTAAAATGTGGTCGTGAGGCTGAAGTTGTGAGCAAATTTTACCAATCGACAATAGATGTTTCCCATACACCTCGACATTGGAAGCAGGAGGAATATACGAACATGTAATATAAATTCTCAAAGAACCAAACTTCACAAGAACACAGCAAAATTCAATATCTAAGGACTCAGATATTATTATTTCTTGTGAGAAGTGTGAAGACTTAACGGCAATAAAAACGCCACCACCATTGCAAAAATTACCAGCAATAGCGTTTCTATCTTTACGGTATATATTAAAATTGTTAGACAGAATTTCAGTATTTAAAATATTAGGTTTAAGCCAAGTCTCACTGAAAGCAATAATGTCCAAGTGAAGATTATGGCTTAAAATGAACAAATCTGTCAACTTGGTATTTAAACCTCGGACATTCTGGTAAACGACTAAGAACTGATGGCAACAATCTAGTTTTTTGAGTTAGTGGAGTGGGAAGGTAATGTAGATAAAGACATTTTAGGAGGTGATCTAGGAATAAATTCATGAACCACTGTATTTTCAGGCCAAAAACGTTGATCCATGACTTTACCAAAGAGATCACCTGGTAAATTAATTCTAAAAGAAGAAGAGAACCGCTCATATGAAAACTTGAATTTGTGAACCGAAATGTTCTTATTGACAAGTTTCAACTTTGAGTTTATGTGATGTAAAACATCTTCTTCAGATGTATCAGGAGCAAAGCGTGAGGCAAATATATAATACATATATAAAAATTAAGCACACAACATGTGTATTCGTTATTATTCTCCAAACTATTTTATACACGGCTCTGAGTTTCAACAGCTTATCATGATTTCTTATGCTACGTCTACACAGAGAGTTAAGTTTGAGTTACCAGTACAAAGCTGAGTTTTCCCATTTAACGAAAAATTAACTCTTGCGTTACCAGTACAAAAATGTACGATTTAACTCAACTTAACTCATTATATATTCTGAGTTTTTATGACTCAATGTAAAAAGTGCCTAAAAGTACACTACAAAATAATATAAATGTGTATGTGTATTCAGTGGTATTTTTCATGAAAGAAACTTTTTTTTACAAGATCTGTCAAAATAGAACAGCTGATTCGTTAATTATACAATTTAATTTTTTAACTATATGTTGCTATTTTCTTTAAAAAATTAGTAAAACAACTTCGAAAAGGATTTGGGCAATAGTGGGGAAAGTAGTTTTCATCCAAATATGGGCAGAGCTTTCGCATAGCAAGAAAAAAACGCATGTGTACGCAGAGACACCAGCAGCATTGTCGGCAAATTTAACTCAATTCTGCTACGGTATCTCTGTGTGAACAATTTCGGTTAAATGTTAGTTAAAATTAACTTAACTCTCTGTGTAGACATAGCATTAGTCTGACTCAACAACTAAGTCATCGAAGAAAAGCGCTCACTCAGGTATCGCGACCATAACAATTGCAACGCTTGAATGTGACCACTGTCTTTTTTCACTTTCACTACTATCTGAAATTCCACTGCAGAGTTGCATGGAAACGTACTTTTGCTTTTAGTAGGTTTTTAGGGCAAGAGTACGAATATATGAAAGTTTTGTACTAGCAGTATTTTATTTCAGAATGTTCTTTAAAGGTCAAGTAAATATATCCATATTTGTACATCATGTTTCGTTCGTTTCTTTTTCCCTGTCTTACGTATACTGTGAGCTCAATGTATTTTAAAGTTTTTACATTTATTTTTGCAAATGAATCACGTTTATTATTTATTTAATTTATTGAAAACACCTCTTTTCACTTAAACTTCGCAATATTCGAAAAATTTTATAAGAAGTTGGCAATCTCGGGACTTATTCAATAATAAATTCAATATAATATACCCAAATCATGTATTCACTTTTTTTTGCAAAAATATCCACTCAGATAAAACGATTCTATGATAAACCATCAATTTATGCTTTTTAAGAATAGATGTAGTTTTATTTAAGAACTTTTTCTTTTCCTTTAATGTCCTTTAATATATGCATCTCCCAAAAAGGGTCCACCAGTAGTCAAGAGAAATATTAACCCTGCACTGCATATTGTATCACCAGTGATACATAATTGTTTAATTGAATTAATTTAAGCACCGCTGTAAATTTCGTTAAAGATTCTCTTTTGTTCGTTTTGTAACAGTTCTTTACGCAAAAAAAAGAGTCCTGTAAAACTATTTTATAGTTTTGCAATGCAAGGTGACAAAACAATAAATTTTTCAGCAGCGATAAAAGTGTTTAAAGTGCAGAAACAAAGATACCATTGAAATTAAATTGTGAATAAATAAAAAAGGTAAGTAAAATTTAGTTAATAGCACTTCAATGTAGTTCATAGCAACATTGTTTGAGTAAGTTTTTACTTTTTTGCAATACAACCCTGACAACAATGATAGAATGACCCATTTTACATTGATCAAGACATGAAATCAAGTCTGTGAGCTTGTTGGCAATTCGCCGCAAGGGAAAGGGAAAAAGAACATTGAAGCTGTACCGTCAATTTTTTCGTGTTCGTTATGTTATTTTCGCGTTGTTGGCTGTGCTCTTTATTTTATTTTTCGCATATCAACGTGCGTTTGTTGAGCTGAAGCTATAAATTTATGATATTTTATTTATGCAGAGCATTTTTTTTGGTTTTGTTTTTATTTTATGTTTAACAATTCATTATTTGTTGTTTTTAAGCCACAACAATTTTTTATTTGCTTCTATTTGCTGTTTTTATTTCATAGAAAGCAAACAAAGAAGAAACAAAGTTGAATTGAAGTCTTGAACAATGTAAAAGGTTTCGTCAAGTTCAAAAGAAAACGTCAAAAAACTTGCTTTCAAGTCTTGATCAATGTAGAAAGAGTCAATCTGACAACAATTCTTAGCAACTATGAGGTGAATTCACAAACACAATATGTGAGTTGCCGAAACCATGATATAATAATGAGGTACGGTAAAGAGATTCACCACACCGTCTACGAATATCATGCGAATGTGAAAATTAAAATTAGCGATGCCACTTTTTCTTTGAGTTGATAAATGTAGGACAAACACTTTGAGAGGGAATTATATAAGGGTAAAAGGGATAAAATAAGAAGAATTGCATTTTTTGACTCGATTTCGTTATTTAATCGTTTATATATAATTTTTTAAAAATTTTCAAACAACTTATGAAATATCGATATCGATTTGCAAATAATAAATTGTTCTGAAATTAAAATTAATTTATTTCTTTGTTGCCAGCAGTATTTATAATTTAATAAACTATGAAATATATATTATTTGAGATTATATATATTTCAGCATTTAGTTTCGTTTAAGTTTTGTGTAATAACAATTATTTTTATTGTTTGCTTATTGTAGCTATGCTTTTATTTGGTGGAAACAACTTTACTTGGAAATATATAAACAGCTGACGGCTGGTATAAGTTTGCCAGATCGACTGATCACTTAAATCGTAGAGCAAATATATCTGGTTTGTGCAAACGGTTCTCCATACATTTCATTTATAAGACTGATAAACTTATACGGTTTATACCATTTATAATGGTAGTGCCCATTTGCATGAATACCCTTATTATTTCAGGTGCAATTATATAAAGCTTGAAAGGATAACGTAAGGACGAATGTGTTTATAAGTATTAAATAAGAAAAGCTTTTATTTGATTTTAATGTTTTATTTTAACTAATCTAGAATTGCCCTTTACCTTTTGTTTAGCTTTTTGTATTCTTAATTTTTTATTTAAAGATTTTATTCTTGCATGCATTCTAAATCTAATAAATCATTTTTTTACATCGTTTGGCAAAGAAACTTGTGAACATAAATCAAAAATTTGTTTTTGAAAATTTGCTCAGTGCATAATTTTTAATAACAAAACATAAACTTCCCCGTTTTCAGCTTTATTAATTCAACAAAATCACTATGGCCAACATGGATATTTCATGAATGCTTTTTAAGATACGGCAGCACTGATTTTTGTTATTTTGACATTCGTAGACGGTGTGGTGAATCTCTTTACCGTACCTCATTATTATATCATGGCCGAAACTGCAAATATTTGGAATTTATATTCTTTTCTTTTCGTTGTACGGTTGTTCCAGACTATGGATCTAAAAGACGGTGACGACCATGATATAATGACCAGGTACTATAAATCGCGAGGGCTCAACTGTCATTGGAGGCATAGAATGTCAAAATGACGATTTGACGCCAAAACAATGATGCTTTTTGTACTATAATACATGAAAACAGGGATATTTTTATTTATGGGTTTCCCTTGAAGTTGGAAATATTTTGCAATGTATATTAAGTTTTTGCGTAAATATTATTATTTTATTATATTATTATTAACTTTCGTGAAATATATTAACCTAGTACTCCTAATTGTTCTAAAATAAAAGCGGAATTGTTTTAAAATAACGATAAACAAATTTTACTTGTTTACTCTAGTTGGAAAATATTACTGTTAACCTAAATATAAGTGTTTACCTTTTATCAAATGTTCAAAATGTGCAAGCGAAACAACAGAAAAATCCATTTCTTTTCTTGCAAAAGTAACTAGAAAGTGCAAGACCAAAGACAAAAAAAAATCCTTGTTTACTTCTTCTTATGATTACACTACTTGAATTTGACACATCATGCCTCCGTCTTGGCAGCGCAGTCGCTTTTTATAATACCTGGTTCTTATATCATGGGTGACTACCAAGAGTTGCGTGCCCTGCTGAACAGTTCTCAATTGGAGGAATTATTTGAGGATTTAAAAGGTAAGTGTGTTTGAACTAAATAATGATATTTATGGAAAAATAATTGTACAAAAGAAATGTTGTAATTGAAATTAACAATATACAACAAAAACTGGAATTCAATAAAAAAAACTGTAAAACAAACGAAACGTGTATTTCACGAAGACTTCGTGAAAATTCGTAATTACAAAATTTTCGTAATGGAAGTTGCTGTGAAGAAAAAGAAAATACAATTTCATAAGCACATTTAACATTATTTATATATCATTTTAACAATTTCTTATATATTTTTAGCACACAGAAAACAACAAGCTAATTTGGAGTATCCAGCACGTTTGTTTCATGGCGAACTTTTCTACGTTTGACACGCATTAGCTGCTAATCACTATAACTATAACTTTCTATTTCGGTGTTAAAATTATAAAATGGATTCGCAGAAAACATTACAAAACACAATTTTACTAAAATTTGTCAAAAAATATGTTAACAAATTGCAGATTGCAGCAAAAGTCAACAATTATTTCAAACCAAAAATAAATGAAACAGCTGATTGAAAAAAACAGTGTCAGCGTTAAAAAAATATATGATTTAACATTAAAATTTTTAAGAATTTTAAAAAATATACGGAAAATACTGAAACCTTATAATCTGGTAATGCTTTTTTTGACAAATATTCACGTCGAGAGTATTTGAGTAACGTAAACGACGTGACAAATATTCACGTCGAGAGTATTTGAGTAACGTAAACGACGCAATAGTGCAGGATGACGCAATGATTAAATAGAGCAAGCCAATTTTGTTCGACATCGTTTGCAAACGAACGAAGCTTCAGCCGAAGTCTTCGTTTTACAGAAGATGCTTTTAGTTTTTTTGTTCAATTTGGATTGAAAACTTGTTTTGTTTGTACTTGTTTTATCTTTGCAAAATATCATCTTTTCTCTCTTTCTTTTACACTCAATCAGACTGTACACAAGGTGACAACAAAGCTACACAACAATAAAATGTATATGTTTTTTTGCATAAATTTAGCCTTGATGAAGACAAACAAAAAACAGTATTCGGTGACGCAGTTTGCATACATAATTCTTTATAATGTTGTTGTGGCTTCTTTTCATAAGATATGATACTTCACAAGCTCGGAATTTTCGAGAACTGGATTGGAGTATTGATCGAAGGCATTTTTTTGGCAAAAAGTTTAATCTAAAAACTAGCTGGAAAATATAATTCGCGTAAAAATAAAGTACTCAATGAGAACTCTGAGTTTGTGAAGCTATAAACCTATTACACTGTGCGCTCCGGTATGGAAAAGTATGTATATTCTTGATCAGCGTCACCTCGTGAGTCGAGCTATCCATGTCCGTCCGTCCGTCAGTGCGTCTGTGTGTTGTCCGTAAACACAGAATAAGAAGAAGGAGTTGAGATAATTGCATGAAACTTGGTACTCACGTTCAGGTAGACCCAAGAATCTGCACTATTGAATATTTTTGGAATCCGCCTACGAACACGCCTACCTCCCATACAGCCAAGAAATAAAAATCGCTGTATGAAGGGTTGTATTTAAGGAACAGAAATAAAATTTGGTACGTTTATGTTTTATACCAAAACGCAAACGATTTCAAAAATTGCAACCCCATAATTTAAAACTCTATAAAGAGGCTTTTATTTAAGCTACAGGGATAAAACTTATCATTTATTAATTTTATATCAAAGCTAAGATATGTTCAAAAAATGGGCGTCATTATCGCAATGTTGTTGCATTTTAACTTGAATATAGCGAAGTCATAATTCAATATAATTTCAAACAAATATCTTTACAGCAAAAGGAATTACAGTTCACTGCTCTATTTGACAAAGGAGGATATAAAAGATGCCATAAGCAATATTGGCCAACGTGCTGAGTTCCGGGCTTTTTTGCTGGCGTGAAGAGGTTTAATTTTAATGCAATTTAAATTTTAATGAATTTATAAATTTATATAAATTTAATTTTAATTAATATATATGGGCTGGGTCAATTGTTTTTGTCAAAAGCAAAGCAAAAGCAAAAACGTAATCTACGAAAAATTCTAAGAAAACTTCCCCAAGAAACTAGGAGTCTAAAATAAAAACCTAGCTCCTGCCAAGAGACATTAAAATTCGCATTTGAAAAAATTTAAATAAAATTTTTGTTTAAGAAATGCTGTTATATGGAAAAAAACCACATTTTTCATAAATGTTGGGCTTATTTCTGTTTCATCTTCTTAAGCAAATAAGTTAATCCAAAGGAGTTCAATTGGCACTATGTGCCAGTGTAAATTAATCTAAAGAGATTGATTGGCACTATGGGCCAGTGCAATCAATTTATTAAATGGTCTATTACATTTTTTTATTATTATTATAAGCTAAGCCTTTGAGGCTTTATAGCTTTTAAAATTTAACCATTTACAAAACAATTTATTATAATTATATATAACAATTTAGAATATAGCATAATAACTGAAATATAATGATATTTTAACATTGACGTAATTTAAAATTCGATGTTTCAAAATAATACATATTAACATAGTAAAACCAAGGCAAACATGGTTATTATGTAAAGCACCATGGTGTCGGCCTAGAACGGTGGGAGGTATCAAGACAAAGGTCTGTACGCCACACTGATAGGTATAACCTTATATATAATACATATCGTTCATTGCAAGGTGGTATTTCGACAAACAAGGTCATATTTACCACACCAACTTCCATAGAAACAAAGAAATGGTTGCGAACGCTGGCACTGAGACAACAAGGTCTCATTTGCCTGTCGTATTATTATACGTCAGACAAATCGTTCTCGCTGGTTGTAGGACAAAGTCCAAAAGATACAACCAGCACAGCACAACAGAAAAGATGCGTTTACATTCACCAAGCATGTTCGATTATATTAAATAGGAGGTCCAAAACAGGTTCAAGTCAGGTCCATTTAGATGTATATGTTGTATTATGTATATCCATAACCAGGTGAGAATTATGTGCCATTGGAAGATCATGATCATTGTCGGTACTGCAGATAGTCTATTATTTTATGTTTAATTGAGTTCATGGATTCATTTAAAGATATAACATTTGAAACAGAATTAAAGTCTCCGCAAGCGCTTCTTAATGGTTCATTTTGCAAGTAATTTGTTCTACAAAAGTTCATAAAAAGTAACTCAAAAGATCTTCTAGGACGAAGTGGAATATTAAAATAAATTTTACTCAATAAATATGGACTGTCTACATGTACATGCAAAAGCTTAACAATCCAACTAACATTAAGCATCTCCTGTTTTTCAAAGAAGGAAAATTTAATAGCTGTAGGCGATATTCATAAGGTGGTAGATTAAAGTTATAAAGATTTCAATAAAGATAGTTCAGGCAGAACAAAAGAAACTTTTTCTGAACAGATTCAATGTCATTGATGTAACAACCGTAACGTGGACACCATACAATTGAAGCATATTCTAAGATAGGCCGAACTAGAGAAGTGAATAAAGTGTTAGTAATAAAAGGATCATTAAACTCTTTTGTCCAACGTTTAATAAATCCTAGGATACTATTTGCTCTATTTAGTATTTTATTTATACGAATGTGAAATCGTAGTTTAGGATCCATGGTAACTCCAAGATCATGGAAACTATCTAAGGATTCTAATGTGTAGTCACATATTTTGAAATAACACTTTAAGAATGGTTTTCGCGAGAAGGTCTTGTGCTTACATTTTTTCATATTAAGATTCATTAGATTTATTCTGCATCAGCTATGAAGATTGTTGATATCAATTTGCAAGAATAAACCATCATATTCATTCTTAAAAGACAGGAATAGTTTGACGTCATCAGCAAATATCAAGATGTTAGAATGCTTTATGACCGATGGCAAATCGTTTATATTAAGTAGAAACAAAAGTGGCCCAAGATGACTTCCTTGGGGTACTCCAGAGATAACAGGAAACTCGTATGATTTCACGAGTTTAAAT
This sequence comes from Tetanocera ferruginea, assembly GCA_958299015.1. Classification (NCBI taxonomy): domain Eukaryota; kingdom Metazoa; phylum Arthropoda; class Insecta; order Diptera; family Sciomyzidae; genus Tetanocera; species Tetanocera ferruginea. The sequence continues at coordinate 70,386,881 of OY282640.1, forward strand.
AGAACAGATGGTGTTCTGTTACTTAAATACGGTTCGATCCATCTCACCATTTTTGTGGGAATCCAATCAAAGATAATTTTAGAATCAAGAGCTTGTGATTTACAACATCAAAAGCTTTGCTAAAGTCCATGTAAATAACATCAGTCTGTAAACTAGGGATGTCAGTGGGAAAAATACATCGATGTATTTCTGTGACTCGATGCATCGAAATGTACATCGATATCTTTCGATGCATTGGAGGGCATACATCGATGCATCGATGCATCGATTTGCAGACGATTTTTAATATATTATTAAAGCACAAAATATATTATTAGCCTAATTGAACATAATTTCAAATTAATTACTACACCTGAGCTATTTATGTTTCTAATGGACTATCGAATCAGGTCAAAAACGTTTTCGTTTGACCACAAAAATCATAAAAATTTCTATAAATCTATTTTTTAAAAATCCATCCTCAATTTGACTTATAGAGAGAGTTATAATAGGAAAACCTATAAACACTCGTTTTATTTTTTTGCTCAATTGAAAAAAAAATATGGCGGTTCGCTGTACTAGTGATGTCAGTTTTCGATATTTAAAAAACATCGATGCATCGATGCATCGGCTATTCAAACATCGAGTGAAAATTTTTCGATGTATCGAAGCAAAACATCGATATTTTCGATGCATCGATGTTTTTCCGACATCCCTACTGTAAACCTTTTCCAAAATTTTCTATTGTTATAGATGTAAATTCAAGGAGGTCAGTTACCGTAGATTTTCCTGAGAGGAATCCATGTTGACATGGGGACATCAACGATTTAACACTATGTGATAATTGTGAAGTAATAATTGCTTCAAAAAGTTTGGGCAAAGCACTTAATTTCGCAATTCCACGATAGTTATCAATTAAAGATCTATTGCCAGATTTATGCAATGGGATAATGAATGAGGACTTCCAGATAGTTGGAAAATAGCAAGCCTTTAGAGAATAGGTAAAAAGCAAAGTGATTGGAGTTAATAATTCTTCACAGCAATATTTCAAAATACAAGATGGGATGTTGTCGGGACCACTTTTATACGAAGTTTTAAGATCTTTTAGATAAGATAAAACTGTATTGTTGTCAACTATTGGGAGGCAAATATTCCCAGAATGAACATTAAAAGGATAGCTACCATTATCAAAAGATGACGACGAGTAAGTAGACTTAAAGAAGTCAGCAAAAAGGTTACAAATGCTATAATCATTATCAGATTCCACATTTTTATATTTCATAAAAGAAGGATAAGAATCAATCTTACGTTTTGTGTTAACAAAACTCCACACTCTCAAAAAAAAATTGTTAATTCTAACAAGAAAACGACAATAATATTGGTTAAAATAGCATTAACAACAGATTTCCACACTCCACACTCTCAAAAAAAAATTGTTAATTCTAACAAGAAAACGACAATAATATTGGTTAAAATAGCATTAACAACAGCAATTGCTGAATTCTGGTTAGAAGTAACAATCGAAATTGTACAATTTTCGTAATTACATTTTGATGGCAGACTTGTCATTTATGAATGTAAAAATGTCAAAACATAATGTCAAAAGTGTTTAAACGTCAAAAATGAAGTGTCAAAAATCAAACGTCAAAAAATTAAACGTCAAAAATTAAACGTCAAAATTTAAACGTCAAAAAATTTAAATTTTTCTGTAAAAAAAGTCTTGCATTTAAAATACGAATTTTATTCGATTATATTTCACAATTATTTTTAGCAGGCATTTTTGTTTTATTCAGAATTTTTAATTAAACTTGGCTGGTTGAAAGCAGTTTTCGCTTCAGTCTTTCGTTGCTTTCGTCTACCTCTTCTGTGGAAAAACCTGTTGGACAATCTCCTTTAATAAATTAAATTTTCTTATAAAAATAAGACGCACGCTTAATATTCAAAATCAAGATCTTCATCCAATTTCTCTTCATCCATTTCTTAAGAAAATATCTGCACGGAAAAGTCTTGATATTGCGTCATAGAGTGACGTCTGTAAAATCTCCAAAGAATCGTTTAGATTCAGAATCATGGTTTAACATCAAAGCACCGAACATGAAATATGAATAGACACCATCAAATATACATAGTTTAATGATATAAAATGTAATCATTATATTTACCTTTATTTCGTTAATTATATGTTCCTTTTGCAAGCACAAGCATACAATTTTTATATTCTGCTGAATTGAAGTTTAAAGAAAAACACAAAAAATTTCAATTTTTTTTTTTTTAATTGAAGTTTAAATTTTTTCAACAAACAATTGAATTGTTGAATTCAACAATAAAAAAAAACAACAATAAATTTAACAATATTACAATTAGAATTGTCAATCTTTGAAAAGAAAAAATTAAAACTCAAAATCAAAGGAAAATTTGATCATGGAAATTGTTAAATTTATTAACAATTAAAATTGTTGAATTTTAACAATAATTTTGGGAGAGTGCAGAATGATTTAGCATCAGACTTAATGTTTAATTTTACTTTTGTTAGGTATATGTTATAGGATTGCTTGCACAATAGCTGGTAACTATATTTAGTCGAAGTATAACGGCCGAAATCAATCAAACTATGCGTTCTTTGATATTTTTTATATTATTTAGATTTTAAGTTTCTCAATTTTCTTAATTCATTGGTATACCACACAGGGCCTGAAATTATAGAAGCTTTTCTTTGCGGAATATATCTAGTGAAGAAGTCAATGAGCGTTGTATTAAACGCGCAGACCGCAGCATCCAGAGTCCAGTGAAGATAAAACTTTTGTATTAAGATGCAGTATAGATGACCAATTTATACAGGACAAACTATTTTTTAACATAACATAGTTAGTTTTTTTAAAGTTGAATTCCATGAATGGTTGACACGATTCTGTATAGATGGTTTAGGAAAATTAAGACTAATTTCAATGGTTGGATGGTGAGAATCTTCAGGAGTGACCAGAGGATCGGACCTTGACACTGAAGCAATGTTGCTTTCATCAAAAAATACCAGATCGAGCAAACGGTTATTCTTATTTAAGTGACAGTTTAGTTGGAAAAGACCTTGACTTGAAAGCTCATTTAAAAAGTAATTATCAGATGAACTTTTACAGTAGACCCTAATCGAATGCGTGTTGCGTTGCGCTTCCTAGCGACACGCAAATTTTGAATACGCATTACCTAATCGAGTGCGCTGCGTTAGCCTAAATATTGTTGTCAAATGTTTTGTTTTGACATTGCGTTTGATTTTTAAGTATTAAAAATTTCAGCAACAATGGAAGACATTGAAATGTAAGAAGATTTATTTGTTTTAAATAATATTTATAATCAATCTGGTGCACGGAGAGGAAATCGAGGACTCTTTAAGAGTCGCGAGAAGCATGGATTCTACTCAACTGGAGTCAACATTATTATAACGAAAAATCCCGAATTGTTTTTGAAATCTACAAGGTTGAATTACAATCAGTTCAGTACAGTACTCTTGGCTGTATGTGACGCCAACTACAGTTTTACACTCATTGATGTTGGAGCATACGGAAGCCAAAGTGATGGTGGCGTCTTTCGAAATTCTTGGTTCGGAAAAAAATTCCTAACCAATAACCTATACATCCCTTCAGAAACTTTCTTGCCAGGAACTACCACAAAATTTCCATACTACTTAGTTGGTGATGCAGCATTTTCACTAAGAGAAAATTTAATGAAGCCGTATGCGAGAGTCACTGACAGCACAATCGAAATCTATAACAAAAAGATTTCTCGTGCTAGGATAAGGATTGAGATTGCTTTTGGTAAGATAACATCAAGACCACAAATGGAATTTAGAAGTACCGCACACTACAGACTTTTAATCGGCCGATGTCTTATGGTGTAAGTGCGCACACCTACCAATTAAACGAAACCCAACTAAAAAAATCATATGGGAGGTCAGATTTCCTCTTGATTTTTTAGTTGGGTTAAGTTTAATCGCTACGTGTGCGCTCTTACATAAGACACCATAAGACATTGGGTGATTAAAAGTCTGTAGTGTGCGGTACCTCTAAAACTATAAAAAATAAAAACTTCGAAATTTTATTGATTGGATTAAAAAATTCATTTTTTATTTAAGGAATCCTTACAGCTCAGTGGAGAATTTTAAGAACAAGCCTATGTTATTCGCCACGCAACTGCAAAAAGGTATTCAACAAAGTGTATATTAAGTAAAACAAGCAACTCATTACATTGTTTTCAGATCGTTTTGGCTACTGTTGTGTTGCATAACTTTCTCCGACTCAACTCATCTAATTCTCAGCTATCAACTACTTCTGAGACTGAAAGCTCAAATTTGAGGAGCATAAATAGAGATGAGCTGCATACCTCCAATGCTTCAACTCAAAATGCATTGCGTAATCGTAATGAACTTTGCAACTATTTAAACTCTTGAACATTTCACAAATATAAATATGAAAATAAGTATATAGTTTTTTTGTTAAAGCTGTTAAAGCTGAAAGATTGGAAAAAGTAGACACAGAAACAGGAGAAAGTAAGCACAGAAGATATTAGCTCTACATGTTAAAAGTAATTTTGATTAATTATTAAGACTTATTATTGAGCTTAATGAAGACAACAACTTTAACAGCAAGAACAACTCTGTATAGAGAAAATCTCATAGCATTGACAAGACAGTCTGTTTCGTGGCTGCTAAGCCAACTCATCAGTAGTTGGTAGATTTTCGCTGTGGTCCACTCAGTTGCTTAAGTTTTATTTGAATACAAGAACAGCTGAAAAAGTGTCTTTGTTTACTTTTTCTTATTCTATTTTTAGCAACAAGAGCTTTTTTCTACCATGTTGCTTCTTCGAATTCGAATGAAGCTTTATTTCGAATTACTGCATTAACCAATTTTGACAGAAGCGCAACGCAACACGCATTCAATTAGGGTCTACTGTTAGACGATGATAAATATATTGAAGGGTTTTCAGAACAATAGTTCCAAAAAACATTGGGTAAGTTAAAGACACCAGTTATTAAGATATGATCATTAGGATGTTGCAATAAGAAAACTTTACTAATAGAAGCCGAATGTTTGCTATACACTTCCAAGTTAGAAATGGGAGGTATATATGAGCATGTAATATAAAGACTCAAAGAACCGTACTTTGCATGCACACAACAGAATTCTATGTCTGCAGCTTCAAGGATAACTATTTCTTGAGAGAAATGTGTTGATTTAACCGCAATCAGCACACTCCCACCATTAGAGCAATTGCCAGGAATAGAGTTTCTATCTTTACGAAAAATATTAAATTTGTTACATAGAATTTCAGAATTCAAAGTGTTAGGTCTAAGCCAAGTCTCACTGAAAGCAATTATATCGTAATGAATGTTGTGACTCATTATAAATAAATTAATTAATTTAGTGTTAATACCACGAACGTTTTGATATAAGATGCGGAACTGTAGGCAGCAATCTAGTTTTTTTGGTTCATGTCGCGAACAGGTAAAGTAGCAAGTGTAGTTCTTGGCTGCGACCTGGGAACATATTCATGATCTACGGTATATTTAGGCCAAAAACTTTGATCGATAACTTTATTGTAGGCTTCAGCAGACAAACATATTTTAAAAGATGAAGTGACACGTTCATGAGAGAACTTGAATTTATAAACAGAAATATTTGTATTCAAAATATTAAAAAAAAAAAAAAACAAATTGGCCATTTCAGCCCTTGAAAGGACTTTGACCGAGCTTCTTATGATCAATTGTGTTGTGTGTGTTATCAAATGTTTCCACACAATTGACCGAGAACTGGACCTACATGTTTTATGCCGACTGCGAACGGCTCATGTTCTCAAGAAGCTTTACATGGCATTATTTACTCTCTGAGGTTTGCCATTGTCTGCAGAGAGGTGGTGACCGATCAGAAAAATTTTTTATTGAAAAAAACTTTTCGCCGCGGCTGGGGATCGAACCTGGGCTCCGAGCATGCTAAGCCATACACTTAACCTGCATGCCACGGTCAACACGGTCACCACAAAATATTCAGGTTTGTATTTAAAAAGTAAAGGATGTCATCCTCAGACGTATCAGCTGCAAATCATAAAACAAATATAGATCTTGCAGGCGGAATTACTACAATATTTTTGTGCTCTGGCTGATTTGAGCTACTTAACGATATTAGTTTAGGTATTGCACCTGCATTATAAGTAATAGGTACCGAATAACCATCACTTGATAAAAGGCAAGTTTTAGCATAGGATAAAGCGCCAGAAGTAGAAGGAGAGTTAGTGCTTAAGTTAATTGAAGGAATAACAGCAGAAGCCTCAGCCAAAAGTAAATTGGGGTCGACAAATGCTGGAGATTTTGCAGTAGCTACATCATTAGTATTATGAACTTCGGCTACAATCTCAATTTCAGTTGCTAATGGTTCACCTGAAGTATTTAAGTTGGGTGAAGGCTCAATATTACACCCAGTAGTGAGTTGTGGAGTTACATTAGTAGACGGAGAGGCTGCTTTAGCAGTAGCATTGGTCAGGCTCCGGAGATTTTGTTGCTACGTTTGCGCTTAGGAGAAACAAAAGCTTCATCCATGCACTTAAACGATTTAAACAAATTTTCATACTCCGACAATCTATTCTGAGCCGCCTCTAGGTCCTTTGAGACCTCCAAGAAGCCCTTTCTTGATTGCCTAATAAGCTTTAAAATATCAACATCCGTTACTCTGCATTCTTCGCATGCCCAACGTAAACCTTTGTTTTCGTTAAGTGCATCGAAAACATGAGCATTTAGTGCTGCACACTTAAAGTGAAAAAAGGATTCACACAACCAGCAATTCACAATACGGTCGGATTCTCCTTTAACAGCACAGTTCCGGAATTTGCAGTACATAATTACTTGTATTAAATTTAAATTTAAGTTTAGTTTTAGGGTTTTATTCAATTTAATTTTTAGATTCAAAAATAGCTTTGGTAACCCTGTTTGAAGAAGTTTGATAATCACTAAAAATCACCGGTTTGTGTACTAGCTAAGAAGTAGCAAGAACTTAGATGTACACAAATGTCGGAACAGATGATAAGAATAAACAAAAACTTGCACTCTCTGAGAACAGATGTTTTGTTAAAGCAGAATCTATATAAATAAAAATCAAATGTCGTTCGTTGGTAATTGCATCAGTTGAGAACGGCTGGACCGATTTGGATAATTTTTTTTTAAATGTTCGTCGTAGTCCAACTTGGGTTTTTACGGAAATAAAAATTGACCACGCCCACTTTTACGCCCACTTTTACAATTTATCTAAAATCGGAAAACGGCTGCACCGATTTGGCTTATTCTTTTTTAAATGTACTAAGTGATCCAATTAATGTTTTTACGGAAAGAAAAATTGACTTCGCCCACTTTTACGCCCACTTTTTTCGATTTATCTAAAATCGGAAAACGGCTACACCGATTTGACTAATTCTTTTTTTAAATGTTTGTAGTAATCCATTTTAAGTTTTTACTGAAAGAAAAATTGACCACACCCACTTTTGCGCCCACTGTTTTGATATATGTATCTATAATTGCAGAACGCCTGGGCTGGTTTGGCAAATTTTTTGTTTAAATGTTTGTAATAGTGTACAAAAGTTTTTTACATAAAGAAAAATTGTCCACTTCCAAGGTATTGGAAGAAAAGTCCTCGACATATCTCGACATGCTTGCCATCCAAACCAACTGATTTGTGGGGTAAATACAAAGATGCCATGTGTGATGATACTTTGCATCAGATGCGTATTAGAACATTAAATCCAAATTTGCAACTGAGCGAGGAAATTTACACCGAGGCTTTGATATTAATTGAGGACATGTGCTTGATGATGTCAAACAAGGTATTAGTGACTTAGGCATGACAGCTCCCAATTGTCCCATGCGACGCATTCAATCACGTGTTGCGACGCAAAAAGCAATATGATTGCGATGTCTTGAGGGAATTAGTTCGAACGAGCGTTCCACTGTTGAATTGACAACAAAAATATGCGTATAACACTCTTATGAAAGTTGTGAACGATGGAACTGGAGGGATTTTTTTTTTAACGCCCCCGGGGGAACTGGAAAAACTTTTTGCTCGCGTTGATTTTGGTAACGCTACGCTCGCAGAATGATATTGCACTTGCACTTGCTTCATCAGGAATTGCAGCTACGTTGTTGGAAAATCTTGGATCTGCTCATTCAGCAGATGCAAGATTTACGAAACAATCAAAACCAGTTTGGTAGTGCGATGATTCTGTTGGCAAGTGATTTTCGTCAAACATTGCCAGTGATTCCACGATCAACTCCAGCCGATGAACTTAATGCGTGTTTGAAGTCGTCCGTTTTGTGGAAACACGTAAAGAAACACAAATTGACTGTAAACATGCGTGTCGAGCTGCAAAACGATCAATCTGGAGAAGTATTTTCAAAACAATTGCTTGACATTGGCAACGTCAAAATCCCGGTTGATATTTCAACCGACTGTATTCCATTTCCCGTCGCTGTCTGCCAGTTCACCGAATCAAAATCCGAACTCATTCGAAAGGTTTTTCCGAACGTGCTATATTGGCTGCCAAAAACATTGATGTCAACAAATTGAATCTTAAGATTCAATCTGAAATAGCTGTCGAATTGATGACGTACAAATTGATGGATTCTGTTACTTTCCAAGATGATGTCGTCAACTATCCAATCGAGTTTTTAAACTCGCTGTAATTACCCGGACTACCGCCTCAAAATCTCCAACTAAAACTCGGGTCGGTAATAATAATGTTACGAAACCTAAACCAACTACGTCTTTGTAATGGCACCCGGCTTGCGGTAAATAACCTGATGAATAACGTCATCGAAGCAACAATACTTAAAGGAAAGAACAAAGGTGAAGACGTTTTGATACCACGGATCCCAATGATTCCGACCGACATGCCATTCGATTTTAAACGCTTGCAGTTTCCGGTAAGGCTTGCATTTGCAATGACAATTACAAATCTCAAGGGCAGTCATTGCGTGTTTGAGGCATTAACCTTCAAAATTCATTCTTCTCGCATGGTCAATTGCCACCATAAACACCATTAGCATTATTTGTTTTCGCTCCAGATAACAAAACAAAAAATGTCGTGTATCATAGAGCATTGCAATGATACACAATAATTCGAACGAAATTATGTTATCACAGCTAAGCAATCGAAGAATTATTTCTTTTTTTTTAATTGGTTACCTGACCAGAGATATTTCAATCAAAATGTAAATAAAACACCATAAGATTCAATGTACTTATTTTCAAATCAAATGTAAATCAAACATACCCCAAACCTATATGAATAAAAGTTATCATTAAAAAAAACGTGTTTTCCCCCTTTTTAACTATTTTTACACATTTGCAACAGCTTTTCACAAATTCACAAAACAAACACAAATTTTTTTTATTAGGACAGGACAACGTATGTCGGGTCAACTATCAAAAATAAAAAAATACTTTATTCCAGCTGCGGTTAACGGTATTTGAACAATATTTGATATGTCGGTTCAGTGCACCTACCATTCTTCTTCTAAATATCAATCCGCCACGAAAGTGAAGGTCAGCTAGTGAAAAATAAAAAAATTGCAAAGATATATATGTAAACTAATATGATTTTATAAAAAAAAGGATTATTCCAGCGCATTCACTGAATGTAACTGCAGAAATCCAACGACGATCCTCAGCAAAATACAGCAAGTTAAATTAGAATGAATTTAAAAAGTTAAAACCCGGTTAAAGAAAGAATTTAAAATAAAACTTAAGGAGCTGAAGTAAAATACGAACTTGTAGCAAGTAGCAAGAGTTGCCAGGAGATGATTAAGACTGACTTTAACAACCCGAAATAAACTTATGATATCTTACTATACTTGTTGCTTCAGCTGCGCTACTGTTGCTGATATTGTTGTTGTCTTGTTGTTGTTCTTTTAGTGGTTGTTGCTATTGTATTGGCTATTGAATTATTGCTGTTGCTGTTGTTGTTGTTGTTGTTGTACTTTTAGCTGCACTATAGTCATTGCTGCTATTGCTCTTACATTGGCCGCACTGATGTTGTTATTGGCTTTGTTGTTGTTGTTGTACTGGTTGAATCTGCTGTTGCAGCGCTGTCCTTATTTTGGCTTGCTGCTGTTCTATTTTGCTGGCTCAGCGTTTGGCTTATGGGGGAATGGAGTGCGCGACAAAATTGACAAATTGTCACGTACTATCCTCGTATTACAACTGGAGCGGATACGTGTGCTAACTTCTCCCCCTGTTAAGAGGAGCCGTCCCCGGTTTCCTTTAAAACTCTTTCTTGGGCTATGACGTTGTTAATCCTCTTGCGACGTCTTGTGATTAACAAAACCATAACAATGATTGCGACTGTTACTATCGAGGAAATGAAAATTGTTGACCATTGAAAGTTATTTCGCTTTCGAAGGTTACAAGAAGGGTTCCATGCATCAAGATTGCTGGATTATTTCCTTCCTGTATCTCTGCTGTTTGATTATTAACAATTACTAGTCCATCATCGATTTCTTCAACTGGTGTAATATGGTAGGCCGAAGTGGTCTTGCATGTTGCAAAATTATTGTTCAGAAATTGCTGCACGCAGGAGTTTCCTTTTAGAGGTTGACAGAATGTCATTGTGGCTGCATCTCTGCAATTTTCGAGCGGTTCATGTACCATATTGCAGTTGACAACGGTATTTGTTTCTAACAGCAAGATCTTATTGTTACGTACTACAGGCAATATCTTAATTCAACTACATATTTCTTAAATTTTTGGATACTAAATTAAAAAAGGGATACTATTACTGTCTTGGAACATTTTCTGTTTTGATATACTTCAAACATCACTTATGCTTATATTTGCAAAGTGGTTCGCGACTAACAAATTTTGCATTTCGGTACTATCTAGTATAATAGGATTTATTACATTTACTTTTCCAAGAATGAACGAATAGATAGTATCCTCAATACTCGTTATTATGGCCTTGTTTCTGGCAGTAGCTAGTTCAAATAGGTGTCCGGTGTTTATTTCTTTTTTCTTTGTAACATTCAGAAGCTTGTTTACTGTCTCTGTTAATTGGTTAATTCTAATCTGCATTTCAGTGTTTATAAGTATATGTTTTTCATTACTTACTTACTAAGGTGGCCATGACGACCCGTTGTCGGGTTATGGCCGACTTCATCAGCTCTCGTCAGGCGTCTCTGCTTCGTGCACTCCGTCTCCAATGTCTTTCACCAAGCGTGGTAAGGGCTTTCTCGGCCTGGTCAATCCACCGGAGGCATGGTCTGCCCTTCGTCGTCGACCCTCGGCTTTCGCCTGAAACACCTTTTTCGCTGGAGCTTCTTCATCCATACGAAAGACATGACCCAGCCAACGTAGTCACTGAATTGTTATACGCTGGTCTAAGTCAATGTCGTCGAACATGACCAACGATTTTGCGAATAACTTTCCTCTGGAACACCCCAAGAGCGGCTGCATCTGTTTGCGATACCACCCATGCCTCAGCGCCATAGAAAAGTACAGGTATGATGAGCGTCTTGTAGAGTGTTAGTTTTGTCGATCGATAGAGGGCTCTGGAACCTACTTAACCAGAAGTAGCATCTATTAGCAATTGTGATTCTTCGCTTTATCTCCACGCTGACATTGTTGTTGCTTAGACGCCACGCTTCCCTATTTGCAGACAGCATATACTTTGTTTTGCCCTCGTTCACCGTCACACCCACTGTGGCTGATTCCTTTTCAATAGCGGCGAAGGCAGCGTTTACATCTCTCTTGGTTCTACCGATAATATCGATATCATCAGCATACGCAAGGAGCTGGACACCTTTGTAGAAAATGGTACCATTTCGATGTACACCTGCCTTTCGTAGGATCCCCTCCATGATGAAATTGAAGAGATCGCATGATAGTGGGTCGCCTTGTCTGAAACCTCGTTCGGTATTAAAGGTTTCGGAGAGGTCATTTCCTACCTTGACGGCACTGCATGTATTGCTCAACGTCATCTTGCAGAGCCTTATCAACTTTGCAGGTATACCGAACTCAGACATTGTTGCGTACAGGCAATCCCGAATCGGGCTATCGAACGCAGCTTTGTAATCAACAAAGAGATGATGGGTGTCGATTTGGTTTTCGTGAGTTTTCTCCAGGATTTGTCGTAGTGTAAAAATCTGCTCTATGGTGAACTTGTCAGGACAAAAGCCACACTGATAAGGTCCAATCATTGTTTTGGTATGCGGCTTCAATCTTTCACACAATACGCTCGAAAGAACCTTGTATGCGATGGAAATAAGACTGATACCTCGGTAGTTCGCGCAGATGGTTGGGTCTCCTTTTTTAAGTATAGGACAAAGCACACTCAGATTCCAATCGTCGGGCATGCTTTCCGCTAGCCATATTTTGCTGATGAGTTGATGCATGCACTTTATCAATTCACCGCTGCCGGTTGTAAGCAATTCAGGAGCCAGGCCGACCGTTCCTGCGGCATTGTTGTTTTTGAGTCGCTGTATAACAACTTTAACCTCGTCATGCCTAAGTGGTGGAATTTCAACTCTATCATCGTCGATTGGTGGTGTTGGACTGCATTCTCCAAGGGCGGAATTGTTGGTATCGTCGCCTGCAAGCAGAATGGAAAGATGCTGTCTCCATAATTTCAATGCGCACTACGTATCTGTAACCAGATAACCATTCTCATCTCTACAAGTGGATGCTCCGGGCTTGAAACCTTGGGTTAGACGCTTAACCTGCTGATAGAATTTTTGAGTATCCTTCTTGCCTTGGTATACCTCAATTTTTTCTCGCTCACGCTTTTCTTGTTCTCTTTTTTTACGTCTGAAAAGGCATCTCTCTTCCTTCCTCTTATCGTTATAGTTTTCAATGAAAGCTCGCGTTGCAGCTGACTGCAGCGTCTTTTTGTATGCGGCGTATTTTGCTGCTATCGCGTCGCGACACTCCTGGGCATGCCATTGGTTGCGAGGTTGCGGGCGCCGAAAACCAATGACTTCTTCAGCAGAAGTGCGCATGGAGTGGGATATATGCGCCCAAAGTCCGCCAGCGTTGTCGAGGCAAGAGTAAGGTTGGTTGAGCTTAACCGAGAAATGCACGGAGTAGGTCTCGGCGGTCCGTTGTGATAGCAGCTTATCGACATCAAGTGGATCTTGGCTGCAATAAGATGATGGTCGGAGTCAATATTGACCCTCCAAAATGTGCGTACATCCACTACACTTAAAGCGTGCCTTCCGTCGATCACAACATGATCAATTTGGTTCCGCGTTTTTGGCCGCGACAGCCAGGTTGCCATATGTATATCGAGGTGTTTGAATCTGGTGCTACTTACAACCATGTTTCGCGCCGTGGCGAAGTCGATCAGTCTTATTCCGTTGTTCAAAGTGGTCTCGTGGAGACTGAACTGACCGACAGTGGAGCCAAAGATGCCTTCTTTTCCGACCTTCGCGTTAAAATCACCGAGAACTATTTTCACAGCAGCAATCATATACTCCCTCTTGGCTCGCGTAGAAGGTGTCCTTGACAGCATCGTCCTTTTCCTTCGTCGGGGCATGTTCAAAATTAGGCTTATGTGAAAGAATTAAGCCTTGATGTGTGTTACTTTATCTAAATTTCTAGTACTTGAACTGGGAATTTATTTTGTAAGAGTTCCTAAATAAATAAATAGTACATGAACTAGAAATACCCGCTGCTAAATAAGAACAAGTTTGGTCTTTGGTTTTCTGACTTCAACTGACTCTTTATTAAATTAGAATGATATTATTTATAATGATAAACAACGCATACAATCTTAATAATATATCAATAGTTAATAAAACATAAATATCAATAACATATATACGTGTCAATATATTAATGTATATATAAAATATAAGATCAAAATCAAAATATAAATATGTGTATCAATGTAATAAAAAAACTGTATTTAATGCAATAACGCAGACATAGCATATTTGTGAAGTTAAATTAAAATTAAATCAACAGACGGAAATTCGCCAAAACAAAGGTGTAGAATTTCTGTACACATTTCTTTACCTTGAGTCGAGCAAGTGTAGTGAACTTTATTTTTTATTAGAATTACTATGTCAGCGTTATGCATTAAAATATTGCTGGTTGACAACTGCAACATGACGTGCAGCAACAATGTGGAATGTCGCCAGCCTTTCGTTCACAGATGTGAACAAGATGGCTTTGTTTCCGACTTACAACGAATCCGCATCCAAATTGGCGCTTCTCCGCATGGCAGCTGTAGTAGATATCGCAGTCTGCTCTATTAGAGCAGCCTTGTCCTTTCCATCGCATCTCCTGGATGGCGGTAATGTCAGCCTTTATTTTTTCTAGGGTTTCCGCCAGTTGGACAGTGGCACGTTCCCTGTAAAGGATTCGGACATTCCAGGTGCATATCCGTAAATCATTATCCGTTTTTCGTTTGCGGTGGTCGCCAATATAGTGGGGGTCCATATCCGAGGCTGGCTTAATTTTCATTGGAAAGTTATTATGTGGTTGGGACCCAAACCCTACGCACATTCCATTTTTAAGGTCTTGTAGAGACCCCTCAACTTTATTGTCTAGAGCAGTGATGCCCAGAAAAATTATTTGAAGAGTGCTGCAACAATTACAACAAAAATGCCAACAACTACAACAAATCTTTGGATTCGTGGCACAATAATTTTTCTAACAACAAAAACTCATAAAAACAACAAAACGCATAAAACCTACACCTGCGCCAGCGCAAAAGTTCATAAATATTGAACACACAAAACAACAACACGAATCCTTCAATGTGCAAAAAATACAAAATACAACAATAAAGTAATAAAAAGCAAGGGTGAAGCTGAAAACTTAATTCGGCGAATTACAACAATCATGAAAATATTGAAGTTGTTGTAAAGAGTGGAGCATGTTAAAAACAACAACACGAATGCTGGCAGCGCCCAAGAAAAACTACGAAAGGACATACAAACAACAACACGTATGCTGACCGTGCCCAAGCGCACAAGTTATATTGTTGAACACACAAAAACAACAACATGCAAATGCAAGATAGTGTCATTTGATGGCTCTTAAAAAAACAACAAAGCAATAAGAAGCAATGATTTTACTTCAAACTGAATTACTGAATTCGTCGAATTACAGCAATCATGAAAATATTAAAGTTGTTGTAAAGAGTGGAAAGAGTTAGGTGCTGGGCATCCCTGGTCTAGAGGAGACATCGCCGCTCAAAATAGCCGACAACTAAACGGGTGATATTTTTTCGTTTCCAGGAGACACCACTTGGAGGTTTTGAGTCGCCTTGAGACGATTTCGACATGGATTATGCTGGTCACGCCAAGTAGAGGCAATCAGACACGTTGCCATGTGAAGATCGCCCCCTTGTCTCCCTGGTTTTCATTAGCGTGCTACAAAGTATTCTCAAACATTCGTTTTCAATCGTGCTACAAAAAAGATTATTGCATCCAGAATGCAGCAATTGCCGAAAAAAATGTAATGCAAAATTTTCAGGAGAATTCGAAAAGAATCATTAAAATTTTTTTATAAAGCTTCCGATGCAAAGCTTTTGAATGCATATAAGTTCATCAAAATGATCTTCTGAAATTTTCAAATACAATTAAAGGAAATCGTGGAATAAACCCATACATAAATTAATTCCTTTAATACATGATAACACAAACATACATTTTTGGGAAGATTTAAAGGAATGTGCAGATTCTTAGGTTCTTTCTATTGGGCCGAGTGAATAAAAAAAGTAGCTTATACTATGTAGTACTAAGTACTAGCACTATCTTAAACTTTTCAGTACTAGCTATGCTGAAAAGTTTAAACTACAAAAAGTGTGAATAAAACATTGCTAGTACTACATAGCTAGAACTGAAAAGTGATAGCTAGTACTGGAAAATTAAAACATATGTGGCAGTCAACTCAGCTGACAGAAACTGTTTGGGAGTTGCCAATGTTTACAAATATGTCTATTTTTCTTATAAATTCTTAGCATGACTAAAAGAAAAACAATTTGGTAACTCTGTCAGTTTGTGTTGATCATTGCATATATATTTTGTGGCACGATGGGTGATAAAAACAGTGCAAAATTTTTTGACATAGTTAAAAACCATAAAATTTTATTTAAAAAATCGCAAGTGCCATCAGTGAGGGAGGCAAAAGAAAAAGCTTTGTCTTCACTCCGTAAAGAATACATGCTGAAGGTTGGGCAGGAAATTGCAATAAGCCAACTAAAAAAAAAAAATACAAAACATGCGGAACGATTTAAAAAAAAGCAGATTTACGTGCAACAGGCAACAAGCCAATACATTTAAAAGACTGGGAGAGAGGTTTGCTGCAGTTGATGGAGGAAGATTCCAATCCAGTCTTCAATAAAATTCCAGGTACCTTCATATGTTTTTATCAGGGCTTAAATTACTTTCAGCAGAGCAGCAAGTTTTTTAGCGCTGGTTTATATGAACAATTTGAGGAATAATTTTACTTTAGCGACCAGGCCCAAATTTTTTTTTTTCTTATTTTTATAAAACGTATTTTGACCTCCTAAACCCAATGGTGAATGGAAAAATTGTAGGTCTCGATTGGTTTAGGAGATAAAGTTTGAAAATTCAGTCCAAATTTGTGTGTTTGAAAGCTAATTTAAGCTTTTTTTACGATACTTACCCAAAATGTGGTTTTTTACGTCGCATTAAACAAAAAACTGAACTATTCTTTTATTTTAAGAAAAAAATATGTATTTATTAAAAAATTCATCAGTCTGAGCTCTAACTGGATTGAACAGCTCACCAGCAATTCTAACAACAATTCGCCGTGATTTTAAATCTCAATTTTTCAACATTTCTTAAGTTTTTGGGCTTTTCACGATATCGCATTGTTTCCTTTAATTAGCCCTAAAAATCCACATTTAGGTTAAAAAATCATAATGTAAAAGCTTGCATTTGCTTCCACACACGTAAACATTTCTTTCAGGTGCCATGGATGTTAGCTTCGGTGTTGAGATGGAAGAAACGCTGGATTGTGTGGAGCTAGAAGCACCACAAGAAGCTCAGAGAAAAGTTGGTGGTGGTATGGTAGACGCAAAAAAAAAATAAAAAAACAGCATGAATTTGTTGATGAAACGGAGGAGACAAAAAACTTAAGCAATCAGGAGCTTCAGAGGCTGGTCCTGTTAAGACAGCTGAAATTGTTAAATTTAGATATAACCGAATGGGAAGAAAGGAATAAAGAACAAGAAGAAAGGAAGAGAAGAAAATTAAAAAATAAAGAAAACGAAAGTATAATAAACGAAAATTGAAGTATTAGACGAATCGTTTGAAGAAGAAATACTTTGATTTTATGTATTTATTTATAACCAATTTTGTTAAGATTGCCCAATGTCTTTACAAGCAATGACTAAAACCAATATATTTATATATTCTATTAAAATTGTTAGTTTTATTTGTAATTTACTTAATAAGATACTTGTGAATTCTTTTTTCAATTTTTCCCTAAATAACTTGCATATTAAAATTGTAACAAATGTTCAACTTGTTTTCTAAATAATTGTGTTTTAATTGAAATTATACAACAAAACCAAGCAACTTTAAAGTAACTTGATTTTGAAAAAACAGGAAAGAATAAAGTGTTTAAAAAACATAAAAATGTTTTATTTGCTTTCAAGTAACTTCATAGTTGCTTGGTTTTGTGAAAACACAAAAATCTTGTTTATATGAAATGAAAAAAAATATTACAAAAATTTTCTCAGTATCTTAAGTTCGACTTAATTGTTAAAAAACTGCAACGCAAAATAATTTGGCTAGCACAAGTTTCAAAAATTTCGACTTTTAACTCTTCAATAATGTGAAAAATTTGTTAAAAATCTTATTTACGGGAAGATTATATCCTATAACGGAAAACCTCAATTTCTGAGAATTCTCAAAAAACAAGTAACTTGGTTTTGTTATATCACGGGAGCGTAGCTATTGTAAACAGCCACTGCTACATTGCAACCTACTTTTTCATGTACTCACGTATTGCGTATGTGAATTCACCACTCTATCTGTCAAAGTCTGGCAGATAATTAATTTTCTTTTAAGCATTCTGTTGGTAATTGTTTTTCTTGTAAGTATTCTTAAATCAATTATTTAATTTATTTCTATTCTATTTATATCAGGTAGGTAGGACACAGCACGCAGCCAGGCTGAGGATGATGAGCTAGAATTCGCTGAAGGAGAAGGACGCAATACTTGAAATATAGCCGTAAAAATTAACGCTAGCAACATAAAATAAAAAAATCTTGGAAGACTGAGTTACGAATGGAAGTTGAAGATAAAGTTAGAAGTAAGTTTATAGAATAATACAAAAGTTCCTGAACATTTTACATCTTTTTCCCTCTTTCTGCCCACAGCCATTCAAGAACTTACCCTGGTTTGATGTTACTATTGCGCAACCCATGTACAACAATTCACCGGATCAGCACATTAGCCAATTATGGAGTCTGCATGCAGGGGATGACTATGTGGTCCCCTCTCAGACTGGCTACAAACTTTATAGCAAAGTCTTGGATATGCGCGTTTAATCCTGGTGACCTCTGGAGTTTCATCGCATTAATGGTTCGCTGAAATATGGACATAAATATTTATTCCATGCAGCTGAGCTGTCGGAACTGGACAAACGTTTTGTCGACAATTATCGAAATTAGGTATAAACTAAGCATATAATGAAGTACCAATTAACATATTGGTCGTAAAATTTCTCAGCGATTTCGGTGATCTGAAAAATAATAAGAAAATATATAAGTAAAGAAAAATAAATAATGTTTATTTTCATAAATCGTGGTCATTTCGTCTCAGCACAAAATGGTTGCACTGCCAAATAATAAAAATGTACTATTAGTAAAGAGTTGCTTTGATTAGAGCTGATAAAAATGTTGTTTATTCAGAATGGAAAGAATAAGGAACAACATTGGAACAGGAATCACTTATATGTGTTCGATGACTGCTCTAGATTGAGAATTCTCCCTCCAGATCAATAAAAAGTGTTTGATGAGCATCTTTTCTGGTCTTACCTGCTGTTATTGTTCTTGATTTTTGTTTTTTGAAGCTACTCTGAGTTACGTTTTCTGCTCTTTTGTACGCTAATATTTTGTGGTGTTAGTTAAAGGAGCAAATAGATTAATAAAATGTTTTGGTTTTTGTTGAAAAATTCAAAAGTTTGAAAAATGGAAAAGGTATTGAGTAGGTTTTTTTATAAATGTGAACAGATTGATGAAAATACATTTTTTCTACTTAATTTTAACATTTGTTTACTTTTGACACTTACTTTCTCAAGCTTGCTCTTTTTTCGGTCTTTCAAATATATGCTCTACTCTGCTCTGAAATCATTTTCGATGACTCAGCTGATCTGCTCTGTTTTACTCTGCTCTGCACTAAGAATTTTTCACCGAACACAGCTATTTGTGAGTGATATTGATCAGTTGATAAATTGTCTGACATAAAAAGCATTAACGGAACTTAGTTATCATCGGGCCAAGATCAAGATGTTTTCATTACACATACTTTAGTTCTACTACTTTCTACCATAAGGAACTAATTAGTGCTTGCTCTGTTAGATACATATATCATATCAGTCGTTTTTAATTTTTTTATTTAATCTTATCTCACCATGTAACATTTTGCCCACAGTGGAAATGGTCTTCTTTTGAAAAATGTGTGTTTCGAGCTGAACAAAGTAATTGTGACTAAATTAGTTGAAGTTTTGCTTCATGGCGTCTTCAAAAAATTACAAAATTAGGTATAACCTTAAAATAATGTATGAAATTTTATGGTTAATAGCTTGTTGTATCTGTCACCATATATACTTTCATTTGATACCCAAATTGCTTAATAAATATCACTTTTTAACCCTATTTTTTTAACTTTTGACCTTTATACCTTCTAAACCAGAATTGGAAGTAAAGAGCGTTTAAATGACATTTATAAATCTTTTAAGTGAATTGTGTAAGTGTAGTATTCAAGCTGCTATACACAAATATTATCCAAAATTTTTAAAAACCAAATCTATTTTTACACCCCAATCAATGTAATATAACGTAATTCAAAGTAATATTAAGTTTGTCTGAAAAAGAAAAACGTTTCGCTACTTTGAACTTAGATTTTTATATTACTACTTACTTAGATGGCTCTTACAACCGGCTCTTGGTCGGTTTTGGCCTCGTCTAAGAATTTTCGCCAGCCTCTTTTGTCGTGTGCTTGCTGGCGCCAGTTGGAAATTCCAAGCGTTGTCAGGTTATCCAATGCCTGGTCTTTCCAACGGAGATGCGGTCTTCCTCGTCTGCGTTGGCCACCGCTGGGTACCGAATCCAATATTTTTTTCGCTGGAGCTTCGTCGTTCATTCTCTCGACATGACCTAGCCAGCGAAGCCGCTCTATTTTAATACGCTTGACTATATCGATGTCGGCATATAGCTCATACAGCTCGTGGTTCCATCGTATTCGGTACTCGCCATTGACGCAGATTGGACCATAGATCTTGCGAAGGATTTTTCTCTCGAACGCTCCCAAAGTCCTTTCATCAGAGCTGCTCATCGTCCAGGTTTGTGATGCGTATAGTAGGACGGGCATGATTATTGACTTATAGAGCGTCAGTTTTGTTCGTCGAGAAAGAGCTCTGCTTCTCAATTGCCTACTGAGCCCAAAGTAACACCTGTTGGCAAGAGTTATCCTTCGTTTAATCTCAATACTGATATCGTTAGAGGAGTTAATGCTGGATCCCAGGTAAACAAAGTCCTTCACTACCTCAAAGGAGGTGTTGTCAACAGTGACATGGTTTCCAAGACGCTGGGACTGTTTGTTTGTTGACACAAGATACTTCGTTTTATCTGCGTTCACTGCAAGACCCATTCGACTCGATTTTTATATCTATTTGCAAAATAAATTTGATGTACCGCTTGTTTTCGTTTGCATAACTTTGCCCAAATATCGAAACGGCTTATATAGAAGTTCCGCAAATAAAATATTTAGTACTAGTAGAAAACGTACATAAATTAGTGCTTTGCCATAAAAGCCTACACCAAATTATACAAAACTACATTTTTATGCACCACTGCTCTCAGGTAACAGACCGCCCAGCTAGACAGCGCTAAGTCCCATTTTAGACACGGCGATATTGCGACGATTTTGCTCACCGATTTTTTGTTCGTTGAATCGGGAGTAGAGATGAAAGCGGAAAGGTACACATCGGCAGTACCAGCGATTTTGCGACGATTTTTTCATGTTTACTTTGAATTCATTTTCAATTTACCGTTTGTTTTATTTATTTCTTGCAATTTCACCACCAACAAACGTTTAGCTATTATAAAAAATACTTGGCATAAATTAGCCATCTATCTAAAAATTGCCGTTCTGCCTGGGCGTTGTAGATTAAACTAAAATACAGTGGTCGCATTCAAGGGACACAGTTATTTTTGTAGCAAAACTTAAGTTAGCGCTGTTATTGGGCCGAGTGAATAAAAAAGTAGCTTATACTATGTAGTACTAAATACTAGCACTAGCTTAAACTTTTCAGTACTAGCTATGCTGAAAAGTTTAAACTACAAAATGTGTGAATAAAACATTGCTAGTACTACATAGCTAGAACTGAAAAGTGATAGCTAGTACTGGAAAATTAAAACATATGTGGCAGTCAACTCAGCTGACAGAAACTGTTTGGGAGTTGCCAATGTTTACAAATATGTCTATTTTTCTTATAAATTCTTAGCATGACTAAAAGAAGAACAATTTGGTAACTCTGTCAGTTTGTATTGATCATTATAGCCTAGACACAGTGACGACGGCTGCAGCATTGCGTCAAACGTCAAATTTTTTGTACATGCTTTTCTTATGGAGGTGAATGTGGTGAAAATGTTGCAACGACAATGCGACATTGCAGCAATGTTGCTGTCGTGGATTTAGAACTTTTTCTATTTTGACGTGCGACAAGAGTAAGAACATCGGCATTTGTTAATGTTTTCGTTTAATTTCGTACTTCTTTTGTGTTTTTTATTGTTCATTCTCATTGTGTTTGTGTTAAATGTTTGTTTTTGAATGATAATTCTATGTTTAATAATAAAAATATATGAAAATACGGCTTATCGTGTTGCATCCAAATTATTCAAGTCGTAGACAACATGCCAACATTTTCGTTTTCACCTCGCGTTGTTATGTTGCAGCCGTTGTAAATGTGTCTAGGCTATTAGATATATAATTTTTGGCACGATGGGTGACAAAAACAGTGCAACATTTTTTGGCACAGTTAAAAACTATAAAATTTTATTTAAAAAATCGCAAGTGCCATCAGTGAGGGAGGCACTTTTTCCAGATCGGACAATTTTTACGACTCCGAGCGCTGCAACTACGAGGCCCCGTTTATCTCTCTGCCGCCAGTTTGGAGCTCTATTAAACCATGTTGGAGTGAAAAATATATATTTTTTAATTTCTCTAAAAATTTTGGAAATATTTGAATAAACAAGATTTTTCAAAGCACTTTTTATTAAAACAACTAAAAATAAGTTTTATTTTCAGCACCTCAATGACAGGCTTAAAAAAAATTAAGTTAAAACTAGTTATTTTAAGTACATACTAGTTTTTATTCACACTTATTTCCAGCAAACGCTGGAAAAACTAGTTTGTACTAGACTGCAAAAAGCACTAGCTTTAACTGAAATTTTTATTCACCTCAAAACTAGTTTAAACTTAAAATTTGCTAGTTATAGCTTGAACTACATTTTTATTCAATTGGCTATGATAATGTTCTTAAGTCAAACGCCAGAAGTTTAAAATAAAGGACCGTGTGTGAAATTGTTTCGGATATTAACAACAAATGCATACGTTCTTGCAGTTTAAGCGCATATTTTATGTACATATCATTAAATTTAAGGCGAAAAATTATTTAAGCAAATTAAAACATAATTAATGTAATGATCTCTAAGCAGATATGACTTAATAGTATAAATTGTTTTCTTCATTAACCCGGCGTCAGCGGGGTAGAAAAGAGTTACACGGACAGCGGGGTGGGTCTCACAGACCCGTTCATTAGATAACAGTTAGTTCATTAGTTTATTAATAAAAGTAATAATAGCTATTTGTGTTTAGTTTTTCAGATTTAACACGAAATAAATAAAAGAAAAATATGATATCATATTTTGTTTCAATAATATTTATTAGAGCTATTAAAAACAAACCAAAAATAACACAAAAATTATACTTTTATAATTAAATGTAATTCTACTGATTTAACAATGAGTCTTAACATTTTAATTACACTTTTTTTAAAAGAAACTAAATTTTCCTTGGAAAAAAAACAAAACTTATTCACTCCGAATCATTATCCATGGTCATTATCCATGGCGCGAAATTGACACAACAACAGCGGGGATGGGTCTCACATACCTTTTTCAACTTCGCGCACGTCCAACCTCCACTGCGATCATGGCACGACTAATGTTTTATCTGCGATGTATAAAACAATTCAACAGCTCCAGCTACTGAGAAAAACGACAACGTCACACGTATGGTAACTGAACTATAAGCTAAATGACTATAAGCTAAATGAAATGTAATTGTCACATCAGTGACAAGCTGTCAAGAATAGATGTCCGCTGAATGTAGTCACGACTTCATGCCATGATGGAAGTTTTTCGCCGTAGTGGTCAGATTTTACGCGTTAAAGTTTTTCTTTGCGAATTGTGGTGAAAATTTTACTACTAAAGCTAAAGCATTTGCGTTAGTATTGACGATTTTTGACATAAGGCGCACATAGTGCTATTCCTTTCGCACGGAAGTTTCCCATCTCTGATCGGAATGTAGTGTGAATTGGTGTTATTTAAAAATTTGGCTCGTTTAGCCTGAGCTATTGTTATTATAAAAAGCCTGAAAATACAAGAATATTGTCTTATATTACTTTTATAGATCTTTTAACCCTCAATCAATAAAGTAGTTCCTAAGGCTTTTTCGACTACTTTTCAATATAGAGTTTTGTGAATTTGTTCCCTATTCTTCTATTCGTTTTAACATAAACTTTGTACCCTTATTCGAACTGTCTAGTTTTTCCTAGAATTTAGTCGCTGCAACTCTATGTGTTGTGCTATAGCTATTCTTGATTCGATTTCTTTTCGCAGAGCTTCAGGCATAGAATGGATAATATCTATCGGTCGTTTTTTTGTGGTAGAATAAATTGTCCTGTTGTACTTCGCCGTAGCAAGTAAAGTTAAGTCAATCGTGTCATTGATATCTTGTGTTAATTTTGAACATCTGGCTATTTCTGAAAGCGTACTATGGAATCGCTCAACCTGTCCGTTCGTAGTGCTATGATGTGGAGGTGTTGTAAATATGTTTTTCTCAAAATGGTCCCTTACTAGCGAGCTTATTGTATAAGAATTAAAAGATTTTTCATTGTCACAGACAATTGTTTTGGTGTTTTTGAAAATATTTAAAATTTGTAGCATGGGTTCTTTAATGTCGACTTTTGATCTGGAATCAACACAAGTTAGAAAGTGTCGATTGTCAGTAGAGTAGATGTTGTAGTGTGTTGAGACATTGCATAAAAAACACAACATATAAAAGTAAGCAGGTGGCAGTGAACTCAAACTTGATGTTTAGCAGAACATTGCCACAGCAATTTAATATTTGTCACTTTAATATTTGTCACCAAGGCCAATTCATGTGCCCAAAAGTGCTTACATTGCACAATAGTGCAATGAACTTGCGCTAGCTGAGTAGCTGTTCATTGCACTCTATATGTTGTTTCCAATTTATCATATTTATATGTATGTATTAATGTATATAATTTATCTGTATTAATTGTATTAAATCTAAGTGTATAAATAGTAGGTAAGAGCAATTAATAAAGTGAGTATTATTATTAAAGCCAAACAAATCGGTGTTTTTAATTTACTCAACAGTATAATTGGTTTATGCGCTAATTATACATTCAACAATTAGAACATGGCTCATTGTGCCTGTTCTAAACAAAAACAAATACAATATAAAAGCATATTGTACATTTTGGTGACCCCGACGTGATATCCTGGTTCATGTTCCAGTGATATCATCACACCATCACAAGTGTTCTGTAACCAGCAGACGACAACATAAGTGTCCTGTAACCAGCAGATGACAAAATAAGTGTCCTGTAACCAGCAGACGACAACATAAGTGTCCTGTAACCAGCAGACGACATCAAACAGACGTCATCAGACGCATCCTGTTTACATAAATATCATCATCATCATGGGCATTGATGACTTATCATCAAAACAAGATGAACTGGCAGTGGCTATACAAAAAACAATAGCAAACTACAAGAAGGCGCCGCATGATCGCCGGTCAGCAGAGTTTATCGCCTCAAAGTCCAGGGAGCTGGATAGCTTGTGGGTGCAATTCGAAAAACTTGACAACGTCATCCGCAACCAACATGGCAAGGAAGTTAACCACCCGTATTTTGTGAAGGATATACACAGCGCCATTCGCTTGAAATACCGAGAAGCACGAGACGAGATGGACAAAGCAGAAGAAGCCAGCAAACATGTCCAGGCCACATCAACATTAAAAACTGGAACGGAGGCACTCGAGCGAACACGGTCGCCTCAGCCAGTCACCCGACAAATCGAAACGAACACTATGATAACGGCCACCGGAAGTATGTCAAGTCAACTATGCTCATTAATTAACAAACAAAAAAGGTCAATTGATGCAGCTACAAAACTGCTAAGCCAAGTGCTTAATAGTGTGACACAACTAACGTCGCAATATTATGCAATGCAGGCGAAGACAGTGGAAAGGCATTGGGAATCCGCCCAGGACCTACACCAAAAAATTTGGTTATGGGATGAACCCAGCACTTACGATTATGAGGGTTTTACGCAGATTGAGCAAACAATCACTTCAAAAATCTTGCAACTTCAGAACATGGCCCAAGAATCAGAAGCTACAACTATTCAAGCCCCTGCTACAGCAATCAACAGGCAAACAGCAAACATGATCACATCAGGACTGAAATTGCCCAAAGTTGAACTGCCAAAATTCGATGGCAGCTACCACAAGTGGAGGCAGTTCCATGATCTATTTATTGAATTAGTCGACAAGCAACCAATTCCGGCTTGTCAAAAAATGTGGTTCTTGAAATCCAGTCTATCCGGTCAGGCGGAAGTACTAATTCGGCACTTCACAGCATCGGCAAGCGATTACGAGCCCGCTTGGGCGGTGGTCAAAGATCGATACGAGAACCCAAGGCTGCTTATAAACGCAACATTAAGCAGACTGCTCTCCCAACCAATAATCATCAATGATCAAGCAACTGCAATCAAACTCCTCCACGACACCACCAAGGAATGTATCATGACTCTTCAAGGCCTCGGAGTAGACACCGTCAGCTGGGACCCCATTCTCATGTACATTCTAACCCAAAACTTGCACAAAACCACTCACGCATTGTGGGAGCAGTCTTTAAAACAACCGAAGGAGATACCATCCCTAGACGAATTCTTGAAATTCCTTGAACTTAGGTTGCAGTCATTGGAAGCTCTAGGAGGAAGACCCAACAAAGATGTGGCAGAACAAGGGCGACGAAAAACTTATCAAGCGCTAAGTATCTCAGTGGCATCAGATTCAAAATGCATTTCATGCAACCAACATCATGCTCTGTTCCAGTGTCAAGAATTTCTCAAGTTGACACCAAGTCAGCGATTAAACGCAGTCCAAAAGGCAAAGCACTGCGTAAACTGTTTGAAAGGTGGGCACAATACCAAATCTTGCGTGTCACGCACTTGCACAAAGTGCAATAAAAAACACAACACATTGCTTCACTTGAGAGGCTCGCAAGGCACGCAGATACCAAGCAAGGTTAACCAGTTGCAGTCTCCGGAAACAACGCAAAGGGCTCCGGTATCACTTGCGGCTGTTCAAGATCAACCAATTAAATCAACCACTGTATTGCTGAGTACGATTTCGGTAACTATAATCGATAAGTGGGGACATCAAATTCATTGCCGAGCACTCTTAGACAATGGGTCGCAAGCCAACTTCATAACCAGGCGGCTTGTGAACAAACTCGGAATAAAGAAGAATCAGTGCATTATTGGAATTGAAGGTAAAGGTCAATCACAGAGCCGTATCGCTGAAAGGGTAAACTTGCAGCTGCAATCAAGAACGACCGGCTTCAGCAAGAGAATTGAAGCCTACATTTTACCAGAGATTGTTTCCAAGCAACCATCAAGCAGCATAAACATATGCAATTGGAACATTCCAAGCAACCTGCAATTAGCTGACCCCAATTTCTATGAATCTAAAGGCATCGATTTACTAATTGGAGCAGGAGTTTTCTATTCGACATTATGCGTTGGACAAATACCACTAGGAGAAGGACAACCGGTGCTGCAAAATATTCTTTTCGGCTGGATAGTGGGGGGTGAGTATACCAATCAAGAGTCATCCACCACAACTAGCACTTGTGGCATCTGCACCACAGATGAGTCACTCAACGAGACAATGGAAAAATTCTGGCGACTGGAAGAATGTGATTCACGTGTGGCCAACCTAACTGCGGCTGAACGACGTTGTGAAGAAGAGTTCCTTCAAAACACTCATCAACTTACTGATGGTCGATTTGTGGTAAAGTTACCATTTCAGCATAATCCAAATCAACTCGGTGAATCCAAAGACATAGCTTTGCAACGTTTCACAGCTATTGAACGCAAGCTTGTAAAAAACCCTGAGCTCAAGACTCAGTATGTATCTTTCATGCGAGAGTATGAAAAACTGGGTCATATGAAGGAAATAGCAGTACATAGTATCAATGGCCCACACTACTTCCTTCCACACCATGCAGTATTCAAGCCAGATAGCTCAACAACTAAACTAAGGGTTGTATTCGATGCTTCAGCAAAAACATCAACCAACTTATCATTAAACGAAGTACTAGCTACAGGGCCAGCCATACAAGAAGACGTCGCCACAACGCTACTAAGCTTCCGTCTCCCTCGATTTGCCTTTACAGCTGACATCGAAAAAATGTACCGACAGGTATGGGTGCACAATGATCACCAGCAATACCAACTTATTTGGTGGAGAGAAGATCCATCACACCCAATGAAGTGTTATAAGCTCACCACAATAACTTATGGAACAACCTCTGCACCATACTTGGCTATGCGCACTTTGCAAGCACTAGCTGATAACCAAGCTAAAAGGTATCCGTTGGCTGCTGAAGTAGTGAAATCAAATTTCTATGTCGATGATGTCTTGAGCGGCTCCGACCAAATTTCTATAGCACTTGAAATGCAATGGCAATTACGGAAAATGTTGGGCTCCGCAGGATTCAATCTACGAAAGTGGTGCGCAAACCACCCAAAATTACTACAGGACATTCCACCCAAGGACCAAGAAGTTACTCTTGACTTCAACAATTCCCGCAGTGAGAGCATTAATACAATGGGGCTGAAATGGAATCCGAAAAATGATAATTTCAAGTTAAAAATCCTGGGAACCATTGAGCAGAGGATAACAAAACGCACAGCTTTGGCAGATATATCGCGCATCTTTGATCCTCTTGGCTTCATTGCTCCAGTAACAACCACCGCAAAGATATTTCTACAGCAGCTGTGGAAACTCAAAGTTGACTGGGATGCCGCACTTCCACAAGATCTTCATACTACTTGGTTAAGATTCAAAACTGATTTCGAACTATTGCAAGACATCAGCATCCCTCGTCATATCTTTGGCCATAAGGAAGCAAACAATCCTCAAGTGCATATATTTGCTGACGCCTCAGAGCGGGCGTATGGAGCAGTCGCATACATGCAGACAACAGATGCTCATCACACAAAAATCGTACGTTTTATATGTGCAAAATCACGAGTAGCGCCAACCAAACAAATAACTCTACCACGACTGGAATTATGTGCTGCTAAGTTAGCAGTAGAACTTATGCAGAAACTTCAAGAGAGCCAAATCATTAAAGAATCTGTTGTACACTTTTGGTCTGATTCCACTGCAGTGTTGGGATGGATAAACGCAGACTCACCTCACTACCATACTTTTGTCGCCAACAGGATTTCAGCCATTCAGCAGCTAACATCTCCACAACAATGGCGACACGTGCGATCTGAAGATAATCCTGCTGATCTTATATCAAGAGGGCTGACACCAAGCAAAATGATAAACAATAATTTCTGGTTGTATGGTCCTCTTTTTCTACATGGAGCGGTAACAAGTTGGCCTCTTCAACCACCACGAGAAGAATGTCCGCTAGAGTTCAGGCTAAAACCAGTTGTTGCCACATCAGCAACAACCATAAACACCGCAGTAAATTGGCTTGGAGACATCAATCACAAAAATTCTTTCCGTTATTTGCAAAGGATAATGGCCTATGTGCTACGCTTCATCAGCCATACTCGACACCAGTCGGCTAAAGCAACAACAACAATATTATCTGCTGATGAAATGGAAGAAGCACTAACATATATTGTTAAGAACATGCAACGGGAAGAGTTTGCAAAAGATATTCAACAATTAACTCGCTATTCCAGTGTAAGCAACAACAGCTCAATCAACTCTCTAACACCTTTCCTATATGATAAGGGCATGTTAAGAGTGGGGGGACGTTTGGAGTCATCCAATTTAAGTTATGATGCCAGACATCCGATGCTTCTACCATACAACAACATAGTAACAAAACTATTATTAAACGACTTGCACAAGGAACACCTACATGCTGGCCCTCAAACACTGATGTCTATTACGAGACAAAGATTTTGGCCTCTCAAATTGAAAACTTAAGCTCGGTCCGTTACTCAACACTGCGTTCAATGCACTAGAGCGAAACCAAAGCTATTGCAACAATTGATGGGCAATCTACCCGCTCAAAGAGTACAACCTGCAAGACCATTCGTCACCTCTGGAGTAGACTTCTTTGGTCCAATTTGGACACACTTCAAAATTCGAGGAAAACCACCGCGAAAGGCATATGTAGCCGTATTCTGCTGCTTCGCCACAAAGGCGATTCATATGGAATTGGTTAGCGATCTAACAACTGAGGCTTTCATAGGAGCATTGCACAACACTTTACTGCGATAATGCTACAAACTTCGTTGGAGCCAAAAACCAACTGCAAGAGCTACAACCGATTATTCATGATGACAACTCCCAACGAAAGATAAAAAATGAATGCAACACAAAGGGAATTAACTTTGAATTCATTCCACCACGTGCACCACACTTCGGTGGCCTCTGGGAAGCAGCGGTGAAATCAGCCAAGACTTTATTACAAAAAACCTTGGCATCCGCATCACTAACCTATGAAGAGATGGGGACCGTTCTAGCCGAAGCAGAGGCCATAATGAATTCAAGACCAATAACACCAATTTCAACGAATCCGAATGACTTTCAAGCACTCACTCCTGGACACTTTCTCATAGGAGAGCCGTTGACCTCAACAATTGATCCTAATGCTCAACCAAACAACGCCAAAAATCCCACCAGATGGAATTTGGTTATGCAACTCAAGGCAGAATTTTGGAGGAGATGGTCCAATGAGTATCTTCACAATTTACAACATCGATACAAATGGCATAATGAATCTAGAAACGTCAAACCAGGTACAATGGTGATAATTAAAGATGACAACTTGCCCCCATTGAAATGGCCTCTAGGTAGAATTTCAAAGGTGATACGAGGTCACGACGGTCTAGTTCGAGTCGCCGACGTGCGCACAGCAACTGGCATATCAAGCAGAGCAATCCACAAGCTAGCACCACTTCCAGTCGATGAAGAAGAGACAGACGACAAGGAGGACGCAACAGCGTCATTTAGAACACCCCCGGACTCGACCACAAACAAACCTGCAGTTCCAACCAAAAGGATGCGACTGCCACAATTGACCCTCACTTCATAGTCACCAGCTCCACGCATTTGTCATATACAAAATTTGGCATCATGGCAGAGCTAGACAGTCCTAACAATATTGAACCATTCCTTCTGGACGTCAAGGAAACAGCGATAGAAGATCAAATCAGCCAATTGACGGCTCTCCAGAATGAGATAGCGAATCTACGCATCGACAATCCGAACAACATTCGACCTCATGATATCCATCAATACATTGTAAGCTATTCTTGTATCTTCATCATCGTGTGCATCATATCTTGGTCTGTATGGAAACGAATAAAAAATCTCCGCAACATCGATCGAGCAACTCCACAACCAGCTCAAAGAGATTTCAACAACGCACCCGGTCTCGACCACGAACCAGACCTTGAAATTATAACAACATATGGAAGATAAGGTTGATCGACACACGCTCAACGCCGGGGAATATGTTGAGACATAGCATAAAAAACACAACATATAAAAGTAAGCAGGTGGCAGTGAACTCAAACTTGATGTTTAGCAGAACATTGCCACAGCAATTTAATATTTGTCACCAAGGCCAATTCATGTGCCCAAAAGTGCTTACATTGCACAATAGTCCAATCTCTTTCACCAAGCGTGGTAAGTAGCACCTATTAGCGATTGTTGTTCTTCGCTTTATCTCCAGGCTGACATTGTTGTTGCTGTTTACGGCGGTGCCAAGGTATGTTTACTCCTTGACAACTTCAAAGTTATATTTGCCTGCTGTAACATGGGATCCAAGACACCGTGTTTCCCTATTTGCAGATAGCATATACTTTGTTTTGAACTCGCTCACCGTCAAACCCACTTTGGCTGATTCCTTTTCGATAGCGCCGAAAGCAGCAGTTACATTTCTCTTGGTTCGGCCGATAATATCAATATCATCAGCATACGCAAGGATATGAACACCCTTGTAGAAAATGGAACCATTTCGATGCACACCTGCCTTTCGTAGGATGCCCTCCATTATGAAGTTAAATAGATCGCATGATAGCTGGTCGCCTTGTCTGAAACCTCATTCGGTATTAAAGGTTTCGGAGAGGTCATTTCCTACCTTGACGGAGCTGCATGCATTTCTCAACGTCATCCTGCACTGCCTTATCAACTTTGCAGGCACACCGAACTCAGACATTGCTGCGTTCAAGCAATCATGAATCGGGCTATCGAACGCAGCTTTGTAATCAACAAAGAGATGGTGGGTGTCGATTTGATTTTCATGGGTTTTCTCAAGGATTTGTCGTAGTGTAAAAATCTGGTCTATGGTGGACTTGCTAGGACGAAAGTAACACTAATAAGTTCCAATCAGTGTTTTCGTATGCGGCTTCAATCTTTCACACAATACGCTCGAAAGAACCTTATATGCGATGGATATAAGACTGATACCTCTGTAGTTGGCGCAGATTGTCGGGTCTCCTTTCTTAAGTATAGGACAAAGCACACTGAGATTCCAATCGTCGGACATACTTACCGCTAGCTAAATTTTGCTGGTGAGTTGATGCATGCACCTTATCAATTCACCACCACCGCTTTTAAACAATTCAGCAGCCAGGCCGTCAGCACCTACGGCTTTGTTGTTTTTGAGTCGCTGGATAGCAACTTTAACCTCGTCATGGCTAGGTAGTGGAAATTCTACTCCATCATCGTCGATTGTTGGTGTTGGCCTGCATTCTTCAAGGGCAGAATTGATGGTATCGTCGCCTGTAAGCAGATTGGAAAAATTCTGTATCCATAATCTCAATGCGCACTGCGTATCTGCAACCAGATCACCATTTTCATCTCTACAAGTGGATGCTCTGGGCTTGAAACCTTGGGTTAGACGCTTAACCTGCTGGTAGAATTTTCGAGCATCCCTCTTGCCCTAGTACACCTCAATTTTTTCACGCTCACAGCGTCTTTTTATATGCGGCGTATTTTGCTGCTGTCGCGTCGCGACACTCCTGGTCATACCATTGGTTGCGAGGTTGCGGGCGCCGAAAACCAATGACTTCTTCATGAGTTGAGCGGAGTAGACCTCGGCGGTCCGTTGTGATAGCAGCTTATCGACATCAAGCTTTCGTTCCACACCTGTGCGTACATTCTTCGCATTGCACAATCGCATGTGGATCTTGGCTGCAACAAGATAATGGTCGGAGAGAATATTGACCCCCCGAAATGTGCGCACATCCAGTACACTTGAAGCGTGCCTTCCGTCGATCACAACATGATCAATTTGGTTTCGCGTTTTTTGATCCGGGTCAGCCAGGTTGCCTTTTGGATATCGGGGTGTTGGAATCTGGTGCTACTTACTACCATGTTTCGCGCAGCGGCGAAGTCGATCAGTCTGAGACCGTTATTCGAAGTGGTCTCGTGGAGACTGAACTGACCGACAGTGGAGCCAAAGATGCCTTCTTTTCCGACCTTCGCCTTAAAATCGCCGAGAACTATTTTTACGTCGTGGGCCGGGCAGCGATCATACATGTCCTCTTGACTCGCGTAGAAGGTGTCCTTGACAGCATCGTCCTTTTCCTCCGTCGGGGCATGTGCGCAAATGAGGCTGATGTAGAAGAATTTCGCGTTGACGCGGATTGTCGCCAGCCTTTCGTTCACAGGTGTGAACCGGGAAACAAGATGGCGTAGTTTCCGACTTACGACGAATCCGCATCTAAATTCGCGCTTCTCCGCATGGCAGCTGTAGTAGATATCGCAGTCTGCTCTCTTAGAGCAGCCTTGTCCTTTCCATCGCATCTCCTGGATGGCGGTGATGTCAGCCTTTATTTTTCGAGGGCTTCCGCCAGTTGGACAGTGGCACCTTCCCTATAAAGGGTCCGGACATTCCAGGTGCATATCCGTAAATCATTATCCGTTTTTCGTTTGCGGTGGTCGTCAACGTAGTGGGGGTTCATATCCGAGGCTGATTTTGTTTTCATTGGGAAGTTATAATGTGGTTGGGACCCAAACCCTACGCACATTCCATTTTTAAGGTCTTGAAGGGACCCCTCAAGTTTATAGTCTAGAGGAGACCTCGCCGCTCAAATTAGCCGCCAAAGTTTATCGGGTGATAGTTTTTGACGTTTCCAGGAGACACCACGCGGAGGTTTTGAGTCGACTTGAGACGATTTCGACAAGGATAATGCTGGCCTCGCCAAGTTGAGGCAATCAGACACGTTGCCATGTGAAGATCGCCCCCTTGTCTCCATTCATTCCCCAAATCATTCAAAAGAAATCCAGACATCAATTTAGTTGCTGCAAATGGCTCATAAATAGAAACTTTCGGATCAAAACTTTTCAAAATCGATTTAGGCTTCCGCCGTGATTTCGAATTCCCATTTCTTTAAGCTAATATATCAACACCCATCATCGGAGCAAATTTTTTAGAAAAATTCGGAATTATTGTTGACATTAAAAATAGACAACTCATCGATTTAACTACTAAATTTAAAATTAACTTAATTTCTGGTTTTTGCGACATTTATTCCTTAAAACTACCTCTTATTGAAAATAAATTTTCAAAATTACTAAGAATTTTCTTCTCTAACTTCGGAACCAGACTACAATAAGCCAGTGAAACACAATACGGTTCATATAATAGAAACAAAAGGAGTTTTTCCATTCACTAGACCACGACGTCTCGATCCAATTGCTAAGAATGAAAATTGCTAAGACTGAATTCGAATATGTCGTAAAAGTTGGCATATGTAGACTTTCAAATTCTCCAGTAGCTTCTGCCCTTCATTTAGTTCCTACGAAAGAATAAAATGAATGGCGACCATGTGGAGATTACAGGATGCTCAACTGCATTACTATTCCTGATCGTTACCCACTTCCACATATACACGGCTTGAGTATTGAACTTAAAAATAAAACTATATTTTCGAAAATCGATCTTGTTCGTTAAAACTATTTTTAGTCGACTACAACAATATGGACTTAACCTTAAGCCCTCAAAATGTATATTTGGTGTACCTTCACTTGATTTCCTTACCTATAAAATCTCTTCCAATGGAATACAATCTTCTAAAGATAACTCTATCTTCTATCTCTATCTAATTACAAATTTTGAAAAACCTACTTCCATGAATAAACTACAAAAATTTATTGCAATGGTTAATTGCTGTCATCGTTACATTCCGATGTTAGCTGCAGAACTGAGTTATCTGCACGACATGTTAACATCTGCATCTATATGTAAATCCAAACAGTTAAATTGGACAGAAGAATCAATCACTGTATTTGAGAAAGTTTGATCACTTTTTGGTAAAAATACTCTTCTAACATATTTTAACAAGCATGCACAATTATCTCTGGCAGTAGATGCATCAAACTTCGCAATTGCAGCAGTTCTACAACAATCCATTTAAGATAGTTGGGAACCTCTAGCATATTTCTCTCAAAAACTTAGTCTTACCGAAATCAAATATTAAACTTTCGACAGAGAACTTTTAGGTATTTATCGAGCAGTTAAACATTTTCGACACTTTTTAGAAGGAAGACAATTCACCAATTATACTGATCACAAACCACTCACATTCGTCTTAAATTCGAAAAAAGACAGATCACCAAGACAGACACGACACTTAGAATACATTGCTCAATTCACTAACAACATGCAATACATTTCTGGAAAACAAAAATAGTTGCTGGTACTCTTTCACGAATTCCAGAAATTGATACGATATCTACACAAGACATAAATTTTGAAACACTATACAAAGAACAACAATCCGACGAAACACTGAAAATTCTCATTGAATCTCCAAATTCGAAATACAATCTTAAAGAAATTAAACATAAAAATTTGATGTGACATTTCAAATCATTTATCTCGACCATTCGTTCCAAGTACAATGCGAAGAAGTATTTTTGACAAAATTCATTCTTTATCTCATCCTGGCGTTGGAACAACCATGCGATTGATACAATTAAAATACTTTTGACCCAATATGCGAAAAGAAATAAATGATTGGTCATCAAGTTGCATCAACTGTCAAAAATCCAAAACAAATGCTTACACAAAATCACCCATTTAAAAAAATCGAAATTCTATCAGGTAGGTTTGAGCATATCCATATGGATCTGGTGGGACCACTTCCTGTATCAAATGATTATCGGTACATGTTAACTATTATCGACAGACACACTCGATGGCCGGAAGTATATCCACTGAAAACTACTTTGGCACAAACTGTAGCAAATACTTTTGTTCAAAACTATGTTCCACGTTTTGGTGTTCCGCTCAAAATAACTGTAGATCAGGGAACACAATTCACATCAAAATTATTTACTGAATTAACGAATTTACTCGGTGCACACAAAATACATACTTCTCCGTATCATCCACAATCAAATGGAATGATAGAACGATTTCATCGGCAACTCAAGACGTCATTTGACGCTTCAGACGATTCGCTACATTGGTCAGAACTTTTGCCTTGGATACTTCTTGGTCTACGAACCCCAATTAAAGAAGACATGAATTGCTCTTCTGCAGAATTGGTTTACGGTCAAGCTTTAAAATACCAGGAGAATTAGTTGTTACAAGAAATAATACTATAAACACGGATCTTACTCTTCAAAAGTTGAGAGAACATTTTTCACATATCCGTTCCAAAATCGTTTATCACAATCAAGATAACAGTTATGTTCCAAAATCATTAAGTACTTGTGAATATGTTTTTGTCAAAATTAACCGTAAATCCGGCCTCCAACAACCTTTCGAAGGTCAAAGTAATTTCAAAACACGAAAAAACATTTCAAATTCAGCATGGCAATAAAATTAAATACGTCTCCATTGATCACCTCAAACCAGCGTACACAAACAACTCACAATTACACAATACAACATATACTAATAAACCACTTAAAAAGAAAGTAACTTTAAATATAACATGAGTGTTCAATTGGAGGGGGAGTATTTGTAGTGTATAATACTGTACCAAAAATAACTTGTTTAAATTTCCCTTGTATTTGTAAAATATAAGGGGAAAATAACTTGTAAAAATTCGTTTTTAGTATTTTTAAGTATTTTCCAAACAAATTTAAAAACAAAAAAATATTTTCAGATATAAAAAAATTTGTATAAAAAAGCGAACCCTTCCTATATAAAATTAAATGAATATAAAATAAAATTATTTAAATAAAAATTTTAAAATAAAATACAACTAAAATGTCGATGTGCAAAATTTCACCAGGCTTTTGAGGTAAGGGTGTTTTGCCAATCTCTGGGTTCGGAGGGTGGCGCTGATACTTTGCCTCTCTACAGATTCTACAATTTGAAGTTATTTCTTTCAGGCTCTTACGGATGTCAGGTAATAGTAGTCGTCCAGAACTTGGTTTTCTTGCACCGAACGATGGGCTCTATTGTGCTCCATTTGCAAGATTTCCTTTTGGTCATTTTTATTAAAGATATCTGTCACCTGCCTTGCTGCACGTAGGAATTTAACAGCAGGGAACATTGAAATAATTTTATCCTGAATCTTGGCCAAGGTAGGTAGGTCACTCAATACTCCGTTAACTACGTTGGGATTGACGCATAATCTGATAGTCTTCAAAAGATTATCTATATTGGAAGAAACAATTCGATGTCTAACTTGGGATTTGAAAAGTAGTTTTGAGGTATTTGTTTCGGTATTTCCTTCTTCCAGGATAAGCTAATTTCTGAAACAGTTCATGGGATTCTCAAAAGTGGGAATTGTTTTTGTCAGTGATTCTTCACTGTGGACCGTTTTTGATGAACTACTAGAATATCCTAAAGCATTGTTGTCTGGACAAGGCTTCAAAAATTTAAAAAAGTTGGCCAAAATTCATGTTCACGTATTATAACCATAAAAACAAGAAAAGGATTCAGATTAACGAGAATAATGACCAATAACAAAAATTGGTGGCATTTATCCATGGTCACTCTTGAAACCGTTCAGAAAACAAACAAAAAAATAATGTGGCAAGTTTTATTAATTTAATTTCGAATTTGTGAATACTTTTTTCGTAAGCGTCAACCAGTTTTTTGATACAATTCCCGTTTTCAAGAAAATATGGCCGTTTTTGAAATAATTAATATGTATATATGTAATAATGATAAAAATTTTTTTTTACATAATCCTGTTTTTAAATTTAATTATATTTTTTTCTGGTGCCAACTGGCAAAAAGTGGAAGCGCTATATTTAAGTAAAAGCATCATGTTTTACTGTACTTACCATTATTTCAGGTCGTAAGGATACATTTAAAAAATTGATAATTATATTTTACATTTAAAAAAAAATGTTTTATTCTTAATTAACAAAACTTACTATGCACCTTAATTTTCTATGAACTATACCAACAACATATCTGTTAAAAGTTTTTGGTTTTGGTAAAGCCTCTGTTATAGAAACGAAAAACCAACAAAATACTACATTTTTAAGTCTTTGACATTTTTTATGAATAAAAGATCCATCGCGACATATTTTCTTGTTTTATTTTTACTTTTCATTAAGTTTAATCATCATAAAACAGATGTCTTAACTTGTTTTTAATTTTTGACCACATTAGGTTTTTTAACTTTTGGCAAGTTTTTTTAATTTTAGACCTGTGTGCGTCGGCTACAATGTTCGCCTTACCAGGCTTATACAATAATTTGGGTGCCAATTCCTCCTAAACGCTCTCCACCTTTTCAATTTTGAGTTAGGTTTTTTTTCCGATATAGTGAACGTGAGAGGCTGATGATCAGTAAAAATACTCAACTGTTTAACACCATAAAAATGAGCCCAAACTATTGCGAGCAGTTCACGTTCATTGGTTGTTTAATTCTCTTCAGTTGAAGAGAGAGTCCTGGAAAACATAGTTATAGGCCGTCTCTATTGAGAGAGAACTGCTCCTAACGCATGTGACGATGCATCGGTGGTTAGTTCTAATGGCTTTTCGTAATCAGGATAAAGTAAAAGTGCGTCTTCTGACGCCAGTTTTCGTTTATCTTGCTAAAGGCTCTCTGTGCCTATTCGTTGAACTCTATTCGAACGTTTTTTTGATTGGTTAGCACTAATGTTTCCATTTTTGCCCCGCAAGTATCTTGTTAGCGGCTTAGCAATCAACGCATAGTCAATGATAAATCGTCTGTAGTAACCGGACAATCCAAGAAATGATCTTAAGCCTCGGCGTGTTTTGGGAACCTCGTAATTAATTAATGAAGTAATTAATGATATATTTTACCTTGTCTGAGCAGGTTTTCAGCCCGTTCTTAGAAACAATGAAGCCAAGGAATTCCACCTCTTCTTTGAAAAATGTTGTTTTTTCCAGTGAAACCCTCATATTAGCTTCTAGTAGTTTCTTTAAGATCCATAGGCACTGGTCGAGGATATGCGATCCTTACTCTTAGGTAATGGGGTGAATTATGAAGGCCATAGTTATTAGGTTTTGTGAAAGTGCCCGTTTGGTTTCCATTTGGGTTTATAAATGACTGTGCGAAAAGGGATCGTGCATAGTTTGATTCAAGCTCTTGGGCAAGAGCCAGAGCTGTTGGCATGTCTGTCGGTATGGAGGAGAACAGAATGTCACAGAGAGGTTTTATAGTCCCGAAATGAACACTCGAAGGGCGTCTTGTCGGTACTTATTATTAAGGAACATTATCAGTTCCGTATTACCGTAATTTGTCATAATGTTTTTAACTTTTAATGATAGTTTTCGTTCCACGTCGTCGTAGAACTGGGAGATTGTGCGTTGCCCTTGCCTTTAGGTGGACATCTTCTGCTCTACTAGGTAGATGAGCCTCTTGTCGGCGTAGGTGAAGTCTAGACGAGCGATTATGGCGTTAAAATTTAAAATGGTATTGAAGGATGACAAAACAATGCTTGCCGAGCCCACCACCTTATTCCTCAGAATGGCAACTGCCTGTTAGTGCTTGGAACTACCGTCAAAGTCCTCAAAAAGTTTATACGCAGCATGGGCAGCCTGCCTCCATGATACGTAGGTGGCTCTATCGCCACTTAGCTCCGGTAGTGATTTTATTAGATCGAGTGATTCCTCACGGAACCTTGAAATTCTCCTCTTGTTTGTTCTGTTGCTGCCCTTATTGCTGCATTTATAATGGCTTGAAGAGCTTGAGGATCCATTTCAATCGTTACAACTTTCTTTGTTAACAATAATTTATTATCTTTACTTTTCAGTTATTATTTCTTCCTTCAACAGTTAATTGACTGAAGTTTAGTAAAATAACAAGGTTTTTTCCAAAAAAAAAAATTTTAATTAATTTAAAAATTTTTCTAATTAATTCAAAACATACAAAGCAGGTACGTATCGTTTGTTTCAATCTGTATGTTGGTAAGTGCAATTTAAGTTTCGTTTTTCTCGAAAAATTTCTTCTTTGACAACTTATTTTTATTCAATGTTTCTTCTAT
Organism: Tetanocera ferruginea; assembly: GCA_958299015.1. NCBI lineage: Eukaryota > Metazoa > Arthropoda > Insecta > Diptera > Sciomyzidae > Tetanocera > Tetanocera ferruginea. The sequence goes on from OY282640.1 coordinate 70,427,100, forward strand.
CAAGAATCTTTGCAGCTTTTTTCACTTGGTTTGTTTCTTCTATGAAAAAATTTGTTAAGTTTTTTTTTAAATTTTCCTCTATTTAAAAATTTTCCACTTTTTTCAGTCACTTGACACAGGCTATCTGTTTTTTTTTTCCTATTTGACAGTTTTTATGTTTAAAGTAAAATTTTTTCACTTTTGAAAAAATGCCAAAATATTTTTTAGCTGCACTATAGTGATTGCTGCTATTGCTCTTACATTGGCCGCACTGCTGTTTACTGTTTGCTTACGTGCTTATTGGCTTTGTTGTTGTTGTTGTACTGGTTGAATCTGCTGTTGCAGAGCTGTCGCTATTTTTGGCTTGCTGCTGTTCTATTTTGCTGGCTCAGCGTTTGGCTTATGCGGGAATGGAGTGCGCGACAAAATTGACAAATTGTCACGTACTATCCTCGTATTACAACTGGAGCGGATACGTGTGTTAACTTATATATTAAGCATATAAATTTATTATGTTTTGCAATGTAAAACATGAATTTAAAAAGTTGTGTTTATACTGATAGTTCAATGATATTGCAAACTGAAATTCTTGGAAAAATTAAAAAAAAAGTTTCTACAATTTGGCTTAAAAAGATGAAGCAGAAATAAAGATGCTTTAATCATCTCGTAAAAGAAATTCAAGAATTTGAGAACGGACTTGAAATCCAAACAAACGACGGAAATAAGAAAATAAGTTTCATGTTAGGATTGATAACGGGCGACAACTTAGGACTAAATGGACTTCTAGGATTCGTTAAATCAAGAAACAACACAAGATTTTGAAGAATTTAGTAACCATATAGTAACAATATAGTAACAAAAGAAAGTTATCAAATTGATTTAGATAGTGATGATTTCTGTGAAACCGGAATTAAAACTAAATGCGTCTTTAATCAATTGACAAATTTTCATGGTATCGCCAACTTCATTTTTGATTTGATGCACGATGTTCTGGAAGGTGTATACGAATACGATGTGTGTAATGTCATTTTGTCATTAATAAAATAAAAAATTTTAATAATGGAAGTATTGAACGGGAGGAAAGAATTATTTCCTTATGGGGAATTAGAAATAGGTAATGCTTCAGCATCAATAGAGCTTCGTGGATCAAAGTCATTCCATTTGAAGATGACAGCTTTGTGATCTCCAAAATAAATGTTCAATTATTGTGCTTTCGACTACTTCATTTAACTAAAATGGAGACATTTATATAAGAGTTGATATGTTACAGTTCCGCGATGCGAATTTAAGTTATAAATCAATACAAATTATGGTAAAATTACAAATTTTAAACAACAAATTTAATAAAAATACTTTGTGAACTTACACATAAAAAAAATCACACGAGTTAATAAAGCAAAGTACTCAAATAATAATAACAATTCTAATAACAACATTTAAACGCGATGTAGACAAGTCCGAACATATAACATTAACCGGTCTCGCTCTAACCGACGAGCTTGCTCCCACGCTCAAACTGATAAAGTTCGGCAGTATTGATGTTTTTTGTTTTGGTTTTTGTGTTGTTCTTTGTTTTGTTTTGTCTGGATTAACTGTTCGTTTAGCGCTCTGCGTTCTTAGCCGAGAAAGTGTTTTGTTCTTGGTTGCTTCGCTGCGCTTCTCTTTCTTGCTGCGTGCGCCTTGTGACTCTGCCCCTCTGCTGTGGCCTACAACCTGCCTCTACGTGTTCTGCTTTGTTTCCTCTTGTGTTTCCGCTTGTGTTGAGTGTTAATCTATGCAAACTTATGTCACCGACTCCTAGACTGACGCGTCAACAACTACAACAAAATAGCATTCGAATGAGCAACAAAAATGATGGTACCCCTAAGACAGAGAGTGCTCTAATATCTATGTCGCTACGCTCTCAGCTTCAGGAAATGGAACAGCGCCTGAGCAACAACTTAAAGACTGATATTAAGAAACTAGAAGATCGCCTCTTTGAGCAGTTTAATAATTCCTCCAACCGCCTCGCTGCAGAAATTGCTAGCATCGAAGAGAAGGTTACTATTAAAATTGAGACGGAAGTGAATGCACTCAAATCTGTTATCAGTGAGTGTGATAATAAAATTGCTTTGCTTGATAGTCAACTGCTTGTTTTTACTTCTCGCTGCGACGAATTGGAGAAACTTAAGACTAAACACCCGATCAACTTCAACTCCAGCAACGCTGATATTGTATCGGATGCTGTCGTGTTTGGTGTGCCGTACACAAGAGATGAAAATCTGAAGAGTATGTTGAATCGAATCTGCCACTTCATTGAGTTCCAAGATATTTTTCGTATCAAGCCGAATGAGCGCAACCCCAATTCAATCATAATAATTAAATTTTTCTCTCCGTTTGTCAGCAATCGTGCTTTGAAAGCATTTGGTGATTATCGGAGACGAACGAAATCAGCTGTGAGTCTGCGAGCCGCTGGATTTGATTCGGACGATAACTTTTATGTTCACGAAAGTCTGAATTCTGATAATCGTAAAATATTGCAAGCTGCGATTGTCTACAAACGCCAGAAAAGCTTATTTAATGCATTTACCATACGAGGCGCTTTTCACATCAGGCTGGCTAAAAATGCAGATTGTATTCGAATATGCAGTATGGATGAGCTGCACAATACAGTACAACGCCACCGAGGATGCAGAGACTCTTATTTCTTAGTTCATGTCACTTTAATATTTCTGTTATTTTTAAATTATTTTAATGACTCACATTTCTTCTTATGCTCTTATCTAGTAAGCTTCCAATACAAAAATTGACTTGCCACGCCCACTATTTCTACAGGTAGGCGGTAAAAAGTTCAATAAATGTTGTAATTTTAAGGTAAGAAAAATTATTATTTTTTTAATATCGCACAAAATCGCAATATGAGATGATGTGGCAATAACACATAAATGATTGCTCTATCGATTTTTAAACTTTTTTTTTAAACTCTAACTAAAGTCTTCTTTTAAAATTATACAATTTCTCGTAAAGGTCACTTACAATATATTCACTCCCTATCAGAAACATTCAATTAAAAAGGAATTATAAATTGATATATTATTGAACAAACCATCACTAGTTTTTTCCATTTTTTAGTTATCTTATGTTGCTGTTAGATTTTGAGATACACCCATCTGAACACGATATAAAAAACTCCATAAAAAAAAATAAATTTTTAACTCGTTTCGAAACAATATGTTTGGGATGTATGATAGCAGTGGTAAAACACATTATCTAAAAACAGAGTTTACATTTGTATGCTTTGGAGTATTTCCTGCTAGATAACACCAAAAATAGAAAGATTCAAACAAAATGGAAAATTGACTTTTGGCCTCAAAATGGGGTAAAATTTCCCAATGTGCGTTGGTTGATTTTGGCCTGGTCTAAGAATTTGCGCCAGCCCTTTTTTGTCGTGCGCTTGCTGGCGCCAGTTGGAAACTCCAAGCGTTGTCAGGTTATCCAATGCCTGTTCTTTCCGACGGAGATCCGGTCTTCCTCGTCTGCGTTGGCCACCGCTGGGTACCGAATCCAATATCTTTTTCGCTGGAGCTTCGTCGTTCATTCTCTCGACATGACCTAGCCAGCGAAGCCGCTCTATTTCAATATGCTTGACTATATCGATGTCGGCATATAGCTTATACAGCTCGTGGTTCCATCGTATTCGGTACTCGCCATTGACGCAGATTGGACTATAGATCTTGCGAAGGATTTTTCTCTCGAACGCTCCCAAAGTCCTTTCATCAGAGCTGCTAAACGTCCAGGTTTGTGATGCGTATAGTAGGACGGGCATGATTATTGACTTATAGAGCGTCAGTTTTGTTCGTCGAGAGAGAGCTCTGCTTCTCAATTGCCTACTGAGCCCAAAGTAACACCTGTTGGCAAGAGTTATCCTTCGTTTAATCTCAATACTGATATCGTTGGAGGAGTTAATGCTGGATCCCAGGTAAACAAAGTCCTTCACTACCTCAAAGGAGGTGTTGTCAACAGTGACGTGGTTTCCAAGACGCTGGGACTGTTTGTTTGTTGACACAAGATACTTCGTTTTATCTGAGGTCACTGCAAGACCCATTCGACTCGACTCTTTCTAGCCTGGAGAATGCTGCACTGACTTCGCGCGTATTTTGGCCAATGATGTCAATATCATCAGCATACGCCAGCAGCATAACACTCTTATAGAAAATTGTGCCGCTGCGTCTCAGGTCAGCAGCTCGGATGATCTTCTCCATGAATATATTAAAGAAGTCGCACGATAAGGAATCACCTTGTCTGAAACCTCGCTTGGTATCGAAAGGAAGGGGGAGGTCCTTCCCGATTTTCACTGCACTGCTGGTGTTGTTCAGTGTCATCCTGCAAAGACGTATTAGCTTCGCAGGAATACCAAATTCAGACATGATGGAGTATAGGTGACTCCTTATTGGACTGTCGAAGGCGGCTTTGAAATCGACAAAGAGATGGTGCGTGTCGATTTGTTTTTCGAGGGTCTTTTCCAAGATTTGTCGGAGCGTGAAGATCTGGTCAATGGTGGACTTTCCAGGTCTGAAGCCACACTGATAAGGTCCAATCAGTTGGTTGACGATGGGCTTCAGTCTTTCACACAATACGCTCGACAGGACCTTATATGCGATATTTAGAAGGCTAATCCCACGGTAGTTGGCGCAAATGGTGGGATCGCCTTTCTTGTGGATTGGGCAGAGCACACTGAGGTTCCAATCATCTGGAATGCATTCTTCCGACCATATTCTGCATAGAAGTCTGTGAATGCATTTAAACAGAGCTTCGCCACCGGTCTTAAACAGCTCAGCCGGTAGACCATCGGCTCCTGCGGCTTTGTTGTTTTTAAGCCGAGCTATAGCTGTTAAGACCTCGTTATAGTCGGGCAGCGGAACTTCAACGCTGTCATCCATGATTGGGGTTTCCGGGATATCATCTCCACTGGCGGGATTGTTATCAGCGTCGCCATTTAAAAGACTAGAGAAGTGTTCCCTCCATAGCATCAGTGTACTCTGGATATCTGTCACTAGATTCCCATTCTCATCCTTGCAGGAAGAGGCTCCGGTCTTAAAACCATCGGCCAGGCGTCTTATTTTTTCGAAAAATTTTCGAGTCTTATTCCTGTCGCCATGCATCTCAATTTTCTCGCACTCACGCATTTCCACCTCTCGTTTTTTTCGCCTGAAAATGCGTCTCTCTTCCCTCCTCTTCTCTCGGTATCGCTCCATAACAGCACGCGTTACAACCGACTGCAGGGTGGCTTTGTAGGCGATGTCCTTCTCTGCAGTGGCGTCGCGACACTCCTGGTCGTGCCACTGGTTTCGGCGAGGGCGGTGGTAGCCTATCACCTCTTCGGCAGCCATACGCATAGAGTGGGATATGTGCGTCCACTGTCCGCATATATCGTCGATCGGAGGAGTGCTTTCTTGAAGCAGGAGTGAGAGTCGATTAGCGAAGGCTTCGGCCGTCCGTTTTAACTGCAGCTTATCGACGTCTAGCTTTTTTTTGTGTAGGATTGCGAGCATTCTTAGCTGCGCATAGACGTGTGCGGATCTTGGCTGCGACAAGATAATGATCCGAGTCTATGTTATCACCACGGATCGTGCGTACGTCTAGTCCACTGGAAGAGTGCCTTCCGTCAATCAAAACCTGATCAATTTGGTTGCATGTTTTTTGATCAGGTGACCTTATGAATATTGAGATGCTTGAATCTAGTGCTACTAACGACCATGATTCGTGCTGCGGCGAAGTCAATCAACCTCATTCCGTTATCGGATGTGTTGTCGTGGAGGCTGAACTTTCCGACTGTTGAACCAAATATGTTTTCCTTACCCACCTTGGCGTTGAAGGCACCAAGCACGATTCTTATGTCATGACGGGGGCAACGCTCGTATGCGTCTTCAAGGCGCTCGTAAAAACTTTCTTTGGTCTCGTCATCTTTTTCTTCTGTCGAAGCGTGCGCACATATTAAGCTAATATTAAAAAATTTTGCCTTGAAGCGGATTATGGAAAGTCGTTCGTTCACAGGAGTGAATCGCAGGACATGATGCCGTATTCTCTTGCCAACTACAAATCCGCATCCAAACTCGTGCTTCTCCACATGGCCGCTGTAGTAGATATCACAGGATGCTTGCCGTAAGCAACCCTGTCCCTTCCATCGCATTTCTTGGATTGCAGTGATATCAGCATAATGTCTTTCCAAGATGTCAATCAGTTGGATAGAGGCACCATCCCAATTTAGGGTTCGGACATTCCAGGTGCATATCCGTAAATCATTATCAGTTTTTCGTTTGCGGTTGTCGTCATCAGATTTGGGGATCATTCTTTTATTAATTCTTAAACTTTTCATTGAAATAGTTTTATTACATGGTGGGCTTCAAACCCAACGCACAACCTTTGCTTGATGGCCAAAGGAAGCCCGCCGCCCAGATTCGCCGCCAAAGTATATCGGTATGTGGTGTCTGCATATCACATACACACAACACACATACATACAATATAAAATACTTTAATTTAAAAAATTTGAATTTAAAAAATATTATTTTGTTGATGTCAATTTTTATTTATAAAAAAATATGATTATGAAAATTGTATTTATCAAGAGAGTTCGTTTATAAAATAAATTTAAAAATAAATAAAAATTATAAAAAAATATATTTATTTGTGGATACACACCACAACTGGCGATCCTGCCAGGAGAAGATAGAAACATTCAGCAAAGACTTCACCATTATCAACAGCCAAACCATTGAACCAGCCAAAACCAGTTTTCGCAAGTCATCTCACGTTAGAATCCTCAATCAAAAGAACGATGCACCACACAACCCCAACTGATTTGCCGAGGTCGAGGAACCAGTAAAGAACAACACCTTGTCGTTCAGTGGCCAAAGAAAATTACAACAAAATCTTTGCCAATAAAAATAATAGACCGCTCATACGCTTCCCAGTACGTCTCCATAAATCGAACAGTCTCCACTCGTCTATGAGCTCGCCAATAAAGTGCAACAAAACTTTCCGCATATATCGACACCTTTACGACCAACCTGTGCCGAATTCATCACCACCAATTCAAACGACAACAAGCAAAACCCTATACCTGCCGGTAAGGTAGCGCAACAGCAACAACAGTATTGGTAGCAACAACAAAAAAAATCAACAACAATAACAGCAACCGCAGCACTAAAACAAAAGCGACAACGTCGCCAACAACAGTAGCAACGCCAACAACAGCAGCAACGCCAACAGCGGCAGCGACGCCAACAGCGGCAACGACGCCAATATCGGCAGCGAAGCCAACAGCGGTAGCGACACCAACAGCGGCAGCGACGCCAACATCGGCAGCGAAGCCAACAGCGACAGCGACGCCAATATCGGCAGCGACGCCAACAGCGACAGCGACAGCGAAGTCAACAGTGGCAGCGACGTCAACAGCGGCAATACGTAAATATAATAACACTACACACTTAGCTTCTTACACGGTTGGCAAACGATCGTGTGGTACACCACACCTAGGCACACAATAGGAACACATTATATTATTATTATATCATAACTTTAATACTATAACAACAGTATTGGTAGCAACAACAAAAAAAATCAACAACAATAACAGCAACCGCAGCACTAAAACAAAAGCGACAACGTCGCCAACAACAGTAGCAACGCCAACAACAGCAGCAACGCCAACAGCGGCAGCGACGCCAACAGCGGCAACGACGCCAATATCGGCAGCGAAGCCAACAGCGGTAGCGACACCAACAGCGGCAGCGACGCCAACATCGGCAGCGAAGCCAACAGCGACAGCGACGCCAATATCGGCAGCGACGCCAACAGCGACAGCGACAGCGAAGTCAACAGTGGCAGCGACGTCAACAGCGGCAATACGTAAATATAATAACACTACACACTTAGCTTCTTACACGGTTGGCAAACGATCGTGTGGTACACCACACCTAGGCACACAATAGGAACACATTATATTATTATTATATCATAACTTTAATACTATAACAACAACCAATAATGAGTATTAGACACACACCCCCTCACCACACTCACCCCCTCACCACACTCACCCTTTCTCACCTCAACCCTCTCAACACGGAGATGGCCACATAAATAGACCGATAGATTTAGAGCCCGATCCGACCAACCCATTCGAAAGGTACGGAAATTCACGCAACATCGGTTAAACTGCCCCAGTTTTGGACTAATTGTCCAGAGGCATGGTTCATACATGCCGAAATCCAATTTCAATCTAGATCCATTACGATGGATAAAACAAAATATGAATACCTGATTACCTCAAGCAATCTATACGAAAACTTGAACAAAATACTGATTGAACGTCACTCACTTAGCGAAAACAAACGTATTGACAAAATACTAGCTGACACAGAGATGGGAAACCTTCCCAATACTATAGATCGCTATTACTATTGGCTGGTTCCGCGGTAGACCCAGATTTTTTTCAAAAACTATGGCTCAGAAAACTTCCTAAAACACTCAACATAGCTTTGACCGGGTCAGGTCATACAGAGCTAAAGGAACTTCTGAAAATGGCCGATAAGCTATGGGAAGTCATAAGTGAGAACGAAATTTCAGTCTTACAAACAAGCCATAGTTCCAACACTAACGAATTTGCGAATATGGTACAAAAGCTAACAGTATCTACGACAAACATATTAAGTGCTTTTAACAAATTGTCACTAGAAGTTGAAGCTCTTAAATCACAAAATAATTTCCGATCACGGTCACCAGCGAGAAATAAGTCAAATTCACGCACACGTAGGCCAAACTGGTTATGCCGATACCACTACAAATTCGGTAGGGAAGCACGTAGATGTGAACAACCGTGTGCATATGCACAAAACGTCAACACAATATAACACAACAAACTAAATGACTCCATTGTCACGACGACTGACAATAGACCTGTCACACTAACACGTCGTCTCTTTATTTATGACCCAACAAATAAATTAAACTTTTTAGTAGACAGCGGAGCCGAAGTATCAGTACTTCCTTCCTCCAAATTCAAAATTTCAAAACAGAAATCTGATCTAACTTTAACAGCGGCCAATGGCACTTCCATTTCGACTTTCGGAAAAAAACTTCTTACACTTGACTTAAAATTACGACGTGAATTACCATTTAATTTCATCATTGCTGACATTTCCAGACCAATTTTAGGTGCAGATTTTTTAAAAAAATACGGACTACTAATAGATCTAAAACGTAAACGACTCATCGACCCATTAACAAACTTAGCAGTCAACACTATCTCAGCATTTACTGAAACCACATTAACAAAATTATTTTTATTTATTATTTAAATTTCCATCACTAAGAACAGAACCCGACTACACTGTACCTGTCAAACACCAAACAGTACATCACATTTTCACTGAAGGACAGTTACCATTTACGAAACCGCGACGTCTAGACTTGCCAAAATTGAAAATAGCTAAAAATGAATTCGATTTTTTAGTTAAATCTGGCATTTGTAGACCGTCGAACTCAAAAACATCTTCTGCACTTCACCTAGTACCTAAACGCGAACCGAACGACTGGAGGCCATGCGGGGACTACAGAAGACTGAACACAATAACAGTACCAGACCGCTACCCGTTACCACATATACACGATTTCTCGAACAACTTACACAATACACATATCTACTCAAAACTTGATTTAGTCAGGGCCTATCACCAAATTCCCATGGCTCCTGAGGATATACACAAAACAGCAATCACTACACCTTTTGGAATGTTTGAGTTTCTCCGAATGCCTTTCGGTTTGAGAAACGCTGCGCAAACATTCCAAAGGTTCATACATGAAGTACTACACGGGCTAGACTTCATTTTCGTTTATTTAGACGACATTCTTGTGGCCAGTAACAATGAAGAAGCACACTTTCAACATTTAACACAAATTTTTCAACGACTCGACAAATACGGTTTAAATATCAAACCAAACAAATGCATATTTGGAGTAGATGACGTAGATTTCCTCAGTTACAACATCTCTAAACATGGTATCAGACCATCCGAAGAACGAACACGATGTATACAAGAATACCCACAACCAATAACAGTTAAACAGATACAAAAATTTATAGGTATGACAAATTATTACCACCGGTGCATTCCAAAACTCGCACACATGTTAGGTCCGATTTATGAAATGGCAACAAACGCATCGAAAACCAAAGATAATCACTTACAATGGTCAGACACAACATTACATGCATTTACAACAATAAAAGATAGTTTTGCTAAGCAAACACTAATTAATCACATTAATAGTAAAGCAAAACTATCAATGGCCGTAGATGCATCTAACACCGCAGTTGGCGGAGTCTTACAACAAGAACACAATGGAATACTTCAACCTTTAGCATTTTTTTTTAAGAAATTAACACAAACAGAAACAAAATACAGTACATTCGACCGCGAATTACTAGCAATCTATCTAACAATCAAACATTTTAGACATCATTTAGAAGGCAATACATTTACAGTTTACACGGATCACAAACCATTAACGAATGCACTCCACTCAAAAACAGAACGCAGCCCTAGACAAACACGACACCTTGAATACATTGCACAATTTACTAACACAATAACACACATCAAAGGTACAGACAACATAGTAGCCGATGCACTATCGAGATGCGAAATCGAAGAATTAAAAACACCCGATATCGACCTAAAACAATTACACAAAGAACAAAAAAATGATACAGAATTAAAAAATATCACGGACAACAAAATGTACAAATTTAAACACATTGACATTCCATTTTTAAACATTAGTATCTGGTGCGAAAATTCCACAGACAATATACGACCTTACATTCCACAGACCTTACGTAAAAAGATATTCGAACAACTACATAACATCTCACATCCTGGAACAAGAGCTTCCAGACGTCTTATCACACAACGTTACTTCTGGCCCAGTATGAATACACACATTAATAAATGGTCACAAGAATGCATGAACTGTCAGAAAGCAAAGGTACAACGACACACCAAAACACAACCTCAGAAAATACACATTCCACACGGTCGTTTTGAACATATACACATCGATTTAGTTGGTCCGCTGCCAATATCGAATGGTTACAGATACCTATTAACCACCATTGATAGAACTACACGTTGGCCTGAGGTTTACCCACTAAAAAACACCGAGACTAAAACAATTATAGAGACTTTCAATAGAGAATTAATTTCACGCTTTGGTGTTCCGCGCGAAATTACTACAGATCGTGGTCCTCAATTTACTTCCAACACGTTTAAGCAATTTTGTAAGAACATGGGAAGCCACCATATTATGACCTCCCCATACCATCCACAAGCCAATGGAATTTTGGAACGTTTTCATAGACAATTAAAAGCCTCACTCATCACAAGTAACAACCAGAAGAACTGGCATTCAGAAATTCCCCTAGTTTTGTTAGGTCTAAGATCCACGGTTAAGGAAGATATCAAAACATCTTCCGCCGAAATGGTTTTTGGACAGAATCTGAGACTGCCGCGACAGCTAGTAGTACAAAGTAATCCAACGGGCAGCTCATCAGAAATTTTGTCAGCGCTTAAAGAGAAAACTAGAAACATTCAGTCAGATAGCAAGTTTCATATAAGATCAAATCAAGAGTACATACCCCAGGCGTTGAAGAGTTGTAAATTTGTATTCGTAACGATTCCATCAGACACACGCTTCAAAATCCGTACGATGGCCCATTCGAAGTGGTAGACAGAACACCAAAATATTTCACAATTTTAAAAGGAAACACTACTATAACAATTAACATAGATAGACTTAAACCAGCATTCTTAGATTCAGAAACTACACAAACACTCTCTTCCACACACAAGTCAAAAAAGAAAGTACATTTTAATTTATAAGCGAACACAACAAAAACCTATGAGGGGGAATAATGTGGTGTCTGCATATCACATACACACAACACACATACATACAATATAAAATACTTTAATTTAAAAAATTTGAATTTAAAAAATATTATTTTGTTGATGTCAATTTTTATTTATCAAAAAATATGATTATGAAAATTGTTTTTATCAAGAGAGTTCGTTTATAAAATAAATTTAAAACTAAATAAAAATTATAAAAAAATATATTTATTTGTGGTGTGTATCCACACCACATATCACATACACACAACACACATACATACAATATAAAATACTTTAATTTAAAAAATTTGAATTTAAAAAATATTATTTTGTTGATGTCAATTTTTATTTATCAAAAAATATGATTATGAAAATTGTATTTATCAAGAGAGTTCGTTAATAAAATAAATTTAAAAATAAATAAAAATTATAAAAAAATATATTTATTTGTGGATACACACCACAGGTATGATAGTTTTTTGACGTTTCCAGGAGACACCACGCGGAGGTTTGAGTCGACTTGAGACGATTTTGACATGGATAATGCTGGCCTCGCCAAGTTGAGGGAATCAGACACGTTGCCATGTGAAGATCGCCCCCTTTGATTTGATAATATGTGGTGATTTCAATATTAATTTGCTCTGCACTGATAGCTTATTCAACAAACTTCTTGATGATTTGTCTGAAGTCTGTATATTGTCAACTGTGAGGAGCCCAATCGCTTTGGAAATAATGTAACTCCTAGTCTCCTCGACTTCTATACGGTGTCTGATATCTCAACGGTTTTGCTTTTTGATCAGATCTCGATTTTTTCCGACCATGACCTTATCTTTTGTACGCTCAATAATCATCTCAGGCCTACTGATGTGAGCAGAACATTTTCCTACCGTGAATACAAATCGATTAACTTCAACGCTCTTTTATGATGTTTCTAATATCAACTGGATGGAATGCTGGTTCTTTAATACAGTTGATGATAAATTAAACTTTTTTTTGAGCAAAATATATAATATGTATGAAATTCATGATTCTCTTCGTTCATCTTGGATAACAAACAGTTCTTGTCCATGGTACACGAAGTCATAAGGCTTATACTAGATGGAAACGAAACCCAACTGCGCTTAATTGGGAATCATATAGAAGAGCTAGAAACGAAGCTTCATCTGCAGTCAAACTGTCGAAAAAAAATTTCTTTGCCTCGAAGCTAAGTCCATCACTGTCGGCAAAGAAACTGTAGAATAACTTAAAGCAAATTGGAATAGGTAACACTAAAGATGAAGGTTGTCAACTAGATCCTGACTTCTAACTCTAACTCGTTCATTAATATATTCAATCCCAATTTGCCTCAGAAATTTCTGTTTACTGCGGCAAATGAGTCAGACATTGTGAGATGTATCTGGAAGATAAAATCGAATGCCATTGGCGAAGATGGGATTGATATTAAGTTTGTAAAGCTTATTTTGCCTTATGTCACTAGACTCCTCCTCCATATATTTAATTTCTGTTTCACAAGCTCTAGCTATCCTTCAATCTGGAAAACATCCACGATAATACCTATTAGCAAAAAGCCAACTGCGGCTGTACCTGGCGATTTTCGACCCATCAGTCTTCTTTCGTCACTCTCAAAAGTGCTCGAATCTCTTATGGCAGAGCAGATTTCTAGCCATCTTAATGCAAACAACCTTTTGTCACCCCTCCAGTCGGGATTTTGCCCTGGGCATAGCTGTTCCACTGCTGTTGTTAAAATATTGGATGATATCAGAACATATTTTGATAAGGGTCATATCAGCTTAGTGTTCCTCTTAGATTTCTCAAAAGCCTTCGACAGTGAAAGTCACCCTTTGTTAAGTAAAAAGCTAGAAACTTGCTTAAGCTTCTCAGACACTGCTGTTCTACTCCTTAAAAGTTATTAAGACGGAAGGATGAAAAGGGTTAAGGTGGAATATAGATATTCGGGTTTCCAATCTATTGTTAGTGGGGTATCCCAAGGCTCAGTACTTGGGCCACTTCTGTTCACTATGTTTCTAAATGACATTTTTTCTTTATGCCATAATGTCACAATGCACGCGTATGCAGATGATCTGCAACTCTATCTTTCCCGACCCACATGTCTTATAGAGGATCTTTGTGTCAGGGTTAATGAAGACCTGATTGGAATCAGCAGATGGGCTAAAGAAAATAAGCTTAGGCTAAATCCTCAAAAGTCGTATGTCCTACCCGTAGTGAAATCAAGATACACATTTAATAATCTGTCCCCTATTTTCCTAAGTGGAACCAGACTTGATTTTGTTGAAAAAGTAGTTAATCTAGGATTTTTTTATGAACTCCTCTCTCACGTGTGTAGACCATATCAACAGTGTGGTAAGCAAAGTTTATTATTCTTTAAGAAATCTTAGGAAAACTGCTTCGTTGGTTCCCAGTGAAACAAGGCGAAAACTGTTCATACAATTTATTGTGCCAATTATAACATATTGGAGGCGATCTTCACATGGCAACGTGTCTGGCTGCCTCAACTTGGTGAGGCCAGCATTATCCATGTCGATATCGTCTCAAGTCGACTCAAACCTCCGCGTGGTGTCTCCTGGAAACGTCAAATAAATATCACCCGATAGACTTTGGCGGCGAATCTGAGCAGCGGGCTTCCTTTGGTCATTAAGCAAAGGTTGTGCGTTGGGTTTGAAGCCCACCACATAAAAAAGCATTTCAATGAAAAGTACAAGAATTAATAAAAGAATGATCCCCAAATCTGATGACGACAACCGCAAACGAAAAACTGATAATGATTTACGGATATGCACCTGGAATGTCCGAACCCTAAATTGAGATGGTGCCTCTATCCAACTGATTGACATCTTGGAAAGACATTATGCTGATATCACTGCAATCCAAGAAATGCGATGGAAGGGACAGGGTTGCTTACAGCAAGCATCCTGTGATATCTACTACAGCGGCCATGTGGAGAAGCACGAGTTTGGATGCGGATTTGTAGTTGGCAAGAGAATACGGCATCATGTCCTGCGATTCACTCCTGTGAACGAACGACTTTCCATAATCCGCTTCAAGGCAAAATTTTTTAATATTAGCTTAATATGTGCGCACGCTTCGACAGAAGAAAAAGATGACGAGACCAAAGAAAATTTTTACGAGCGCCTTGAAGACGTATACGAGCGTTGCCCCCGTCATGACATAAAAATCGTGCTTGGTGCCTTCAACGCCAAGGTGGGTAAGGAAAACATATTTGGTTCAACAGTCGGAAAGTTCAGCCTCCACGACAACACATCCGATAACGGAATGAGGTTGATTGACTTCGCCGCAGCACGAATCATGGTCGTTAGTAGCACTAGATTCAAGCATCTCAATATTCATAAGGTCACCTGATAAAAAAACATGCAACCAAATTGATCACATTTTGATTGACGGAAGGCACTCTTCCAGTGGACTAGACGTACGCACGATCCGTGGTGATAACATAGACTTGGATCATTATCTTGTCGCAGCCAAGATCTGCACACGTCTCTGCGCAGCTAAGAATGCTCGCAATCCTACACAAAGAAAGCTAGACGTCGAAACGGTCAAAACGGACGGCCGAAGCCTTCGCTACTCGACCCTCACTCCTGCTTCAAGAAAACACTCCTCCGATCGACGATATATGCGCGCAGTGGACGCACACATCCCACTCAATGCGTAGGGCTGCCAAAGAGGTGATAGGCTTCCACCGCCCTCGCCGAAACCAGTGGCACGACCAGAGTGTCGCGACGCCACTGCAGAGAAGGACGCCGCCTACAAATCCACCCTGCAATCGGTTGTAACGCGTGCTGTGATGGAGCGATACCGAGAGAAGAGGAGGGAAGAGAGACGCATTTTCAGGCGAAAAAAACGAGAGGCGGAAATGCTTGAGTGCGAGAAAATTGAGATGCATGGCGACTGAGATGGAATGAGACTCGAAAATTTTTCGAAAAAATAAGACGCCTGGCCGATGGTTTTAAGACCGGAGCCTCTTCCTCCAAGGATGAGAATATAAATCTAGTGACAGGTATCCAGAGTACACTGATGCTTTACAGGGAACACTTCTGTTGTCTTTTAAATGGTGACGCTGACAACAATCCCGGCAGTGGAGTTGATATCCCGGAAACCCCAATTATGGATGACAGCGTTGAAGTTCCGCTGCCGACTATAACGAGGTCTTAACAGCTATAGCTTAAAAACAACAAAGCCGCAGGAGCCGATGGCCTACCGGCTGAGCTGTTTAAGACCGGTGACGAAGCTCTGTTTAAATGCATTCACAGACTTCTATGCAGAATATGGTCGGAAGAATGCATTCCAGATGATTGGAACCTCAGTGTGCTTATAAGGTCCTGTCGAGCGTATTGTGTGAACGACTGAAGCCCATCGTCAACCAACTGATTGGATTTTATCAGTGTGGCTTCAGACCTGGAAAGTTTACCATTGACCAGATCTTCACGCTCCGACAAATCTTGGAAAAGACCCTCGAAAAACAAATCGACACACACTATCTCTTTGTCGATTTTAAAGCCGCCTTCGACAGTCCAATAAGGAGTCACCTATACTCCATCATGTCTGAATTTGGTATTCCTGCGAAGCTAATACGTCTTTGCAGGATGACACTGAACAACACCAGCAGTGCAGTGAAAATCGGGAAGGACCTCTCCCTTCTTTAATATAGTCATGGTGAAGATCATCCGAGCTGCTGACCTGAGACGCAGCGGCACAATTTTCTATAAGAGTGTTATGCTGCTGGCGTATGCTCATGATATTGACATCATTGGCCAAAACACGCGCGAAGTCAGTGCAGCATTCTCCAGGCTAGAAAAAGAGTCGAGTCGAATGGGTCTTGCAGTGACCTCAGATAAAACGAAGTATCTTGTGTCAACAAACAAACAGTCCCAGCGTCTTGGAAACATTGTCACTGTTGACACATCTTCTTTGAGGTAGTGAAGGACTTTGTTTACCTGGGATCCAGCATTAACTCCTCCAACGATATCAGTATTGAGATTAAACGAAGGATAACTCTTGCCAACAGGTGTTACTTTGGGCTCAGTAGGCAATTGAGAAGCAGAGCTCTCTCTCTCGACGAACAAAACTGACGCTCCATAAGTCAATAATCATGCCCGTCCTACTATACGTATCACAAACATGGACGTTGAGCAGCTCTGATGAAAAGACTTTTCGAGCGTTCGAGAGAAAAATCCTTCGCAAGATCTATAGTCCAATCTGCGTCAATGGCGAGTACCGAATACGATGGAACCACGAGCTGTATGAGCTATATGCCGAAATCGATATAGTCAAGCGTATAAAAAAAGTGCGTCTTCGCAGCGAAAAAAATAGTGGATTCGGTTCCCAGCGGTGGCCAACGCAGACGAGGAAGACTGCATCTCCGTCGGAAAGACCAGGCATTGGATAACCTGACAACGCTTGGAGTTTCCAACTGGCGCCAGCAAGCGCACGACAAAAGAGGCTGGCGCAAATTCTTAGACCAGACCAAAACTGACCAACGGTTGTAAGCGCCATCTTAGTAAGTAAGTATTTAGCAAACTAGACTCAAGGTCAACACATAATTTATTAGTGGCGTTTAAAAATGCAGCTTGATATGTTTATGATAATCGTAGGTTTGACCATATATCAGCATTTAGTAATCGCATCCTTGGCTGCAATATCATAAGTTTTCTCAATGCAAGAAACTGCATTTTTATGCACAGACTTATTACTTCGAAAAGACCTTACAATCTGTTTGAAAAACTCCAATTCTGCAGATCCACCAGAAATGTATTCTTTATTGTCCCTCAGTTCAGATACAATGAATCTTGTCGTCTTTTTTTATAAATAACTTAAAACGCGTTAACAACACAACAAACTTTAACTTTGAATGAACCGCTGTAACTACTACAAATCAAGCAATAATGGCACTGCAAAACTTTTAAACATAAATTCAATATTTTATTCTTCAATCCTGATATGAATAACGTATATTATTTTTAAATAAATCAAAAAATTTTCTTGATAAAAAATTCAACTCGTCTGGAACAAGTTACTCCACCCGTGGGGTAAGTTGTCCCAATGCGTTGTCCCCGTTGTCACACTTCTTAATCGTCATCGCTGGCGCACTCCGAAGCACAATTTAGGCAGCAATGAATCAATTTTTTACTTTCAATGCATTATGTGCACAAATTTGCATTTTATACATTGACGACAATTGTTATTGGATTTGACGCTTGACAACAAACTACACACAGTGAATCCATGTTATCTTCATTGATACTAGCTGTATTCGGCTTGCATCATGATATCTGAAGAAAGTCCGATCTAGGTTTGTAAGTCGTTTGCGATTTCTTGGCATATTTCCTTAAATTCAAATTAAACATAGAATACTTTCAAAATGGTTATATGAAATTATGTGACAACAAGCCCCGCAAGCGCTGTGACAACCTGTACCATTTGCAAGAAAAAGTAAACAATGTTTTATAAATTTAAATTTAAAGTTTTATCTAAAAATTCATAAGCATTTGCAAAATATATTAATTGTATTTGAAATTTATTTAAAGTTGAAACACCTCTATTTGTCTAAACACAAATTTCAAAAAAATATAAAAATACACAAATCCAACTTAGTTTCTGAAACTCTTTTAATTTTTGCAAAACAAAACTAACGGCACTTAAACTTTCTTGGGATGCTAGACATTGCAATAGCGTATAGATGGCATTGATATTCAACTCGATATCGTGTTGTATCAAAAGATATCAGCATTGTGACAACTAGTACTTGAGACAACGGGGACGACTCTCCCCTACTTTACTTTTTCTATTTTTCTATGCATACTTTACGTTTAAGTTAAAATTATTTTTATCCTATTAATTATTTTATCCATTATTGTTATAGCCGTTTAAGAGGTTGTTATCCCAATTTGAAATCTGAAATTCGTATTATTTATTTTTTATTTTGTAACTTTTAATTATTAATTTTTTATTGGAACAGGTTCCATGGAACAGGTTGTTTGAAGCTGTTTAGAGACCTTAAACTCTCGAATGGATTGACCTTTCTTAAAATTTATTTTTCTGAACTGTTCTATGCTTCTTAACTAAGGTTGTTTTCTTAGAAAGTTTTTTCAAATTCCATTTAGTTTAAAAGTTAATTGAAAATAATATTTCCTTGAGTTTTGTTGCTGTTATTCGCTGAAATAGTTTTCTTCTAACATGCTTGTGTATGTATCAGTCAATGAAAAAACCGAACGACATGAAACGACAGCAAAAATTTTGCGGCGAATATTTTTCGATGCAACAGCTATTTATCAATAAATTTATTTTCTAACTATTTTCCTTCATTAATAAAATTCGTACTCTTATTTTTTACTATTTTATTATTTATTGATAAATAGCTGTTGCAGCGAAAAACATTCGCCACAAAATTTTTGCTGTCGTTTCATGTCGTTCGGTTTTTTCATTGACTGATACATACACAAGCATGTTAGAAGAAAACTATTTCAGCGAATAACAGCAACAAAACTCAAGGAAATATTATTTTCAATTAACTTTTAAACTAAATGGAATTTGAAAAAACTTTCTAAGAAAACAACCTTAGTTAAGAAGCATAGAACAGTTCAGAAAAATAAATTTTAAGATCGGTCAATCCATTCGAGAGTTTAAGGTCTCTAAACAGCTTCAAACAACCTGTTCCATGGGACCTGTTCCAATAAAAAAAAATAGTAAAAAATAAGAGTACGAATTTTATTAATGAAGGAAAATAGTTAGAAAATAAAAACCAACACATGAAATCTGTTTATATTTGCATATGTAGCTGAACCCTGTTAAATAAAATAAATTTGCAGTTTTAATTCTTATTTTAGGCTTATTTTCTTTCATAAACAACATTTTTTATTGTTTGACAGACATTTGTAGTTTCATAAATTTCAGCTCAGCGCTGCTGTTTTGCTGCTTAAGAAACTTGCAGCGCATGCAAATCAATTTTTGTTCTTTACTGTTACAACTATAAAATATTAAAAAATTCTAAGTGGGCAAGGAACAATGAGCGCGTAATTGTCGCAGAGTATTTTAAGAGAAACAGAGTGTTATTTTGTTGTCATCAGCAAGCCATTTAAGATATTTGATAATAAATTTCTTTAATGATTTTGAAAGATACATATTTAAAAACAGATTTATTTCGTTTGCAATGGAAAGAGAAACGCATTTGTGTTACAATGAAAATTTGTCTGGTTCGTATTTTCTCGTTGTTTTTAACCGTTCATTAAAAATTTACGTTTGAATAGATCGTCCGTTCTGAAAACACTTTTGTATGCAGCGCTCGACTATCAGCATCAGCATCGTCAAGTGATTTTGTTTTTGTTGTCCATGCGTCATCGGTTCGGTTTGCGTTGTTGTTGTTCTACATGTTTTCGTTTTTGCGTTATAATGGAGAAATGAAAACAACAAGAAATAAGAAAGAAAAGTAAGGAAATCTGTTAGGAAGAAGCATTTAAATAATTAAGTGCCGGTCGTGAAGAAAGTTCCTGAATTATTTATTCAAACGCTCATTTTGAATAAGTGATAACAAAAGAACGTTCGTTGTTTTTGTTTTTATTCTGTGAAAAAATCGAAATAATCCAATTGGATTTTGAATGCCTTTCAGTGTTTTTTAAACATTTTTAGATTTGAGTGTTCACTTAATTCACTTAAATAACATATTTCTGAAACATTAAGCAGTTAAAAAGTAAAATAAATTAAAGAATTATTGTTTTTATATATAGTTGAAAAAAACTTATAGTAGTGTTAGTCTGTCAACTTGTGAAAACGTGATATTATGAAATTGTTATATGTAAGTGTTTTAGTTTTAAATTATCATATTCATTGCAGCAAAAAATATACGGTCAGTTCAAGCCTAATGCAAGTTTTTTTTTTTAAATTTATCACTTGCTAATAAGAATATAAGTTATTTGTTTTTTTATAGCAATTTTTTCAAAAATTATGGAGAAACCAATTTTTTATAAGAGAAACAATCTTAAAAATCATTTGAAAATCAGTCATTTCCTATAAATCATATCTCCGTCATCTGTTACCTTATTTTCGTGAATGAAGTATCATTAAAAAGCTATAGAAAAGCGATTTAGAAAAAATTGCCAACTTTTTGAAAAAAACTTTAATTTGGTTATATCTGAAAAAGTGTTTTTTTTTTTAATTTTAAAAACAAAATAAACTTTTCACCAACATAGAATTACGATGGCCAAATGACACGTTTTTTCGCAATTTCACTTTATCGTTCATAACTTTTGTACCGTTTGAGCTATTTATACAAAAGCTTTAACAAAACTGTTTGCCTTTTTAGAGCCAATACGTGTTTTATATATAGTAATGACCTCACACGTGACTTTGGCCCATAATACTGGAAAAAAACTGGAATAAATTAAAAAATTTTAGTTTTTTCGTTTAAGATAATCGGGGTATTCACACTGACTTGGGTAGTTGGGTACGGGTAGATTAAGACTTTTGATTACTGCGAGCACCCTTAACTGCAATTGAGTACTTTGCAGAAAAACAGCTGATGAGAGATGAGTGACAGCTAGAAAATAGTTTCCATCATATTATAAATGTCATTTTATGAGCGCAAAATTTAGGTCATTGTACGGGCGTAAAAAAGTTATTTTATAAAGGAGTAATTTTTAACGTGAACTTTGCGGCATTTAATAATTTTTTTCTCAAAAATTTTAAAATAACACATTTTAACACATTTGTCTATTTTATTCACTTATAATTTGTTTACTTTGTTTTAGTTTTTTGTCAATTCAAGCATTGCCTACTTTTTTAAAAGGTGGTAACCCATGAAAAAAGTACTCAATCAATCTACCCAAACAAGTCAGGGGGTCAGCTAGAGTAGATTGGTAGATGGGTACTTGGGTAGAATGGCACTTTTACAAAAACAAAATGTATGGCATATGCCAATCTACCCAACGCAGTGTGAATACCCCTAATATCTTCTCTTTTATAGTTTTAAGAAAAAATTTTTCAAAGCGAGCGACCCAACTAATGTGTATCCTCAACGTACCTATTTATGTGGCCAGCTTATGCATTTGCTAAGCGATTGCTACGACCTAGTATTTTAATTTTTAAATTTTAATATGCTTATTAAAATTTTTGTATGCTTATATAATCTTGAATTAAATCTAAATCTAAATAAATAAATGCCTCGACTACCATGTAATTATTTGGACCCAGTTTAAGGCCAAAACACCAGTTCTTTTTGCATTATCCCCAATCTATTGCAAAATGTAAACCATTTATAAACTTCAATGATTCTATTTATTTTCTTAGATTTATTTATTATTTTTAAAGTGTACTCTTCGAATGCCAAAACCAGTAGCTCGTTTCTGCAACTTTTGTCACTGCAGTTCTCACAATATTTTCTCACTTTGACGCCATAATGACGTCATTCTCACTTGCACCGTCTCTGTAATAAAATGAGAAAAGTCGGTGACTCGTCTCGCTTGTTTCAATTCTATTTTCGTAGGAATTCAATAGGCAAAGTGTTTCTGTAAACTAAAATATGCGACTCGAGTCGGCTGAAGTTGTCACTATGTTCTGATTAGGTGATAACAATTTTTGGTTGATAGTGCAACTTTCGATTTCAACGAAGTGGTTACTATTACTTCTACCCGGTACAACGTATCAACTTAAATTTTTCATTTAGACTATAAATTTATAATATACACAATATTATAAGTACAACAATTTTAAATTATTGAATATACGAACTTCAATATTTTATTAATGAGATTTATTCCATGATAAAAATTTGTATCACTGCATTAAGCAACCGCATGAAAAGAATACTCGGATCTCAACGCATGGATAGGGTTTGTTTTATAAATATCAACATCACGGGGAGATAACGATTTCCGGGGCGCCACGATTTGACGATGGATTCGAAGAGTACTATTAATAAAAATAAGAATAGCCAAAGGAAATGTTCTGTTATCGATTTGTTTTCGAGTTATCGACTATTTAAATTTTTTTTTTTTTCTATAAGGTCTAGGAAGAAAATCGGCTATATTATTCTTAATATATAACCGATATTAATGATTAAGGTATTATTTAAAAGGTTATATATAAGGCTTTTAGAAAAATTTAAAATGAATGAAATCTGTCGAATACTTTGTATTTTATAGGCATTTTTATGCAATAAAAAATATTTTCTTACACAAAACCGTTATTTTCTCAAAAATTACCGTTATTACTATGAATTATAAAGAGTGATTTATTAAAGCTTGAAAATTTATCTTTCATTTGGTATATAATATATATAATTTATTTGACTTTTGTGGTGTTCTTTATGATACAATGATTTGCCTTTGTACGGAAAATTGCTTATTTCACTCATATTTACCTTAGATGTTTTGCTTTCTGACTCCATATTTTCGAATATCGCCATTACAATAAACAATTGTTTTTAAGGCAACATTGTAGCTACAATATTTATATAAATTAACGGGATTTTCAAGTCAGTGAAAAAAATTTTTAGTTTTTAGTCGAGCAGTTAGTAAAAAAATATACATATTTTTATCTATCGAAAAAAGCAAAAACTTTCAGCTTTTCAAAGAAAGTATATTTTTAGTATCTTTAAAACTCAAATTTTCTAGAAAATTACGGTTCTTTTAATTAAAAAATTCAAATGTGATATTTATTCTCTTATTAATTTAAAAACATTTTTGAAATTATATTTGTATTATATATCGTTGAAAAGGCATTTAATTAACTTTCGAATAGCATGTCAATCTTTAAGATTCATTGGATATTGGCAAAGATATAGAAAATTGTTTGAACAGATTTTTTAACAAAGAAAACACTTGGAGAATTTAAATTTTATGTAATATAGTGTGAAATTAAATATAAAATGTAAATTTTTATATGTCAAACAAAAGGTCTAACTGTAAGCTTTTCAAAAAATATTTATTTTTAGTGACTTAATAATGTAAATTTTTTAGAAAATAACGGTTATTTTTACTAAAAAATTAAACTTTGGAATAAATTCGCTTATAAAACTAAAACTATTGTAGCAATGATATTTATAACAAATATATTTGAAAGATCATTTAATGACATTTTTGAAAACACTCCAAGTGATGCGTTTGCGTCCGTTCCAATAAAGTTTTAACATAATTCTTAAGGTATTATATAACAGTGTGTAAAAAATTAAATATACATTTTGTTTTTTTTTAGAATATTGTTCTTTAAGGTCCCAAAAATACGTTTACAAAATTTAAGAAAAAAATATGAAATAAATAAAAAGATATAACATTATTCCAACCAAAATGGGTGATTCTATGGCCAATCGGCTGCAATGGGATTATCTGAGGTCATAGGCGGGTCATAGGAACTTTTATGGGTTCCATGGAACATTTGGACCAAAATGGGTGATTCTATGGCCAATCGGATGCAATGGGATTATCTGAAGTCACAGGAAGGTCATTGGATTTTTTAATGGTTCCATGGAACATTTGGACCAAAATGGGTGATTCTATGGCCAATCGGATGCAATGGGATTATCTGAGGTCACAGGAAGGTCATTGCAACTTTTAATGGTTCCATGGAACATTTGGACCAAAATGGGTGATTCTATGGCCAATCGGATGCAATGGGATTATCTGAAGTCACAGGAAGGTCATTGGATTTTTTAATGGTTCCATGGAACATTTGGACCAAAATGGGTGATTCTATGGCCAATCGGATGCAATGGGATTATCTGAGGTCACAGGCGGGTCATAGGAACTTTTATGGGTTCCATGGAACATTTGGACCAAAATGGGTGATTCTATGGCCAATCGGATGCAATGGGATTATCTGAAGTCACAGGAAGGTCATTGGATTTTTAATGGTTCCATGGAACATTTGGACCAAAATGGGTGATTCTATGGCCAATCGGATGCAATGGGATTATCTGAGGTCACAGGAAGGTCATTGGAACTTTTAATGGTTCCATGGAACATTTGGACCAAAATGGGTGATTCTATGGCCAATCGGATGCAATGGGATTATCTGAGGTCATAGGCGGAACCAAAATGGGTGATTCTATGGCCAATCGGATGCAATGGGATTATCTGAGGTCACAGGAAGGTCATTGGATTTTTTAATGGTTCCATGGAACATTTGGATCAAAATGGGTGATTCTATGGCCAATCGGATGCAATGGGATTATCTGAGGTCATAGGCGGAACCAAAATGGGTGGTTCTATGGCCAATCGGATGCAATGGGATTATCTGAGGTCACAGGAAGGTCATTAGAACTTTTAATGGTTCCATGGAACATTTGGACCAAAATGGGTGATTCTATGGCCAATCGGATGCAATGGGATTATCTACGGTCATAGACGGGTCATTGGAACTTTTATGGGTTCCATGGAACATTTGGACCCAAATGGGTGATTCTATGGCCAATCGGATGCAATGGAATTATCTGAAGTCACAGGAAGGTCATTGGATTTTTTAATGGTTCCATGGAACATTTGGACCAAAATGGGTGATTCTATGGCCAATCGGATGCAATGGGATTATCTGAGGTCACAGGCGGGTCATAGGATTTTTTATGGGTTCCATGGAACATTTGGACCAAAATGGGTGATTCTATGGCCAATCGGATGCAATGGGATTATCTGAAGTCACAGGAAGGTCATTGGATTTTTTAATGGTTCCATGGAACATTTGGACCAAAATGGGTGATTCTATGGCCAATCGGATGCAATGGGATTATCTGAGGTCACAGGAAGGTCATTGGATTTTTTAATGGTTCCATGGAACATTTGGACCAAAATGGGTGATTCTATGGCCAATCGGATGCAATGGGATTATCTACGGTCATAGACGGGTCATTGGAACTTTTATGGGTTCCATGGAACATTTGGACCCAAATGGGTGATTCTATGGCCAATCGGATGCAATGGAATTATCTGAAGTCACAGGAAGGTCATTGGATTTTTTAATGGTTCCATGGAACATTTGGACCAAAATGGGTGATTCTATGGCCAATCGGATGCAATGGGATTATCTGAGGTCACAGGCGGGTCATAGGAACTTTTATGGGTTCCATGGAACATTTGGACCAAAATGGGTGATTCTATGGCCGATCGGATTCAATGGGATTATCTGAAGTCACAGGAAGGTCATTGGATTTTTTAATGGTTCCATGGAACATTTGGACCAAAATGGGTGATTCTATGGCCAATCGGATGCAATGGGATTATCTGAGGTCACAGGAAGGTCATTGGAACTTTTAATGGTTCCATGGAACATTTGGACCAAAATGGGTGATTCTATGGCCAATCGGATGCAATGGGATTATCTGAGGTCATAGGCGGGTCATAGGAACTTTTATGGGTTCCATGGAACATTTGGACCAAAATGGGTGATTCTATGGCCAATCGGATGCAATGGGATTATCTGAAGTCACAGGAAGGTCATTGGATTTTTTAATGGTTCCATGGAACATTTGGACCAAAATGGGTGATTCTATGGCCAATCGGATGCAATGGGATTATCTGAGGTCTCAGGAAGGTCATTGGATTTTTTAATGGTTCCATGGAACATTTGGACCAAAATGGGTGATTCTATGGCCAATCGGATGCAATGGGATTATCTGAGGTCACAGGCGGGTCATAGGAACTTTTATGGGTTCCATGGAACATTTGGACCAAAATGGGTGATTCTATGGCCAATCGGATGCAATGGGATTATCTGAAGTCACAGGAAGGTCATTGGATTTTTTAATGGTTCCATGGAACATTTGGACCAAAATGGATGATTCTATGGCCAATCGGATGCAATGGGATTATCTGAGGTCACAGGAAGGTCATTGGATTTTTTAATGGTTCCATGGAACATTTGGACCAAAATGGGTGATTTTATGGCCAATCGGATGCAATGGGATTATCTGAGGTCATAGGCGGGTCATAGGAATTTTTATGGGTTCCATGGAACATTTGGACCAAAATGGGTGATTC
Organism: Tetanocera ferruginea; assembly: GCA_958299015.1. Taxonomy (NCBI): domain Eukaryota; kingdom Metazoa; phylum Arthropoda; class Insecta; order Diptera; family Sciomyzidae; genus Tetanocera; species Tetanocera ferruginea. Next base: position 70,454,008 of record OY282640.1, read on the forward strand.
TATGGCCAATCGGATGCAATGGGATTATCTGAAGTCACAGGAAGGTCATTGGATTTTTTAATGGTTCCATAGAACATTTGGACCAAAATGGGTGATTCTATGGCCAATCGGATGCAATGGGATTATCTACGGTCATAGACGGGTCATTGGAACTTTTATGGGTTCCATGGAACATTTTTTCAGTCGTTCTTTTGATCTCGTCGATAGCGGTCGTCTTTTTTCTTGCTACTTAAGTCTCTTTGTTTAAAGAAGTATATTTAATAATTTACCAACGTGTGCGAGAGCTTAGTAATTCGTTTCGTGTGCGATCGTTTTTGCTAGGCTTGGACACTAAAATTTGATTTGTGCCGGCTTTTACCTTCTCTGCCATCATGCCATGTGTTTGTGGTCATAAGGTGGAGCGCGGTCAGCCTAAAGTTATTTGTGCAAAGTGCAATGATTTATTTCATTTGCCCTGTGTCAATGTCTTGCAATCTGATGTTGACTATATGCAAACTACTAACACTCCATATCATTGCAAGTCTTGTACCACTAAGCGCCGCGATTCTTTTCGTTCGCCCCCGCCGTCAGCTAATGTGGGTGGTGACGTTTCACATGCCAACTACAACATTTATATGCCAATAGTAACCGCCACTTCAACTGATGAACATTCAATCAACCAACAGCTTTCTTCAGATACAGCTACAACAACTGATATCTTTCTAACTCAGCAACAGAAACAAGCTCAGTGCCATAGCCAAAAGATTCAACAACAGCTGATATTGAATAGTGATTATAATGATAATTTGAATGTTAATCTGCAAACAGTGCTAAATGAACTCATTGCCCTAAAATCTTCTAGTGAGCGAGCGCTCGTGTTAATTAGCTCTTTACAAGAGGATAAGGTTCTCCTAATGCAAAAAGTAGATAACTTGCAGTCGGAATTAAATGCCATAAAGCTTAAATTGGTAGAAAATGAAGCTGCGGCCACTCTCTCCACACTTGCTACTGAGGTCATTGAACTGCGTGGCACTATTCATGAAGCTTTCAATGTCAACTCTAATAATTTTCGTTCCGATCAAACTAAGCCCTTTCTCAATTGCGGCGTCCAAATATTAGCTGCTAAGCCACAGAATATAGTTGCTAATGTTTGCTCTTTAAATAAAGACAACGCAAATAGCGCAAACAAAAACAATGCAATTCCTGTATCCGCTTCGAAAACCGGTTTTGTGACATCAAATGCATTATATTCTCGTACTCTCGATGCTGCGCCTCAATCTCTGCCCCCCTCGACAACTGCTGCCCGTGATTCCTCACCACATGTCTCTTCACGCTCGCTGTCATATGCTGCTGCTGCTGCTGCTGCTGTTGCTGTTGCTGGTGATTCTTTCTCTTCTCCTTCTACTCTAAGGCCTCCTACAAATGAGTGGATTACTATGCGCTATAATAAAAAGAAATTTAACGACATAAATCATAACATTGACATTGGAATTGTTGGCAACAATGTTAATAATGAGCTCGATGTGGCTGCGCCTATGAAGTTTTTGCATCTCTCTTCTTTTAAGCCATCGGTCACCGCTGAGAATGTAATTGATTATATTTCATCGCATACTGATATAAATAAGAGCAGTATTAAATGTTTTCGCCTCGTGAAGAGAGGTGTGGATGAAACCACATTAAAAAGAGTAAATTTTAAATTAGAAATTTTAAGCAATGATTATGAAAAAGTATTTAACTCTGCTTTATGGCCCGCAAATGTACGTGTTCGGCAATTCTCTTCTTTTTTACCAAAAGAGGGAGTGAACGTCATGACTCATTAGCACACAAAGAAGTCACTTTACATTATTGCAGCACCGCTTCAACAAATTCGAATGCAATAACAAGACCTATTACAACAACACCTATTACAACAACACCTTTGTTTAGCAAAACTGCAACTATTGAAAGAAACTAAGCTGCTGATAATGCACTTTTAGATAAATCTAATGCTATTAATATCTATTATCAGAATATTTCTGGTATTAGAACTAAAGCTAGTTTAATATTACAGCATAGTAGTCTAGCTGAATTTGATGTTGTTGTTCTCACTGAGACATGGCTAAATTCGCACTTCTTTGATGAGGAGTTTTTTGATTCAAATTTGTATCATACGTTTCGTAAAGATCGTGATTCGTTAAAAACTGGCTGTAGAAGAGGTGGTGGTGTGCTGATTGCTGTAAATCGTAGATGAAATGCTTCTGTCGTTGTGCTTCAAAATTCAGATTCTATGTTGGATCAGCTGTGTGTTAAACTCCAGTGTACTTCGGGATCGATGCTTACTTGCGTATCTTACATTCCTCCGAATTCCGCAGATACGCTTTATATGGCTCATGTTGACAACACCGTTGGATTATCATTAAATAATGAGGATTGCTGCTTTTGTGTATTAGGCGATTTCAACCTAAATAAATTGAGTTGGTCATATATTGATGACGAAATTATTCTTACTCCGTATAAAGTAAACAGTTGTAATGAAATCTATCTTGTTGACAACTTTTTAAGTTGTGATTTAGTCCAAATTAATAACGTGGCTAACATGCTTAATAGAATTCTAGATTTAGTTTTTATAAGCAATAATATCAATTTTAAGATCGCTGAAAATCCATTTCCTTTTACTGCTTCAGACATGCACCATGTTCCGTTGGCCATAGAACTCGAATTTTATGTATTTTTGCAAATGGATAAATCTAATAATGTTAAATCTTTCAATTATAATCTATGTGATTTTAGTCTTTTAAATAATATTTTTAATAATTTTGATTGGGTCTCTATGTTCAACGGTGCTGATGTCTCAGAATGTTTTCTTCAATTTAAGGCCAATGTAAATGAGATTTGTAATAAGAACATTCCTCAGATTCAAGCCACGTCTTTTAAGCTTCCTTGGTTTACTAAGGGTCTTAAAAAACTAAAAAACCTAAGAAACAAGTTTTTTAAGAACTACAAGCGAAGCAATAATTCGGAATTTTATGATAAATACAAGCATTACACGAGGGAATTTAATTTTTTAAATAAATATTTGTATAACCAACACATTCTGGGATTTGAAATTAATATAAAATCGAACCCTAAAGCTTTTTGGCGATTTGTTAAATCAAAAAAAAATAGTGCTAGCATACCATCAGCTGTTTTCTATCATGGCAAAATAGCAAATAATGCGAATGAAGCGGCAGATCTTTTTGCTGAATATTTTCAGTCGAACTTTGAAACTGCCTATGACGGTGATATTTGTGATGACTTCCTCATGAATATTCAGTCTATTTTCGATTTTGGTTCGTTGGCATTATCCTCCGATGATGTCATAAAAGGTATTCAAGGTTTAAAACCATCAATGAAGACAGATATTGATGGTATATCTGCTTTTTTGTTAAAAAATTGTTTAGGATTAGTGGAACCCATTAAAGCTATTCTTAATAAATCTCTGGCTTCAGGAATTTTTGTTGCTGACTGGAAAATTGCTTTAATAACACCAATTTTTAAAAACGGGAACAAAAATGATGTATCTAACTATAGGCCTATTTCTAAATTATCTACTTTCTCGAAACTCTTTGAAGGCATCATTAAGGATAAGTTTTACCATGTAGCTAAATGCATGATTTGTCCTAATCAGCATGGATTTGTTACTGGACGTTCAACTGTATCTAATCTGGCTATTTTTTCTGAAGATTGTATTTCTGCCTTTCGGAGCGGATATCAAGTAGATACAATTTATACCGACTTCTCTAAGGCATTCGACAAAGTGTCGCACAATATTTTATTACTAAAGTTAGCCAAATTAGGCTTTCATTCAAATCTATTACTATGGCTACGGTCCTATTTAACAAATAGATCTTGTACTGTTGTTGTTGATAATGCTAAATCAGCCCCTTTCTATGCTTCATCGGGAGTTCCTCAAGGGAGTATTTTGGGACCACTGCTATTTATATTGTTCATAAACGATATAAGTTCTTGTTTTGCTATAGCTAATTATCTTTAATAGTTCCGAGGCACAGCTCGTTAATATCATCTCACCTCTTTTTCATCAACGCCATTAGATTGTGGAATACTTTGCCACGAAGGCTTAGGGAAATCATTAGGAGAAGATCATTTAGGCAATCTATTCTATCTTATTTCTCTACTATATAGTTTTTATTTTTTTTTATTTCTTCATCTTTTTTTCTTTTGCTTTGCTTTCCAAAAGTTTCTATAATGTCTCTATAATTCTGTTTGATTTTGTTACTTACTCGTTTTTATAAATTAGATTAAGCTGATGTTGAATTATTTTTAAGGTAATTATATATTGTTTTTTTAGTTGTTATTCTGATAAATGTTTATGCTGTACTATAAAAGAGCCTAGCTCTTAGTGTGCCTATTATACTAAATTGAAATAAATTGAAATTGAAAATCTTTTATACGCAGATGATCTCAAAATATACACAGCAGTTAAAAATCTTTCGGACTCTGTTTTTCTTCAGGTTGAACTGTCTAATGTTTATGCCTGGTGCCACAAAAACCGTCTTTCGCTAAATATTAATAAATGCTTCAATAAACGTTCTCTAAGTCACAAAATATCTTCAATACGTCCTATCACATCTGTACTTCGGTATTGAAGAAAGTTGATAGAATCTCAGACTGAGGTGTAATTTTTGATACCAAATTTACATTTAATAATCATTTTGATTTTATTCTCCCGAAAGCTTATGCTATGATGGCTTTTGTGCGACGAAATAGTACCGCCTTTTTGGACCCGTACACGCATACAACTCTTTATACTTCTTTGGTCAGATCTAGACTTGAGTATGCCTCATTAATTTGGAACCCATATTATGCTGTCCATATTAATCTCTTGGAACGTTTACAAAAAATTTTTACTCGTTATGCTTTACGATCTTTATACCCTAGTGATCATCTTCCCTCTTATAATGTTCGATGTTTACTTATAGATCTAAAAACATTGCAAAGTAGAAGAACAATACTTTCTCTAATGTTCATTTTTGATATAATTAGTAGTACTATTGATTGCCCCCGTCTTTTAGGGGCGATTAATTTTAATATTCCTATTAGAAATCTCCGGTTCTATGATTTATTTTACGTCGGAATGATAAAAACTAATTACGCAATAAACGCTCCTTTAAATCGTGCCTTAATTGAATTTAACAGGCTATCTAAAGAAATTGAAATTGATTTTTCATGCTCAAAATTGGTTCTAAAAAATTTATTAAACTGCTGTTATCGTTGAAGTGTTTAAAATTGTTATGTATGTTTTAATTAATATTTTTATTTATATTTAATTAAATTTACACTTTTTTTCTTTATGTTAATTGTAGTCAGTAAGGAAACTATTCCATTGATGAAACACAAAATAAATAAATAAATAAATAAATAAACATTTGGACCAAAATGGGTGATTCTATGGCCAAACGGATGCAATGGGATTATCTGAGGTCATAGACGGGTCATTGGAACTTTTATGAGTTCCATGGAACATTTCTACCAAAATGGATGATTCTATGGCCAATCGGATGCAATGGGATTATCTGAGGTCACAGGAAGGTCATTGGATTTTTTAATGGTTCCATGGAACATTTGGACCAAAATGGGTGATTCTATGGCCAATCGGATGCAATGGGATTATCTACGGTCATAGACGGGTCATTGGAACTTTTATGGGTTCCATGGAACATTTGGACCAAAATGGGTGATTCTATGGCCAAACGGATGCAATGGGATTATCTGAGGTCATAGACGGGTCATTGGAACTTTTATGAGTTCCATGGAACATTTCTACCAAAATGGATGATTCTATGGCCAATCGGATGCTATGGGATTATCTGAGGTCACAGGAATGTCATTGGATTTTTTAATGGTTCCATGGAACATTTGGACCAAACTGGGTGATTCTATGGCCAATCGGATGCAATGGGATTATCTGAGGTCACAGGTGGGCCATTGGAACTTTTATGTGTTCCATGGAACATTTCTACCAAAATGGATGATTCTATGGCCAATCGGATGCAATGGGATTATCTGAGGTCACAGGAAGTCATTGGATTTTTTAATGGTTCCATGGAACATTTGGACCAAAATGGGTGATTCTATGGCCAATCAGATGCAATGGGATTATCTGAGGTCACAGGTGGGCCATTGGAACTTTTATGTGTTCCATGGAACATTTCTACCAAAATGGATGCTTCTATGGCCAATCGGATGCAATGGGATTATCTGAGGTCACAGGAAGGTCATTGGATTTTTAATGGTTCCATGGAACATTTGGACCAAAATGGGTGATTCTATGGCCAATCGGATGCAATGGGATGATCTACGGTCATAGACGGGTCATTGGAACTTTTATGGGTTCCATGGAACATTTGGACCAAAATGGGTGATTCTATGGCCAAACGGATGCAATGGGATTATCTGAAGTCATAGACGGGTCATTGGAACTTTTATGAGTTCCATGGAACATTTCTACCAAAATGGATGATTCTATGGCCAATCGGATGCTAAGGGATTATCTGAGGTCACAGGAATGTCATTGGATTTGTTAATGGTTCCATGGAACATTTGGACCAAACTGGGTGATTCTATGGCCAATCGGATGCAATGGGATTATCTGAGGTCACATGTGGGCCATTGGAACTTTTATGTGTTCCATGGAACATTTCTACCAAAATGGATGATTCTATGGCCAATCGGATGCAATGGGATTATCTGAGGTCACAGGAAGGTCATTGGATTTTTTAATGGTTCCATGGAACATTTGGACCAAAATGGGTGATTCTATGGCCAATCGGATGCAATGGGATTATCTGAGGTCATAGGCGGAACCAAAATGGGTGATTCTATGGCCAATCGGATGCAATGGGATTATCTGAGGTCATAGGCGGGTCATTGGAACTTTTAATGGTTCCATGGAACATTTGGACCAAAATGGGTGATTCTATGGCCAATCGGATGCAATGGGATTATCTGAGGTCACAGGAAGGTCATTGGAACTTTTAATGGTTCCATGGAACATTTGGACCAAAATGGGTGATTCTATGGCCAATCGGATGCAATGGGATTATCTGAAGTCACAGGAAGGTCATTGGATTTTTTAATGGTTCCATGGAACATTTGGACCAAACTGGGTGATTCTATGGCCAATCGGATGCAATGGGATTATCTACGGTCATAGACGGGTCATTGGAACTTTTATGGGTTCCATGGAACATTTGAACCAAAATGGGTGATTCTATGGCCAAACGGATGCAATGGGATTATCTGAGGTCATAGACGGGTCATTGGAACTTTTATGAGTTCCATGGAGCATTTCTACCAAAATGGATGATTCTATGGCCAATCGGATGCTAAGGGATTATCTGAGGTCACAGGAATGTCATTGGATTTTTTAATGGTTCCATGGAACATTTGGACCAAACTGGGTGATTCTATGGCCAATCGGATGCAATGTGATTATCTGAGGTCACATGTGGGCCATTGGAACTTTTATGTGTTCCATGGAACATTTCTACCAAAATGGATGATTCTATGGCCAATCGGATGCAATGGGATTATCTGAGGTCACAGGAAGGTCATTGGAACTTTTAATGGTTCCATGGAACATTTGGACCAAAATGGGTGATTCTATGGCCAATCGGATGCAATGGGATTATCTGAGGTCATAGTCGGAACCAAAATGGGTGATTCTATGGCCAATCGGATGCAATGGGATTATGTGAGGTCACAGGAAGGTCATTGGAACTTTTAATGGTTCCATGGAACATTTGGACCAAAATGGGTGATTCTATGGCCAATCGGATGCAATGGGATTATCTGAGGTCATAGGAAGGTCATTGGATTTTTTAATGGTTCCATGGAACATTTGGACCAAAATGGGTGATTCTATGGCCAATCGGATGCAATGGGATTATCTGAGGTCATAGGCGGGTCATTGGAACTTTTAATGGTCCCATGGAACATTTGGACCAAAATGGGTGATTCTATGGCCAATCGGATGCAATGGGATTATCTGAGGTCATAGACGGGTCATTGGAACTTTTAATGGTCCCATGGAACATTTGGACCAAAATGGGTGATTCTATGGCCAACCGGATGCAATGGGATTATCTGAGGTCATAGGCGGGTCATTGGAACTTTTAATGGTCCCTTGGAACATGTGGACCAAAATGGGTGATTCTATGGCCAATCGGATGCAATGGGATTATCTGAGGTCATAGGCGGGTCATTGAAACTTTTATGGGTTCCATGGAACATTTCTACCAAAATGGATGATTCTATGGCCAATCGGATGCAATGGGATTATCTGAGGTCACAGGAAGGTCATTGGATTTTTTAATGGTTCCATGGAACATTTGGACCAATATGGGTGATTCTATGGCCAATCGGATGCAATGGGATTATCTACGGTCAAAGACGGGTCATTGGAACTTTTATGGGTTCCATGGAACATTTGGACCAAAATGGGTGATTCTATGGCCAAACGGATGCAATGGGATTATCTGAGGTCATAGACGGGTCATTGGAACTTTTATGAGTTCCATGGAACATTTCTACCAAAATGGATGATTCTATGGCCAATCGTATGCTAAGGGATTATCTGAGGTCACAGGAATGTCATTGGATTTGTTAATGGTTCCATGGAACATTTGGACCAAACTGGGTGATTCTATGGCCAATCGGATGCAATGGGATTATCTGAGATCACAGGTGGGCCATTGGAACTTTTATGTGTTCCATGGAACATTTCTACCAAAATGGATGATTCTATGGCCAATCGGATGCAATGGGATTATCTGAGGTCACAGGAAGGTCATTGGATTTTTTAATGGTTCCATGGAACATTTGGACCAAAATGGGTGATTCTATGGCCAATCGGATGCAATGGGATTATCTGAGGTCACAGGAAGGTCATTGGATTTTTTAATGGTTCCATGGAACATTTGGACCAAAATGGGTGATTCTATGGCCAATCGGATGCAATGGGATTATCTGAGGTCACAGGAAGGTCATTGGAACTTTTAATGGTTCCATGGAACATTTGGACCAAAATGGGTGATTCTATGGCCAATCGGATGCAATGGGATTATCTGAGGTTACAGGAAGGTCATTGGAACTTTTAATGGTTCCATGGAACATTTGGACCAAAATGGGTGATTCTATGGCCAATCGGATGCAATGGGATTATCTGAAGTCACAGGAAGGTCATTGGCTTTTTTAATGGTTCCATGGAACATTTGGACCAAAATGGGTGATTCTATGGCCAATCGGATGCAATGGGATTATCTACGGTCATAGACGGGTCATTGGAACTTTTATGGGTTCCATGGAAAATTTGGACCAAAATGGGTGATTCTATGGCCAAACGGATGCAATGGGACTATCTGAGGTCATAGACGGGTCATTGGAACTTTTATGAGTTCCATGGAGCATTTCTACCAAAATGGATGATTCTATGGCCAATCGGATGCTAAGGGATTATCTGAGGTCACAGGAATGTCATTGGATTTTTTAATGGTTCCATGGAACATTTGGACCTAACTGGGTGATTCTATGGCCAATCGGATGCAATGGGATTATCTGAGGTCACATGTGGGCCATTGGAACTTTTATGTGTTCCATGGAACATTTCTACCAAAATGGATGATTCTATGGCCAATCGGATGCAATGGGATTATCTGAGGTCACAGGAAGGTCATTGGAACTTTTAATGGTTCCATGGAACATTTGGACCAAAATGGGTGATTCTATGGCCAATCGGATGCAATGGGATTATCTGAGGTCATAGGCGGAACCAAAATGGGTGATTCTATGGCCAATCGGATGCAATGGGATTATCTGAGGTCACAGGAAGGTCATTGGAACTTTTAATGGTTCCATGGAACATTTGGACCAAAATGGGTGATTCTATGGCCAATCGGATGCAATGGGATTATCTACGGTCATAGGCGGGTCATTGGAACTTTTAATGGTTCCATGGAATATTTGGACCAAAATTTATGATTCTATGGCCAATCGGATGCAATGGGATTATCTGAGGTCACAGGAAGGTCATTGGAACTATTATGGGTTCCATCGAACATTTGGACCAAAATGGATGATTCTATGGCCAATCGGATGCAATGGCATTATCTGAGGTCACATGTGGGTCATTGGAACTTTTAATGGTCCCATGGAACATTTGGACCAAAATGGGTGATTCTATGGCCAATCGGATGCAATGGGATTATCTGAGGTCATAGGCGGGTCATTGGAACTTTTAATGGTCCCATGGAACATTTGGACCAAAATGGGTGATTCTATGGCCAATTGGATGCAATGGGATTATCTGAGGTCATAGGCGGGTCATTGGAACTTTTAATGGTCCCATGGAACATTTGGACCAAAATGGGTGATTCTATGGCCAATCGGATGCAATGGGATTATCTAAGGTCATAGACGGGTCATTGGAACTTTTATGGGTTCCATGGAACATTTGGACCAAAATGGGTGATTCTATGGCCAATCGGATGCAATGGGATTATCTGAGGTCATAGGCGGGTCATTGGAACTTTTAATGGTCCCATGGAACATTTGGACCAAAATGGGTGATTCTATGGCCAATCGGATGCAATGGGATTATCTGAGGTCATAGACGGGTCATTGGAACTTTTAATGGTCCCATGGAACATTTGGACCAAAATGGGTGATTCTATGGCCAATCGGATGCAATGGGATTATCTGAGGTCATAGGCGGGTCATTGGAACTTTTAATGGTCCCATGGAACATTTGGACCAAAATGGGTGATTCTATGGCCAATCGGATGCAATGGGATTATCTGAGGTCATAGGCGGGTCATTGAAACTTTTATGGGTTCCATGGAACATTTGGACCAAAATGGGTGATTCTATGGCCAATCGGATGCAATGGGATTATCTGAGGTCACAGGAAGGTCATTGGAACTTTTAATGTTTCCATTTAACATTTGGACTGAAATGGGTGATTCTATGGCCAATCGGCTGCAATGGGATTATCTGAGGTCATAGGCGGGACCAAAATGGGTGATTCTATGGCCAATCGGATGCAATGGGATTATCTGAGGTCACAGGAAGGTCATTGCAACTTTTAATGGTTCCATGGAATATTTGGACCAAAACGGGTGATTCTATGGCCAATCGGATGCAATGGGATTATCTGAGGTCAAAGGCGGGTCATTGGCACTTTTATGGGTTCCATGGAACATTTCGACCAAAATGGGTGATTCTATGGCCAATCGGATGCAATGGGAATATCTGAGGTCACAGGAAGGTCATTGGAACTTTTAATGGTTCCATGGAACATTTGGACCAAAATGGGTGATTCTATGGCCAATCGGATACAATGGGATTATCTGAGGTCACAGGAAGGTCATTGGAACTTTTAATGGTTCCATGGAACATTTGGACCAAAATGGGTGATTCTATGGCCAATCGGATGCAATGGGATTATCTGAGGTCACAGGAAGGTCATTGGAACTTTTATGAGTTCCATGGAACATTTGGACCAAAATGGGTGATTCTATGGCCAATCGGATGCAATGGGATTATCTAAGGTCATAGACGGGTCATTGGAACTTGTAATGGCCCCATGGAACATTTGGACCAAAATGGGTGATTCTATTGCCAATCGGATGCAATGGGATTATCTGAGGTCATAGGCGGGTCATTGGTACTTTTAATGGTTCCATGGAATATTTGGACCAAAATTGATGATTCTATGGACAATCGGATGCAATGGGATTATCTGAGGTCACAGGAAGGTCATTGGAACTTTTAATGGTTCCATGGAACATTTGGACCAAAATGGGTGATTCTATGGCCAATCGGATGCAATGGGAATATCTGAGGTCACAGGAAGGTCATTGGAACTTTTAATGGTTCCATGGAACATTTGGACCAAAATGGGTGATTCTATGGCCAATCGGATACAATGGGATTATCTGAGGTCACAGGAAGGTCATTGGAACTTTTAATGTTTCCATGGAACATTTGGACCAAAATGGGTGATTCTATGGCCAATCGGATGCAATGGGATTATCTGAGGTCACAGGAAGGTCATTGGAACTTTTAATGGTTCCATGGAACATTTGGACCAAAATGGGTGATTCTATGGCCAATCGGATGCAATGGGATTATCTAAGGTCATAGACGGGTCATTGGAACTTGTAATGGTCCCATGGAACATTCGGACCAAAATGGGTGATTCTATGGACAATCGGATGCAATGGGATTATCTGAGGTCGCAGGAAGGTCATTGGAACTTTTAATGGTTCCATGGAACATTTGGACCAAAATGTGTGATTCTATGGCCAATCGGATGCAATGGGATTATCTGAGGTCACAAGCGGGTCATGGGTACTTTTATGGGTTCCATGGATTATTCTGACCAAAATGGATGATTCTATGGCAATGGGATTATCTGAGGTCACAGGAAGGTCATTGGAACTATTATGGGTTCCATCGAACATGTGGACCAAAATGGATGATGCTATGGCCAATCGGATGCAATGGGGTTATCTGAGGTCACAAGCGGGTCATTGGAACTTTTAATGGTTCCATGGAATATTTGGACCAAAATTGATGATTCTATGGCCAATCAGATGCAATGGGATTATCTACGGTCATAGACGGGTCATTGGAACTATTATGGGTTCCATCGAACATTTGGACCAAAATGGATGATTCTATGGCCAATCGGATGCAATGGGATTATCTGAGGTCACAGGAAGGTCATTGGAACTTTTAATGGTTCCATGGAACATTTGGACCAAAATGGGTGATTCTATGGCCAATCGGATGCAATGGGATTATCTGAGTTCACAAGCGGGTCATTGGAACTTTTAATGGTTCCATGGAACATTTCGACCAAAATGGGTGATTCTATGGCCAATCGGATGCAATGGGAATATCTGAGGTCACATGAAGGTCATTGGAACTTTTAATGGTTCCATGGAACATTTGGACCAAAATGGGTGATTCTATGGCCAATCGGATACAATGGGGTTATCTGAGGTCACAGGAAGGTCATTGGAACTTTTAATGGTTCCATGGAACATTTGAACCAAAATGGGTGATTCTATGGCCAATCGGATGCAATGGGAATATCTGAGGTCACAGGAAGGTCATTGCAACTTTTAATGGTTCCATGGAACATTTGGACCAAAATGGGTGATTCTATGGCCAATCGGATGCAATGGGATTATCTAAGGTCATAGGCGGATCATTGGAATTTTAATGGTCCCATGGAACATTTGGACCAAAATGGGTGATTCTATGGCCAATCGGGTGCAATGGGATTATCTGAGGTCACAGGAAGGTCATTGGAACTTTTAATGGTCCCATGGAACATTTGGACTGAAATGGGTGATTCTATGGCCAATCGGATGCAATGGGATTATCTGAGGTCATAGGCGGATCATTGGAATTTTAATGGTCCCATGGAACATTTGGACCAAAATGGGTGATTCTATGGCCAATCGGGTGCAATGGGATTATCTGAGGTCACAGGAAGGTCATTGGAACTTTTAATGGTCCCATGGAACATTTGGACTGAAATGGGTGATTCTATGGCCAATCGGATGCAATGGGATTATCTGAGGTCATAGGCGGGTCATTGGAACTTTTATGGGTTCCATGGAACATTTGGACCAAAATGGGTGATTCTATGGCCAATCGGATACAATGGGATTATCTGAGGTCACAGGAAGGTCATTGGAACTTTTAATGGTCCCATGGAACATTTGGACCAAAATGGGTGATTCTATGGCCAATCGGATGCAGTGGGATTATCTGAGGTCACAGGAAGGTAATTGGAACTTTTAATGGTTCCATGGAACATTTGGACCAAAATGGGTGATTCTATGGCCAATCGGATACAATGGGATTATCTGAGGTCACAGGAAGGTCATTGGAACTTTTAATGGTTCCATGGAACATTTGAACCAAAATGGGTGATTCTATGGCCAATCGGATGCAATGGGAATATCTGAGGTCACAGGAAGGTCATTGCAACTTTTAATGGTTCCATGGAACATTTGGACCAAAATGGGTGATTCTATGGCCAATCGGATGCAATGGGATTATCTAAGGTCAAAGGCGGGTCATTGGAACTTTTAATGGTCCCATGGAACATTTGGACCAAAATGGGTGATTCTATTGCCAATCGGATGCAATGGGATTATCTGAGGTCATAGGCGGGTCATTGGTACTTTTATGGGTTCCATGGAACATTCGGACCAAAATGGGTGATTCTATGGCCAATCGGATGCAATGGGATTATCTGAGGTCGCAGGAAGGTCATTGGAACTTTAAATGGTTCCATGGAACATTTGGACCAAAATGTGTGATTCTATGGCCAATCGGATGCAATGGGATTATCTGAGGTCACAAGCGGGTCATGGGTACTTTTATGGGTTCCATGGATTATTCTGACCAAAATGGATGATTCTATGGCCAATCGGATGCAATGGGATTATCTGAGGTCACAAGAAGGTATTTGGAACTATTATGGGTTCATCGAACATGTGGACCAAAATGGATGATGCTATGGCCAATCGGATGCAATGGGGTTATCTGAGGTCACAAGCGGGTCATTGGAACTTTTAATGGTTCCATGGAATATTTGGACCAAAATTGATGATTCTATGGCCAATCGGATGCAATGGGATTATCTGAGGTCACAGGAAGGTCATTGGAACTATTATGGGTTCCATCGAACATTTGGACCAAAATGGATGATTCTATGGCCAATCGGATGCAATGGGATTATCTGAGGTCATAGACGGGTGATTGGAACTTTTATGGGTTCCATGGAACATTTGGACCAAAATGGGTGATTCTATGGCCAATCGGATGCAATGGGATTATCTGAGGTCATAGGCGGATCATTGGAATTTTAATGGTCCCATGGAACATTTGGACCAAAATGGGTGATTCTATGGCCAATCGGGTGCAATGGGATTATCTGAGGTCACAGGAAGGTCATTGGAACTTTTAATGGTCCCATGGAACATTTGGACTGAAATGGGTGATTCTATGGCCAATCGGATGCAATGGGATTATCTGAGGTCATAGGCGGGTCATTGGAACTTTTATGGGTTCCATGGAACATTTGGACCAAAATGGGTGATTCTATGGCCAATCGGATGCAGTGGGATTATCTGAGGTCACAGGAAGGTAATTGGAACTTTTAATGGTTCCATGGAACATTTGGACCAAAATGGGTGATTCTATGGCCAATCGGATACAATGGGATTATCTGAGGTCACAGGAAGGGTCATTGGAACTTTTAATGGTTCCATGGAACATTTGAACCAAAATGGGTGATTCTATGGCCAATCGGATGCAATGGGAATATCTGAGGTCACAGGAAGGTCATTGCAACTTTTAATGGTTCCATGGAACATTTGGACCAAAATGGGTGATTCTATGGCCAATCGGATGCAATGGGATTATCTAAGGTCAAAGGCGGGTCATTGGAACTTTTAATGGTCCCATGGAACATTTGGACCAAAATGGGTGATTCTATTGCCAATCGGATGCAATGGGATTATCTGAGGTCATAGGCGGGTCATTGGTACTTTTATGGGTTCCATGGAACATTCGGACCAAAATGGGTGATTCTATGGCCAATCGGATGCAATGGGATTATCTGAGGTCGCAGGAAGGTCATTGGAACTTTAAATGGTTCCATGGAACATTTGGACCAAAATGTGTGATTCTATGGCCAATCGGATGCAATGGGATTATCTGAGGTCATAAGCGGGTCATGGGTACTTTTATGGGTTCCATGGATTATTCTGACCAAAATGGATGATTCTATGGCCAATCGGATGCAATGGGATTATCTGAGGTCACAAGAAGGTATTTGGAACTATTATGGGTTCCATCGAACATGTGGACCAAAATGGATGATGCTATGGCCAATCGGATGCAATGGGGTTATCTGAGGTCACAAGCGGGTCATTGGAACTTTTAATGGTTCCATGGAATATTTGGACCAAAATTGATGATTCTATGGCCAATCGGATGCAATGGGATTATCTGAGGTCACAGGAAGGTCATTGGAACTATTATGGGTTCCATCGAACATTTGGACCAAAATGGATGATTCTATGGCCAATCGGATGCAATGGGATTATCTGAGGTCATAGACGGGTGATTGGAACTTTTATGGGTTCCATGGAACATTTGGACCAAAATGGGTGATTCTATGGCCAATCGGATGCAATGGGATTATCTGAGGTCATAGGCGGGTCATTGGAACTTTTATGGGTTCCATGGAACATTTGGACCAAAATGGGTGATTCTATGGCCAATCGGATGCAATGGGATTATCTGAGGTCATAGGCGGGTCATTGGAACTTTTATGGGTTCCATGGAACATTTTGACCAAAATGGGTGATTCTGTGGCCAATCGGATGCAATGGGTTTATCTGAGGTCACAGGAAGGTCTTTGGAACTTTTAATGGTTCCATGGAACATTTGGACTGAAATGGGTGATTCTATGGCCAATCGGATGCAATGGGATTATCTGAGGTCACAGGAAGGTCATTGGAACTTTAAATGGTTCCATGGAACATTTGGACCAAAATGGGTGATTCTATGGCCAATCGGATACAATGGGATTATGTGAGGTCACAGGAAGGTCATTGGAACTTTTAATGGTTCCATGGAACATTTGGACCATAATGGGTGATTCTATGGCCAATCGGATGCAATGGGATTATATGAGGTCACAGGAAGTTCATTGGAACTTTTAATGGTTCCATGGAACATTTGGACCAAAATGGGTGATTCTATGGCCAATCGAATGCAATGGGATTATCTAAGGTCATAGACGGGTCACTGGAACTTTTATGGGTCCCATGGAACATTTGGACCAAAATGGGTGATTCTATGGCCAATCGGATGCAGTGGGATTATCTGAGGTCACAGGAAGGTAATTGGAACTTTTAATGGTTCCATGGAACATTTGGACCAAAATGGGTGATTCTATGGCCAATCGGATGCAATGGGATTATCTGAGGTCATAGGCGGGTCATTGGAACTTTTATGGGTTCCATGGAACATTTGGACCAAAATGGGTGATTCTGTGGCCAATCGGATGCAATGGGATTATCTGAGGTCACAGGAAGGTAATTGGAACTTTTAATGGTTCCATGGAACATTTGGACCAAAATGGGTGATTCTATGGCCAATCGGATGCAATGGGATTATCTGAGGTCAAAGGCGGGTCATTGGAACTTTTATGGGTTCCAAGGAACATTTCGACCAAAATGGGTGATTCTATGGCCAATCGGATGCAATGGGATTATCTGAGGTCACAGGAAGGTCATTGGAACTTTTAATGGTTCCATGGAACATTTGGACCAAAATGGGTGATTCTATGGCCAATCGGATACAATGGGATTATCTGAGGTCACAGGAAGGTCATTGGAACTTTTAATGGTTCCATTTGGACCAAACTGGGTGATTCTATGGCCAATCGGATGCAATGGGATTATCTGAGGTCATAGGCGGGTCATTGAAACTTTTATTAGTTCCATGGAACATTTGGACCAAAATGGGTGATTCTATGGCCAATCGGATGCAATGGGATTATCTGAGGTCATAGGCGGATCATTGGAATTTTAATGGTCCCATGGAACATTTGGACCAAAATGGGTGATTCTATGGCCAATCGGATGCAATGGGATTATCTGAGGTCACAGGAAGGTCATTGGAACTTTTAATGGTCCCATGGAACATTTGGACCAAAATGGGTGATTCTATGGTCAATCGGATGCAATGGGATTATCTGAGGTCATAGGCGGGTCATTGGAACTTTTATGGGTTCCATGGAACATTTGGACCAAAATGGGCGATTCTATGGCCAATCGGATGCAATGGGATTATCTGAGGTCATAGGCGGGTCATTGGAACTTTTATGGGTTCCATGGAACATTTTGACCAAAATGGGTGATTCTGTGGCCAATCGGATGCAATGGGATTATCTGAGGTCATAGGCGGGTTATTGGAACTTTTATGGGTTCCATGGAACATTTGGACCAAAATGGGTGATTCTATGGACAATCGGATGCAATGGGATTATCTGAGGTCAAAGGCGGGTCATTGGAACTTTTATGGGTTCCAAGGAACATTTCGACCAAAATGGGTGATTCTATGGCCAATCGGATGCAATGGGATTATCTGAGGTCACAGGAAGGTCATTGGAACTTTTAATGGTTCCATGGAACATTTGGACCAAAATGGGTGATTCTATGGCCAATCGGATACAATGGGATTATCTGAGGTCACAGGAAGGTCATTGGAACTTTTAAAGGTTCCATTTGGACCAAACTGGGTGATTCTATGGCCAATCGGATGCAATGGGATTATCTGAGGTCATAGGCGGGTCATTGAAACTTTTATTAGTTCCATGGAACATTTGGACCAAAATGGGTGATTCTATGGCCAATCGGATGCAATGGGATTATCTGAGGTCATAGGCGGATCATTGGAATTTTAATGGTCCCATGGAACATTTGGACCAAAATGGGTGATTCTATGGCCAATCGGATGCAATGGGATTATCTGAGGTCACAGGAAGGTCATTGGAACTTTTAATGGTCCCATGGAACATTTGGACCAAAATGGGTGATTCTATGGCCAATCGGATGCAATGGGATTATCTGAGGTCATAGGCGGGTCATTGGAACTTTTATGGGTTCCATGGAACATTTGGACCAAAATGGGTGATTCTATGGCCAATCGGATGCAATGGGATTATCTGAGGTCATAGGCGGGTCATTGGAACTTTTATGGGTTCCATGGAACATTTTGACCAAAATGGGTGATTCTGTGGCCAATCGGATGCAATGGGTTTATCTGAGGTCACAGGAAGGTCTTTGGAACTTTTAATGGTTCAATGGAACATTTTGACCAAAATGGGTGATTCTATGTCCAATCGGTTGCAATGGGATTATCTGAGGTCATAGACGGGTCATTGGAACTTTTAATGGTTCCATGGAACATTTGGACCAAAATGGGTGATTCTATGGCCAATCGGATACAATGGGATTATGTGAGGTCACAGGAAGGTCATTGGAACTTTTAATGGTTCCATGGAACATTTGGACCAAAATGGGTGATTCTATGGCCAATCGGATGCAATGGGATTATATGAGGTCACAGGAAGTTCATTGGAACTTTTAATGGTTCCATGGAACATTTGGACCAAAATGGGTGATTCTATGGCCAATCGAATGCAATGGGATTATCTAAGGTCATAGACGGGTCACTGGAACTTTTATGGGTCCCATGGAACATTTGGACCAAAATGGGTGATTCTATGGCCAATCGGATGCAGTGGGATTATCTGAGGTCACAGGAAGGTAATTGGAACTTTTAATGGTTCCATGGAACATTTGGACCAAAATGGGTGATTCTATGGACAATCGGATGCAATGGGATTATCTGAGGTCATAGGCGGGTCATTGGAACTTTTATGGGTTCCATGGAACATTTGGACCAAAATGGGTGATTCTGTGGCCAATCGGATGCAATGGGATTATCTGAGGTCACAGGAAGGTAATTGGAACTTTTAATGGTTCCATGGAACATTTGGACCAAAATGGGTGATTCTATGGCCAATCGGATGCAATGGGATTATCTGAGGTCAAAGGCGGGTCATTGGAACTTTTATGGGTTCCAAGGAACATTTCGACCAAAATGGGTGATTCTATGGCCAATCGGATGCAATGGGATTATCTGAGGTCACAGGAAGGTCATTGGAACTTTTAATGGTTCCATGGAACATTTGGACCAAAATGGGTGATTCTATGGCCAATCGGATACAATGGGATTATCTGAGGTCACAGGAAGGTCATTGGAACTTTTAATGGTTCCATTTGGACCAAACTGGGTGATTCTATGGCCAATCGGATGCAATGGGATTATCTGAGGTCATAGGCGGGTCATTGAAACTTTTATTAGTTCCATGGAACATTTGGACCAAAATGGGTGATTCTATGGCCAATCGGATGCAATGCGATTATCTGAGGCCAAAGGCGGGTCATTGGAACTTTTATGGGTTCAATGGAACATTTGGACCAAAATGGGTGATTCTATGGTCAATCGGATGCAATGGGATTATCTGAGGTCAAAGGAAGGTCATTGGATTTTGTATGGGTTCCATGGAACATTTGGACCAAAATGGGTGATTCTATGGCCAATCGGATGCAATGGGATTATCTGAGGTCACAGGAAGGTAATTGGAACTTTTAATGGTTCCATGGAACATTTGGACCAAAATGGGTGATTCTATGGCCAATCGGATGCAATGGGATTATCTGAGGTCACAGGAAGTTCATTGGAACTTTTAATGGTTCCATGGAACATTTGGACCAAAATGGGTGATTCTATGGCCAATCGGATGCAATGGGATTATCTGAGGTCATAGGCGGGTTATTGGAACTTTTATGGGTTCCATGGAACATTTGGACCAAAATATGTGATTCTATGGCCAATCGGATGCAATGGGATTATCTGAGGTCACAGGAAGTTCATTGGAACTTTTAATGGTTCCATGGAACATTTTTACCAAAATGGGTGATTCTATGGCCAATCGGATGCAATGGGATTATCTAAGGTCATAGACGGGTCATTGGAACTTTTAATGGTCCCATGGAACATTTGGACCAACCTGGGTGATTCTATGGCCAATCGGATGCAATGGGATTATCTGAGGTCACAGGAAGGTCATTGAAACTTTTAATGGTTCCATGGAACATTTGGACCAAAATGGGTGATTCTATGGCCAATCGGATGCAATGCGATTATCTGAGGCCAAAGGCGGGTCATTGGAACTTTTATGGGTTCCATGGAACATTTGGACCAAAATCGGTGATTCTATGGTCAATCGGATGCAATGGGATTATCTGAGGTCAAAGGCGGGGCATTGGATTTTGTATGGGTTCCATGGAACATTTGGACCACAATGGGTGATTCTATGGCCAATCGGATGCAATGGGATTATCTGAGGTCACAGGAAGGTAATTGGAACTTTTAATGGTTCAATGGAAAATTTGGACCAAATTGGGTGATTCTCTGGCCAATCGGATGCAATGGGATTATCTAAGGTCAAAGGCGGGTTATTGGAGCTTTTATGGGTTCCATGGAACATTTGGACCAAAATGGGTGATTCTATGGCCAAACGGATGCAATGGGATTATCTGCGGTCATAGACGGGTCATTGGAACTTTTATGTGTTTCATGGAACATTTATACCAAAATGGATGATTCTATGGCCAATCGTATGCTATGGGATTATCTGAGGTTACAGGAAGGTCATTGGATTTTTTAATGGTTCCATGGAACATTTGGACCAAACTGGGTGATTCTATGGCCAATCGGATGCAATGGGATTATCTGAGGTCACAGGTGGGCCATTGGAACTTTTATGGGTTTCATGGAACATTTGGACCAAAATGGGTGATTCTATGGCCAATCGGATGCAATGGGATTATCTGAGGTCACAGGAAGGTCATTGGATTTTTTATGGGTTCCATGGAACATTTGGACCAAACTGGGTGATTCTATGGCCAATCGGATGCAATGGGATTATCTGAGGTCACAGGAAGTTCATTGGAACTTTTATGGGTTCCATGGAACATTTGGACCAAAATGGGTGATTCTATGGCCAAACGGATGCAATGGGATTATCTAAGGTCATAGACGGGTCACTGGAACTTTTATGGGTCCCATGGAACATTTGGACCAAAATGGGTGATTCTATGGCCAATCGGATGCAATGGGATTATCTGAGGTCACAGGAAGGTCATTGGAACATTTAATGGTTCCATGGAACATTTGGACCAAAATGGGTGATTCTATGGCCAATCGGATGCAATGGGATTATCTGAGGTCATAGGCGGGTCATTGGAACTTTTATGGGTTCCATGGAACATTGGATTCTATGTGATTCAATGGCCAAACGGATGCAATGGGATTATCTGAGGTCATAGACGGGTCATTGGAACTTTTATGGGTTTCATGGAACATTTATACCAAAATGGATGATTCTATGGCCAATCGTATGCTATGGGATTATCTGAGGTCACAGGAAGGTCATTGGATTTTTTAATGGTTCCATGGAACATTTGGACCAAACTGGGTGATTCTATGGCCAATCGGATGCAATGGGATTATCTGAGGTCACAGGTGGGCCATTGGAACTTTTATGGGTTTCATGGAACATTTGGACCAAAATGGGTGATTCTATGGCCAATCGGATGCAATGGGATTATCTGAGGTCACAGGAAGGTCATTGGATTTTTTATGGGTTCCATGGAACATTTGGACCAAACTGGGTGATTCTATGGCCAATCGGATGCAATGGGATTATCTGAGGTCACAGGAAGGTCATTGGAACATTTAATGGTTCCATGGAACATTTGGACCAAAATGGGTGATTCTATGGCCAATCGGATGCAATTGGATTATCTGAGGTCATAGGCGGGTCATTGGAACTTTTATGGGTTCCATGGAACATTTGGACCAAAATATGTGATTCTGTGGCCAATCGGATGCAATGGGATTATCTGAGGTCACAGGAAGGTAATTGGAACTTTTAATGGTTCCATGGAACATTTGGACCAAAATGGGTGATTCTATGGCCAATCGGATGCAATGGGATTATCTGAGGTCAAAGGCGGGTCATTGGAACTTTTATGGGTTCCAAGGAACATTTCGACCAAAATGGGTGATTCTATGGCCAATCGGATGCAATGGGATTATCTGAGGTCACAGGAAGGTCATTGGAACTTTTAATGGTTCCATGGAACATTTGGACCAAAATGGGTGATTCTATGGCCAATCGGATACAATGGGATTATCTGAGGTCACAGGAAGGTCATTGGAACTTTTAATGGTTCCATGGAACATTTGGACCAAAATGGGTGATTCTATGGCCAATCGGATGCAATGGGATTATCTGAGGTCAAAGGCGGGTCATTGGAACTTTAAATGGTTCCATGGAACATTTGGACCAAAATGGGTGATTCTATGGCCAATCGGATGCAATGGGACTATCTAAGGTCATAGACGGGTCATTGGAACTTTTAATGGTCCCATGGAACATTTGGACCAAACTGGGTGATTCTATGGTCAATCGGATGCAATGGGATTATCTGAGGTCATAGGCGGGTCATTGAAACTTTTATTAGTTCCATGGAACATTTGGACCAAAATGGGTGATTCTATGGCCAATCGGATGCAATGCGATTATCTGTGGCCAAAGGTGGGTCATTGGAACTTTTATGGGTTCCATGGAACATTTGGACCAAAATGGGTGATTCTATGGTCAATCGGATGCAATGGGATTATCTGAGGTCACAGGAAGGTAATTGGAACTTTTAATGGTTCCATGGAACATTTGGACCAAAATGGGTGATTCTCTGGCCAATCGGATGCAATGGGATTATCTAAGGTCAAAGGCGGGTCACCGGAACTTTTATGGGTTCAATGGAACATTTGGACCAAAATGGGTGATTCTATGGTCAATCGGATGCAATGGGATTATCTGAGGTCAAAGGCGGGGCATTGGATTTTGTATGGGTTCCATGGAACATTTGGACCAAAATGGGTGATTCTATGGCCAATCGGATGCAATGGGATTATCTGAGGTCATAGGCGGGTCATTGGAACTTTTATGGGTTCCATGGAACATTTGGACCAAAATGGGTGATTCTATGGCCAATCGGATGCAATGGGATTATCTGAGGTCACAGGAAGGTCATTGCAACTTTTAATGGTTCGATGGAACATTTTGACCAAAATGGGTGATTCTATGGCCAATCGGTTGCAATGGGATTATCTGAGGTCATAGACGGGTCATTGGAACTTTTAATGGTTCCATGGAACATTTGGACCAAAATGGGTGATTCTGTGGCCAATCGGATGCAATGGGATTATCTGAGGTCACAGGAAGGTAATTGGAACTTTTAATGGTTCCATGGAACATTTGGACCAAAATGGGTGATTCTATGCCCAATCGGATGCAATGGGATTATTTGAGGTCACAGGAAGGTCATTGGAACTTTTAATGGTTCCATGGAACATTTGGACCAAAATGGGTGATTCTATGGCCAATCGGATGCAATGGGATTATCTACGGTCATAGACGGGTGATTGGAACTTTTATGGGTTCCATGGAACATTTGGACCAAAATGGAAGATTCTATGGCCAATCGGATGCAATGGGATTATCTGAGGTCATAGGCGGATCATTGGAATTTTAATGGTCCCATGGAACATTTGGACCAAAATGGGTGATTCTATGGCCAATCGGATGCAATGGGATTATCTGAGGTCACAGGAAGGTCATTGGAACTTTTAATGGTCCCATGGAACATTTGGACCAAAATGGGTGATTCTATGGCCAATCGGATGCAATGGGATTATCTGAGGTCATAGGCGGGTCATTGGAACTTTTATGGGTTCCATGGAACATTTGGACCAAAATGGGTGATTCTATGGCCAATCGGATGCAATGGGATTATCTGAGGTCATAGGCGGGTCATTGGAACTTTTATGGGTTCCATGGAACATTTGGACCAAAATGGGTGATTCTGTGGCCAATCGGATGCAATGGGTTTATCTGAGGTCACAGGAAGGTCTTTGGAACTTTTAATGGTTCCATGGAACATTTGGACTGAAATGGGTGATTCTATGGCCAATCGGATGCAATGGGATTATCTGAGGTCACAGGAAGGTCATTGCAACTTTTAATGGTTCAATGGAACATTTTGACCAAAATGGGTGATTCTATGGCCAATCGGTTGCAATGGGATTATCTGAGGTCATAGACGGGTCATTGGAACTTTTAATGGTTCCATGGAACATTTGGACCAAAATGGGTGATTCTATGGCCAATCGGATACAATGGGATTATCTGAGGTCACAGGAAGGTCATTGGAACTTTTAATGGTTCCATGGATCATTTGGACCAAAATGGGTGATTCTATGGCCAATCGGATGCAATGGGATTATCTGAGGTCACAGGAAGGTCATTGGAACTTTTAATGGTTCCATGGAACATTTGGACCAAAATGGGTGATTCTATGGCCAATCGAATGCAATGGGATTATCTAAGGTCATAGACGGGTCACTGGAACTTTTATGGGTCCCATGGAACATTTGGACCAAAATGGGTGATTCTATGGCCAATCGGATGCAGTGGGATTATCTGAGGTCACAGGAAGGTAATTGGAACTTTTAATGGTTCCATGGAACATTTGGACCAAAATGGGTGATTCTATGGCCAATCGGATGCAATGGGATTATCTGAGGTCATAGGCGGGTCATTGGAACTTTTATGGGTTCCATGGAACATTTGGACCAAAATGGGTGATTCTGTGGCCAATCGGATGCAATGGGATTATCTGAGGTCACAGGAAGGTAATTGGAACTTTTAATGGTTCCATGGAACATTTGGACCAAAATGGGTGATTCTATGGCCAATCGGATGCAATGGGATTATCTGAGGTCAAAGGCGGGTCATTGGAACTTTTATGGGTTCCAAGGAACATTTCGACCAAAATGGGTGATTCTATGGCCAATCGGATGCAATGGGATTATCTGAGGTCACAGGAAGGTCATTGGAACTTTTAATGGTTCCATGGAACATTTGGACCAAAATGGGTGATTCTATGGCCAATCGGATACAGTGGGATTATCTGAGGTCACAGGAAGGTCATTGGAACTTTAAATGGTTCCATTTGGACCAAACTGGGTGATTCTATGGCCAATCGGATGCAATGGGATTATCTGAGGTCATAGGCGGATCATTGAAACTTTTATTAGTTCCATGGAACATTTGGACCAAAATGGGTGATTCTATGGCCAATCGGATGCAATGCGATTATCTGAGGCCAAAGGCGGGTCATTGGAACTTTTATGGGTTCAATGGAACATTTGGACCAAAATGGGTGATTCTATGGTCAATCGGATGCAATGGGATTATCTGAGGTCAAAGGCGGGGCATTGGATTTTGTATGGGTTCCATGGAACATTTGGACCAAAATGGGTGATTCTATGGCCAATCGGATGCAATGGGATTATCTGAGGTCATAGGCGGGTCATTGGAACTTTTATGGGTTCCATGGAACATTTGGACCAAAATGGGTGATTCTATGGCCAATCGGATGCAATGGGATTATCTGAGGTCACAGGAAGGTCATTGCAACTTTTAATGGTTCAATGGAACATTTTGACCAAAATGGGTGATTCTATGGCCAATCGGTTGCAATGGGATTATCTGAGGTCATAGACGGGTCATTGGAACTTTTAATGGTTCCATGGAACATTTGGACCAAAATGGGTGATTCTATGGCCAATCGGATACAATGGGATTATCTGAGGTCACAGGAAGGTCATTGGAACTTTTAATGGTTCCATGGAACATTATGACCAAAATGGGTGATTCTATGGCCAATCGGATGCAATGGGATTATCTGAGGTCACAGGAAGTTCATTGGAACTTTTAATGGTTCCATGGACCATTTGGACCAAAATGGGTGATTCTATGGCCAATCGGATGCAATGGGATTATCTAAGGTCATAGACGGGTCACTGGAACTTTTATGGGTCCCATGGAACATTTGGACCAAAATGGGTGATTCTATGGCCAATCGGATGCAGTGGGATTATCTGAGGTCATAGGCGGGTCATTGGAACTTTTATGGGTTCCATGGAACATTTGGACCAAAATGGGTGATTCTGTGGCCAATCGGATGCAATGGGATTATCTGAGGTCAAAGGCGGGTCATTGGAACTTTTATGGGTTCCATGGAACATTTGGACCAAAATGGGTGATTCTATGGTCAATCGGATGCAATGGGATTATCTGAGGTCAAAGGCGGGGCATTGGATTTTGTATGGGTTCCATGGAACATTTGGACCAAAATGGGTGATTCTATGGCCAATCGGATGCAATGGGATTATCTGAGGTCACAGGAAGGTAATTGGAACTTAAAATGGTTCCATGGAACATTTGGACCAAAATGGGTGATTCTATGGCCAATCGGATGCAATGGCATTATCTAAGGTCAAAGGCGGGTCATTGGAACTTTTATGGGTTCCATGGAACATTTGGACCAAAATGGATGATTCTATGGCCAATCGGATGCAATGGGATAATCTGAGGTCACAGGAAGGTAATTGGAACTTTTATGGGTTCCATGGAACATTTGGACCAAAATGGGTGATTCTGTGGCCAATCGGATGCAATGGGATTATCTGAGGTCAAAGGCGGGTCATTGGAACTTTTATGGGTTCCATGGAACATTTGGACCAAAATGGGTGATTCTATGGTCAATCGGATGCAATGGGATTATCTGAGGTCAAAGGCGGGGCATTGGATTTTGTATGGGTTCCATGGAACATTTGGACCAAAATGGGTGATTCTATGGCCAATCGGATGCAATGGGATTATCTGAGGTCACAGGAAGGTAATTGGAACTTAAAATGGTTCCATGGAACATTTGGACCAAAATGGGTGATTCTATGGCCAATCGGATGCAATGGCATTATCTAAGGTCAAAGGCGGGTCATTGGAACTTTTATGGGTTCCATGGAACATTTGGACCAAAATGGATGATTCTATGGCCAATCGGATGCAATGGGATAATCTGAGGTCACAGGAAGGTAATTGGAACTTTTATGGGTTCCATGGAACATTTGGACCAAAATGGGTGATTCTGTGGCCAATCGGATGCAATGGGATTATCTGAGGTCAAAGGCGGGTCATTGGAACTTTTATGGGTTCCATGGAACATTTGGACCAAAATGGGTGATTCTATGGTCAATCGGATGCAATGGGATTATCTGAGGTCAAAGGCGGGGCATTGGATTTTGTATGGGTTCCATGGAACATTTGGACCAAAATGGGTGATTCTATGGCCAATCGGATGCAATGGGATTATCTGAGGTCACAGGAAGGTAATTGGAACTTAAAATGGTTCCATGGAACATTTGGACCAAAATGGGTGATTCTATGGCCAATCGGATGCAATGGCATTATCTAAGGTCAAAGGCGGGTCATTGGAACTTTTATGGGTTCCATGGAACATTTGGACCAAAATGGATGATTCTATGGCCAATCGGATGCAATGGGATAATCTGAGGTCACAGGAAGGTAATTGGAACTTTTAATGGTTCCATGGAACATTTGGACCAAAATGGGTGATTCTATGGCCAATCGGATGCAATGGGATTATCTGAGGTCAAAGGCGGGTCATTGGAACTTTTATGGGTTCCAAGGAACATTTCGACCAAAATGGGTGATTCTATGGCCAATCGGATGCAATGGGATAATCTGAGGTCACAGGAAGGTCATTGGAACTTTTAATGGTTCCATGGAACATTTGGACCAAAATGGGTGATTCTATGGCCAATCGGATGCAATGGGATTATCTGAGGTCATAGGCGGGTCATTGGAACTTTTATGGGTTCCATGGAACATTTGGACCAAAATGGGTGATTCTGTGGCCAATCGGATGCAATGGGATTATCTGAGGTCAAAGGCGGGTCATTGGAACTTTTATGGGTTCCGAGGAACATTTCGACCAAAATGGGTGATTCTATGGCCAATCGGATGCAATGGGATTATCTGAGGTCACAGGAAGGTCATTGGAACTTTTAATGGTTCCATGGAACATTTGGACCAAAATGGGTGATTCTATGGCCAATCGGATGCAATGGGATTATCTGAGGTCACAGGAAGGTCATTGGAACTTTTAATGGTTCCATGGAACATTTGGACCAAAATGGGTGATTCTATGGCCAATCGGATGCAATGGGATTATCTGAGGTCACAGGAAGTTCATTGGAACTTTTAATGGTTCCATGGAACATTTGGACCAAAATGGGTGATTCTATGGCCAATCGGATGCAATGGGATTATCTAAGGTCATAGACGGGTCATTGGAACTTTTAATGGTCCCATGGAACATTGGGACCAAACTGGGTGATTCTATGGCCAATCGGATGCAATGGGATTATCTGAGGTCAGAGGCGGGTCATTGAAACTTTTATTAGTTCCATGGAAGATTTGGACCAAAATGGGTGATTCTATGGCCAATCGGATGCAATGCGATTATCTGAGGCCAAAGGCGGGTCATTGGAACTTTTATGGGTTCCATGGAACATTTGGAC
Organism: Tetanocera ferruginea; assembly: GCA_958299015.1. NCBI lineage: Eukaryota > Metazoa > Arthropoda > Insecta > Diptera > Sciomyzidae > Tetanocera > Tetanocera ferruginea. Next base: position 70,483,213 of record OY282640.1, read on the forward strand.
CAAAATGGGTGATTCTATGGTCAATCGGATGCAATGGGATTATCTGAGGTCAAAGGCGGCGCATTGGATTTTGTATGGGTTCCATGGAACATTTGGACCAAAATGGGTGATTCTATGGCCAATCGGATGCAATGGGATTATCTGAGGTCACAGGAAGGTAATTGGAACTTAAAATGGTTCCATGGAACATTTGGACCAAAATGGGTGATTCTATGGCCAATCGGATGCAATGGCATTATCTAAGGTCAAAGGCGGGTCATTGGAACTTTTATGGGTTCCATGGAACATTTGGACCAAAATGGATGATTCTATGGCCAAACGGATGCAATGGGATTATCTGAGGTCATAGACGGGTCATTGGAACTTTTATGTGTTTCATGGAAAATTTTTACCAAAATGGATGATTCTATGGCCAATCGGATGCTATGGGATTATCTGAGGTCACAGGAAGGTCATTGGATTTTTTAATGGTTCCATGGAACATTTGGACCAAACTGGGTGATTCTATGGCCAATCGGATGCAATGGGATTATCTGAGGTCACAGGTGGGCCATTGGAACTTTTATGGGTTTCATGGAACATTTGGACCAAAATGGGTGATTCTATGGCCAATCGGATGCAATGGGATTATCTGAGGTCACAGGAAGGTCATTGGAACTTTTATGGGTTCCATGGAACATTTGGACCAAACTGGGTGATTCTATGGCCAATCGGATGCAATGGGATTATCTGAGGTCACAGGAAGTTCATTGGAACTTTTAATGGTTCCATGGAACATTTGGACCAAAATGGGTGATTCTATGGCCAATCGGATGCAATGGGATTATCTGAGGTCACAGGAAGTTCATTGGAACTTTTAATGGTTCCATGGAACATTTGGACCAAAATGGGTGATTCTATGGCCAATCGGATGCAATGGGATTATCTGAGGTCACAGGAAGGTCATTGGAACTTTTATGGGTTCCATGGAACATTTGGACCAAACTGGGTGATTCTATGGCCAATCGGATGCAATGGGATTATCTGAGGTCACAGGAAGTTCATTGGAACTTTTAATGGTTCCATGGAACATTTGGACCAAAATGGGTGATTCTATGGCCAATCGGATGCAATGGGATTATCTGAGGTCAAAGGCGGGTCATTGGAACTCTTATGGGTTCCATGGAACATTTGGACCAAAATGGGTGATTCTATGGCCAATCGGATGCAATGGGATTATCTGAGGTCACAGGAAGGTCATTGGAACATTTAATGGTTCCATGGAACATTTGGACCAAAATGGGTGATTCTATGGCCAATCGGATGCAATGGGATTATCTGAGGTCACAGGCGGGTCATTGGAACTTTTATGGGTTCCATGGAACATTTGGACCAAAATGGGTGATTCTATGGCCAATCGGATGCAATGGGATTATCTGAGGTCACAGGAAGTTCATTGGAACTTTTAATGGTTCCATGGAACATTTGGACCAAAATGGGTGATTCTATGGCCAATCGGATGCAATGGGATTATCTGAGGTCACAGGAAGTTCATTGGAACTTTTAATGGTTCCATGGAACATTTGGACCAAAATGGGTGATTCTATGGCCAATCGGATGCAATGGGATTATCTGAGGTCACAGGAAGGTCATTGGAATTTTTATTGGTTCCATGGAACATTTGGACCAAACTGGGTGATTCTATGGCCAATCGGATGCAATGGGATTATCTGAGGTCACAGGAAGTTCATTGGAACTTTTAATGGTTCCATGGAACATTTGGACCAAAATGGGTGATTCTATGGCCAATCGGATGCAATGGGATTATCTAAGGTCATAGATGGGTCATTGGAACTTTTAATGGTTCCATGGAACATTTGGACCAAAATGGGTGAATCTATGGCCAACCGGATGCAATGGGATTATCTACGGTCATAGACGGGTGATTGGAACTTTTTTTAGTTCCATGGAACATTTGGACCAAACTGGGTGATTCTATGGCCAATCGGATGCAATGGGATTATCTGAGGTCAAAGGCGGATCATTGGAACTTTTAATGGTCCCATGGAACATTTGGACCAAAATGGGTGATTCTATGGCCAATCGGATGCAATGGGATTATCTGAGGTCATAGGCGGGTCATTGGAACTTTTATGGGTTCCATGGAACATTTGGACCAAAATGGGTGATTCTGTGGCCAATCGGATGCAATGGGTTTATCTGAGGTCACAGGAAGTTCTTTGGAACTATTAATGGTTCCATGGAACATTTGGACTGAAATGGGTGATTCTATGGCCAATCGGATGCAATGGGATTATCTGAGGTCACAGGAAGGTCATTGCAACTTTTAATGGTTCAATGGAACATTTGGACCAAAACGGGTGATTCTATGGCCAATCGGATGCAATGGGATTATCTGAGGTCATAGGCGGGTCATTGGAACTTTTATGGGTTCCATGGAACATTTGGACCAAAATGGGTGATTCTATGGCCAATCGGATGCAATGGGATTATCTGAGGTCATAGGCGGGTCATTGGAACTTTTATGGGTTCCATGGAACATTTGGACCAAAATGGGTGATTCTATGGCCAATCGGATGCAGTGGGATTATCTGAGGTCATAGGCGGGTCATTGGAACTTTTATGGGTTCCATGGAACATTTGGACCAAAATGGGTGATTCTGTGGCCAATCGGATGCAATGGGATTATCTGAGGTCAAAGGCGGGGCATTGGATTTTGTATGGGTTCCATGGAACATTTGGACCAAAATGGGTGATTCTATGGCCAATCGGATGCAATGGGATTATCTGAGGTCACAGGAAGGTAATTGGAACTTAAAATGGTTCCATGGAACATTTGGACCAAAATGGGTGATTCTATGGCCAATCGGATGCAATGGGATTATCTAAGGTCATAGACGGGTCACTGGAACTTTTATGGGTCCCATGGAACATTTGGACCAAAATGGGTGATTCTATGGCCAATCGGATGCAATGGGATTATCTGAGGTCACAGGAAGGTCATTGGAACATGTAATGGTTCCATGGAACATTTGGACCAAAATGGATGATTCTATGGCCAATCGGATGCAATGGGATTATCTGAGGTCATAGGCGGGTCATTGGAACTTTTATGGGTTCCATGGAACATTTGGACCAAAATGGGTGATTCTGTGGCCAATCGGATGCAATGGGATTATCTGAGGTCACAGGAAGGTAATTGGAACTTTTAATGGTTCCATGGAACATTTGGACCAAAATGGGTGATTCTATGGCCAATCGGATGCAATGGGATTATCTGAGGTCAAAGGCGGGTCATTGGAACTTTTATGGGTTCCAAGGAACATTTCGACCAAAATGGGTGATTCTATGGCCAATCGGATGCAATGGGATTATCTGAGGTCACAGGAAGGTCATTGGAACTTTTAATGGTTCCATGGAACATTTGGACCAAAATGGGTGATTCTATGGCCAATCGGATACAATGGGATTATCTGAGGGCACAGGAAGGTCATTGGAACTTTTAATGGTTCCATGGAACATTTGGACCAAAATGGGTGATTCTATGGCCAATCGGATGCAATGGGATTATCTGAGGTCACAGGAAGGTCATTGGAACTTTTAATGGTTCCATGGAACATTTGGACCAAAATGGGTGATTCTATGGCCAATCGGATGCAATGGGATTATCTAAGGTCATAGACGGGTCATTGGAACTTTTAATGGTCCCATGGAACATTTGGACCAACCTGGGTGATTCTATGGCCAATCGGATGCAATGGGATTATCTGAGGTCATAGGCGGGTCATTGAAACTTTTATTAGTTCCATGGAACATTTGGACCAAAATGGGTGATTCTATGGCCAATCGGATGCAATGCGATTATATGAGGCCAAAGGCGGGTCATTGGAACTTTTATGGGTTCCATGGAACATTTGGACCAAAATGGGTGATTCTATGGTCAATCGGATGCAATGGGATTATCTGAGGTCAAAGGCGGGGCATTGGATTTTGTATGGGTTCCATGGAACATTTGGACCACAATGGGTGATTCTATGGCCAATCGGATGCAATGGGATTATCTGAGGTCACAGGAAGGTAATTGGAACTTTTAATGGTTCCATGGAACATTTGGACCACAATGGGTGATTCTCTGGCCAATCGGATGCAATGGGATTATCTAAGGTCAAAGGCGGGTCATTGGAACTTTTATGGGTTCCATGGAACATTTGGACCATAATGGGTGATTCTATGGCCAAAATGATGCAATGGGATTATCTGAGGTCATAGACGGGTCATTGGAACTTTTATGTGTTTCATGGAACATTTCTACCAAAATGGATGATTCTATGGCCAATCGGATGCTATGGGATTATCTGAGGTCACAGGAAGGTCATTGGATTTTTAATGGTTCCATGGAACATTTGGACCAAACTGGGTGATTCTATTGCCAATCGGATGCAATGGCATTATCTGAGGTCACAGGTGGGCCATTGGAACTTTTATGGGTTTCATGGAACATTTGGACCAAAATGGGTGATTCTATGGCCAATCGGATGCAATGGGATTATCTGAGGTCACAGGAAGGTCATTGGAACTTTTATGGGTTCCATGGAACATTTGGACCAAACTGGGTGATTCTATTCCCAATCGGATGCAATGGGATTATCTGAGGTCACAGGAAGTGCATTGGAACTTTTAATGGTTCCATGGAACATTTGGACCAAAATGGGTGATTCTGTGGCCAATCGGATGCAATGGGATTATCTGAGGTCACAGGAAGGTAATTGGAACTTTTAATGGTTCCATGGAACATTTGGACCAAAATGGGTGATTCTATGGCCAATCGGATGCAATGGGATTATCTGAGGTCACAGGAAGGTCATTGGAACTTTTAATGGTTCCATGGAACATTTGGACCAAAATGGGTGATTCTATGGCCAATCGGATGCAATGGGATTATCTGAGGTCATTGGAACTTTTATGGGTTCCATGGAACATTTGGGCCAAAATGGGTGATTCTGTGGCCAATCGGATGCAATGGGATTATCTGAGGTCACAGGAAGGTAATTGGAACTTTTAATGGTTCCATGGAACATTTGGACCAAAATGGGTGATTCTATGGCCAATCGGATGCAATGGGATTATCTGAGGTCACAGGAAGGTCATTGGAACTTTTAATGGTTCCATGGAACATTTGGACCAAAATGGGTGATTCTATGGCCAATCGGATGCAATGGGATTATCTAAGGTCATAGACGGGTCATTGGAACTTTTAATGGTCCCATGGAACATTTGGACCAAACTGGGTGATTCTATGGCCAATCTTATGCAATGGGATTATCTGAGGTCATAGGCGGGTCATTGAAACTTTTATTAGTTCCATGGAACATTTGGACCAAAATGGGTGATTCTATGGCCAATCGGATGCAATGCGATTATCTGTGACAAGGCGGGTCATTGGAACTTTTATGGGTTCCATGGAACATTTGGACCAAAATGGGTGATTCTATGGTCAATCGGATGCAATGGGATTATCTGAGGTCAAAGGCGGGGCATTGGATTTTGTATGGGTTCCATGGAACATTTGGACCAAAATGGGTGATTCTATGGCCAATCGGATGCAATGGCATTATCTGAGGTCACAGGAAGGTAATTGGAACTTTTAATGGTTCCATGGAACATTTGGACCAAAATGGGTGATTCTCTGGCCAATCGGATGCAATGGGATTATCTAAGGTCAAAGGCGGGTCATTGGAACTTTTATGGGTTCCATGGAACATTGTATTTGTATTTGTATTTGTATTTTTTATTATTTGATATACCAGTGCTACAAGGTAAGAACCTTATGATTAATGCACTGGCATCAAAGATGATGGTATTTTGTGACATAATTAAAAATTTAGTTTACAATAAAGTTGATTAATTAATTATTAAAATTAAAATATTAAAATTAATTATGGCTTTACTAACATTAATAATATTCATGAGTAAAGATAATTAAAAGAGATAAATAAAAACAGATAAAGTAAAAACAATGCCTCTTCCAGAGAGTTAGTGACAAACATGTAATTTGATTTGATTTTAAATTTACGAAATTTAATAATTTTAAATATACGCTATTAATAAAGGAATGAAAAGATTAATTTTCCGAAAGAATAAAGATTATTGCAACAATGAGAGATGACTAAATAACATTTTTTTAAATTGCACTGCGTTTTGAATTGATCTAACAAAAGGAGGTAACGAGTTCCAAAGACGAATTGCAAATACGAAGAATTGCCTTTCAGATGTCAAACAAAAGTGTCGCAATTGAATCAACGAGTAGGACCGATTGGAACGTGAAGCAGTAATACGGTTGTGCAAATAAGCTGGTTCACCAGTGTATAACACCTTATGCAGCAAGAGTAAAGTACGAAATTTAAGAACGTTTTCAAAGGTCATGTTGCAGAGCTTTTTTGCATATTGGGATACATGATCTGTACGTTTTAATCCAAAAATGTATCTAGCTATGTTGTTAAATGCAACATTTAGTTTTTGTTTACCAACAGAATCGCAATTGGCAAAAATTTCGCAGGCATAAAGAAGCGTAGGGAGGATGTAAGCTTTAGCTATAAGAAATCTTATTTTAAGTGGTGTAAAATGTTGTGAAACCCTCAGTTCCCTAAGCATTCCATAAACCTTGCCTATTGTAGTGCCTATTTGTGTATTCCAGGTCAAAGTCCTATTAAAATAACTCCGAGATTTTTAGCTGAATCAACAAAGTCAATCGAGCAATTGTTCAACATGATTCTAGGATATTCCGAAATATCGACTGATTTTTTAGAGATTACAATACATGTCGACTTTCTAGGATTAAGACACAAGCCATTTTTTCCTGCCCAAGTTGTTATGCGTGCTAAGTCGTTGTTTATGATAGAAATACAATAGTCATTTGCATAGATGGAAAACAGGAGAGGCCCAAGAACAGAGCCGTGAGGTACTCCCCTGTTAACCTTCAGGAATTCTGATCTCATGTTATTGAAAAATACAGCTTGAGATCTATTAGAAAGATATGACCTGAACAGGTTTGCTGCTGTATGAGAGAAGTTAAACATGTTGCATAATTTCATATAAAGGATGCCATGGTCGACTGTATCAAAGGCCTTAGAATGATCAAGTAGAATTAAAAAGCTTATTTTTTTATCATCCAAGCCTGCTCTTATCTCTTCAGCTACATCTATTAGAGCTGTAACGCAACCCCTCTTTGCCCTAAATCCTGACTGCCGATCTGTTAGCAACTTATTGTCGCAGATAAATTTGTTAGCTTGATGGTATAGAATTACTTCAAAAGCCTTAGCCATGTAAGACAGAATTGCGATAGGTCGATATTCGCTGAAAGATTTGGGTATTGGAATAATTTTGGCTTGCTTCCAGTATTTTGGGAAGATAGAAGTAGTGAGAATCGTATTAAAAATGTGGGTTATGTATGGTAAAACTACAGGAAGTAGGATTTTTAGAAATAATGGATGGATTTCATCGAAACCCACGGCGCTTGACTTTATTGACAACAGACTGGACATTACCTCATTTTGATCAACGCAACGGAAAGAAAAAGTTGTATCTGAACTGAGGACGGAGGACAACGGACCATTTGAGCTTTCATAAGCGATATCATCAACTATAGGCATTGGTATATTCACAAAATTACGGTTAAGTTCATTCACATCGATAGCATCACTTACGGCAGACAATTTTTTACCAACTCCAATTTCTCGAATTTCTTTCCAAATCTTTTTTGAATCAACTGCATTTTTGTATTTTTTACCATAAAATCTCCTCTTAGCAGCTGCTATATCATTATTTGCCTTTTTCCTCATATCTTTAAATTCAGCATACAACTCTGGTGTTTTAAATTGCTTCCAACGGTTGTATGACACGTTTCGTGCCGTAATAGTTCTTGTAACGAACCTCCCTGGGTTCTTTCTTTAACGCTGAGGTACGCTCAGCGGGATTCCAGGGTTCGTGACAAGAATTAATAACACGTGTGGTTTTTGTTTATAGTTATCTAGATTTAACAATGTTTTATTGTTTTCTTGTTTAATTCCTATAATATATGTTATATATATTTTAAATATATCAATTGCTTGTGTTTTCCACTGCTTCTCCTGCTGCTTCGCCGATCTGCTCCGCCGATCTGCTCCGCCGTCGTCTAGCAGTTGGGCCTACAAGCCACCGACACTGCTAGCTGGAAAAATAAATAAACACGCGGGCTTACAAGCCACGGACTAGTGTTTAATTTGAGCAGGCGGGCTTACAAGCCACCGACTCTGCTAACAAAAAGGTTTTAAACAGGTGGACCTACAAGCCACCGACTCTGTTTTCTGCTACTCTGCAGGTGGACCTACAAGCCGCTGACTCTGCTCGCCGTTCTGCGCAGGTGGGCCTACAAGCCACCGACTCTGCTTGATGCTGTTTGCAGATGGGCCTACAAGCCACCGACTCTGCCTGATACTGTTTGCAGGTGGGCCTACAAGCCACCGACTCTGCACTCGCTTCCTAGTTTACCTTGTTTTTTTTCCTTTGTGGTTGCTGCAGCTCCTCGATGCAGATTCTGCTTGTTGTTCTTTCGCTATTTCTTTGGACTCTGCTTGCTGCTATTCTTCACTCTGCTTCGCACTGAACGTTGATAATCACGCACTGACTTTTCTCGCACACTGAATATAGTCACAGACTGATCGTCACGAATTATGATCAAAGACTTCTCTTCACAAATTATGATCCAAGACTTCCCTCAGTCCGTGGTTGCGCTGCCTTTTATAGTTGCCTTTGTTGTCAACTAGATCCCGCAATCGAATCTTCTCGGTTGTTTGGCGTAAACAACATACCGTACACCGTACGCCTTGTTGTTGCAACCAGTTGCTTAGATTGGCACAGCACTTTGCCTTTCCCTATGTGCGCTCAAGTTGTTCCGCTACACGACTGCACGAAAAATATCACGCCAGCAATATACGTGTGCGTGTGTCGTACTTCTCTTTCTCGTCCGTGTGTTCTTTGTTTATTTGAGCTGAGTTGCCTAAGTGTAAGAAAAACGTGGTAATGCCTTTATATATTGAAATTATGTATTTATGTATTTATGTATTCATGTATTTATTATTCTCTTCAATTTATGTATGTGTTTGTAACAAAAAATTCGTTTAATGTGTGTGGCGGTGTTCACCAAGTGTCGCTCTAGATTGTTGTCGTCAAAATCGGCGACGTCGATTTTTGGCGTCACACGCCCCTCCTACTTCGGGCAAGCAGCGGATCCTCACCTCGCCCCTCCGTCCAGTTTTAATGCCGTAACGCAACTCATTCACCGTCCGGATGGAATTCCGGACCTCACATGGTCCGGGCCAACATCGCCTGGATGGCGTTAGTGATGGCCACCGGGTATGTCTCATCACCCTCATCCTCGCTACTGTCGATGTGCAGCACATCTGACGTGCTGCTGCTGCTATTACCTGTAGCTAACGCTACTATCGCTGTCGTCGTTGATGTCGTTGTTGTCCTCGTTTTTATTGTTGTTTTTGTTGTTGTTGTTGTTCTTGTTGTGGTTTTTGTTGTTGTTGTTTCGGTCAACCTAGTCGATCACGCACCTGTCTTCTTTCCTGATGATCTTACATATCATTTTCTGAACACACCCTTTTCCAAGAAATTTATCATTAGACCGTGTGAATTGGCTCTTTTCTTCATGATACTTGGCAGCACTCGCTAACACTTGTTATTGTCGTTTTCCATGTTTTGACGTTTCGCCATTTGTTTACAAAATGGCAACGTGCTTGTACGAGTGGACATCAAGAGGTAAGTTTATTATTATTATTATTAACTAAAATAAATATTTTATTCATATTAATTGTATATAATTTTCTAGCGATCACGAGGACTGTATCATAAGCCATGGAGTCGGCTCGGAATTCTAGCCGCAGAACCTCTTGCGTCCAGTGACACCAGAGCAAGCACTTAGCTGGGCCACCGATGGATGAAGACATAGATGTCCGTCCAGCCATCGGTTCCTACTGCAGAGGGAGTGGGTGCTCCACCGGGCATTCCAGTCAGCGTTGTTGTGTTGGATATAAAAATAAGTGATTTGTGGAAATATGTGATCATTCAAAAAAAATGTAGTATTATAGTGAGCGCTATGCTGGCGCTGTTTTCTGTGTTCTCCTTTTCTCTGCCGGTCTAGGTTTTCAGTGTGGTGAACCGGTTCATCTTCGGGTTTTTGACCAACGTTGGAATTCCTTCTTGGAATCCCAACGTTGATCCTCGTGGTCCAAGCTGCGCCGTGGGCGCTGGCCACGGTGTTCTTGCAACGTGGCTGCGCAGCAGGCGCTGGTCTTGGTGTCGTTCTGAGGCTGCGTCGCGGACGCTGACCTTGGATTCTTTTGTGCGTGGCTGCGCCGCGAGCGCTAGCCCTGTGAATATTGGGGTACATACTTGGCATGGTAAGTAAATAACCTTTATGAAATATTGCACATGGACCGTCCCGGTTCATATTTGCACATGGGCTGTATTGGTCCATATGTGCACATGTGGCTGCATCCGATGCAGATCTGCCGGCAGGCAGATGCCATGCCTATTGATGTGCATTGTTGCATGCAGCGATATGTGGACGTCGCTGCCTAGCTGCAGTTCGCTGCGCTGCTGCGTATCCTCAGTGTGCAGAGGTGTTAGTGTGTGTGTAGCTGCGCTGCAGTTGGATACATGCACTTCACAGCTGCGATGCATGCAGTGGGTAACCAGCTGTGTACGTGTAGCCATGCACGCTGATGTTTTGCTATGCCTGCAGCGGTGCACATTACAATAGTAGCTGCACGTGTTTGGTCTGCCTGCGATTTGCATCTGGTGTTGTCCGTTTTGCACGCTGCGGTTCGCTGATGCGGGTCTAACTGCGTTCTCAGTTGACACAGGTGTCGCTGCAGCCTCAGTTGTTGACGCAGGTCTAGCTGCGTTCTCAGTTGACGCAGATGTCGCTGCAGCCTCAGTTGTTGGCGCTGGTGTAGCTACGATCTCAGTTGTTGACGCAGGTGTAGCTGCGGCCTCAGTTGATATCGCAGGTGTCGCTGCGGCGCAGTTGTTGATGCAGATGGCGCTGCAACGAAGTTGATAACGCAGGTATAGCTGCGGCGCAGTTGTTGACGCAGGTGGTGCTGCAGCGAAGTTTGTAACGCAGGTATAGCTGCGGCGCAGTTGTTGACGCAGATGGCGCTGCATACGCAGTTGATATCGCAGGTGAAGCTGCGGCGCAGTTGTTGACGCAGATGGCGCTGCAACGCAGTTGATATCGCAGGTGTCGCTGCGGCGCAGTTGTTGACGCAGATGGCGCTGCATCGCAGTTGATATCGCAGGTGAAGCTGCGGCACAGTTGTTGACGCAGATGGCGCTGCAACGCAGTTGATATCGCAGGTGAAGCTGCGGCGCAGTTGTTGACGCAGATGGCGCTGCAACGAAGTTGATAACGCAGGTATAGCTGCGGCACAGTTGTTGACGCAGATGGCGCTGCATCGCAGTTGGTATCGCAGGTGAAGCTGCGGCACAGTTGTTGACGCAGATGGCGCTGCAACGCAGTTGATATCGCAGGTGAAGCTGCGGCGCAGTTGTTGACGCAGATGGCGCTGCAACGCAGTTGATATCGCAGGTATAGCTGCGGCGCAGTTGTTGACGCAGATGGGGCTGCAACGCAGTTGTTCATATGCTAGTCAGCCTGAAATAGTTTCAACTGACTGATGTGCGCCGTTCGCACTCGCGTTTCTCCTTCACGTTTGACGCGTACTATTACTGGCGAGACAAAATCTACAATTTTGTATGGGCCATCGAACTTAGGAGCCAATTTAGCTGCAAAGTTATCAATTGCCTTCGATAGGTGATGTTGTTTGATCAAGACGACTTCACCAATCTTTGGGCTCCAGTTCCGTCTTCGCAGATTGTAATGTCGGGCTTGGTCTTGCGCAGCCCGTTCTAGGTTGCGGCGTACAATCTCGAAAGTTTCTTTTAGCTTGTTTTGTCTCTCAAGTGCTGTTTGAGGCTCTTGTCCAGTGCCAAATGTTTGCTCATCATATAACGTCTTTGGTAAGCGGAGTTCACGTCCTTGGGTAAGGAAGGCTGGGCTATATCCTGTGGTTTCAGAGACACTCGTGTTCATGGCTAGTGAAATCTCTGGGAGCAGTTCGTCCCAGACGCGTTGTTGTCCACCAGTAAACTGTGCTATCATCGTCTTGATAGTTCGGTTTGCCCGTTCCGTTGGATTTTCCTGGGGTGTATACGGAGCAGTGAATTGATGTTTCACTCCTAGCTCGGCTATAAACTTTTTGAAAGTTCGACTCGTAAATTGGGCGCCATTGTCCGTAACTAGGACCTTTGGGACGCCAAATCGTGCTAAGATACGCTCTCGAAACGCTCGTTGGAGGTGATCGCTGGTTGCCTTACGGAGTGGGATCACTTCAGTCCATTTCGAGAACTTGTCGAAAAACACCAGGAGCATGGTGTTACCATGCTTAGATCGGGGCAGTGGTCCCACGAAATCGGCACACAAGATTGACCATGGCTCGTCCGCGATTTGGGTAAGCATCTTACCAGCAGGACTTTGTTGGCTTGGTTTATATCTTTGGCATGATTCGCAGCGACGCACGTAACGGCCGATATCACGGAACATACCTGGCCAATAATATCTATTGGCTACTCTTGCAATTGTTTTTCGTATGCCTAGGTGACCGGCACACGGACTATCATGGTTTTCTTTCAGAACTCTTTCTCTCGCATAGGTGGGTACACGAAGTTTCCATGGAACACAATCTTCATCGTTTGCTTGGCTCGCTATGTGTCGATACATCTGTCCGTCTTCTATGATGTAGTCTGGGAACTTTGCTGGGTTTTGTAAGACTTCATTAGTCTTCTTCAGTAACCAATTACAAGTACCGTCTGTGGCATCTTCGGTTGTTGTTTTACGCACCGTCTCGAGAGGCTGTCGAGATAAGGCGTCAGCGACCACGTTCAATTTTCCTCTGCGATATTGTATATCGAACGTGTGCTGTTGAAGTTCCAGTGCCCACCTGGCTACGCGTCCAGATGGACTTTCTATTGAATTTAGCCATTTCAGCGACAAGTGATCCGTGATCACTGTGAACTTGTAGCCTTCAAGGTAAGGTCGCATTTTACGGATTGCCCATACTATGGCGAGACATTCTTTTTCCGTTGGTGAGTAGTTCCGCTCTGCTTTGTTAAGGTGTCGGCTGGCATACGCGATAACTCTCTCTTCGTCTCCTTGACCTTGTGTCAGTACTGCTCCAAGCCCGTAGTCGCTGGCATCCGTTTGTAGAGTAAACTTCTCGTTAAAGTTTGGGCACGCCAAGATTGGTGCCTCGGTTAGTTTGGCTTTAAGGGTTTCAAATGCTTCCTGCTGGCTGTCACCCCACTTCCAATGTTTTCCTTTTCCCAACAGTGTCGTAAGAGGGTGCACAATGGTTGAGAATTCCGGGACAAAGCGTCTATACCACGAGGCTATTCCCAGGACTCGCCGTAACTCTTTCGTGTTCGTAGGGGCCTCTAACTGCTTGATCGCTGATATTTTCTCGGGGTCGGTGTGTATTCCTTGGCTACTTACGACATGACCTAAATATGTCGTCTCTTGTTGGAAGAATTCGCATTTCTCGACGTTTATCTTCAAATTTGCTGCACGGAGTCTTCGAAAAACTTCTTTTAAATTCATCATATGTTGATGAAATGAGTTTCCGGTGACAATTATGTCATCCAAGTATGCAAATGCGTGTGGTTCCATTTCAGGACCAATAACTTGGTCTAACGCTCGCTGAAAGGTCGCTGGGGCTGAGTGTAGCCCGAAAGGCATCACCTTCCATTGGAACAGACCACGACCTGGTACCGTAAACGCCGTGAATTGCTTACTACCCTCGTCCATAGGAATCTGCCAATAGCCATTTTTCAGATCTAGGCTGCTGATGTATTTTGCATCATGGAGGCGGTCTAGAATATGATGTATTCGGGGTATTGGATAGGCGTCTGGTATGGACTTTGCATTTAACTGCCTATAATCTACGCAGAGTCGCCATTTTCCCGTCTTCTTCTTCACCAGCACTATTGGGGCGCTGTGTGGGCTATAGGAGGGCTCAATACACCCCTTTTCCAGTAACTCGTCGATCTCCTTATTGATGATTTCTTGCATTGCAGGATTTTTCGGAAAGTATCTCTGCTTTATTGGTCTATCGTCTTGCATAACAATCTTATGAGTTGTTATATTCGATAAACCCTCTAGCTTCTCGAACTCAGCTAGTTCAGTCTTCAAGAAACTGTCTTTTAGTTCAGTTTCCGTTACTTCGTCTTCTCGCACCACTGTGCATAATGGGGAAACGCTAGCACTTGTTGTCGCCTCGTGACATTTTAATGTTATTGTCTGGCCGCCGCACGTGAATGTCGCCTGCATTCTGAGAAGAAAATCCATTCCCAGAATGATATCGTCCACTATGTCGGGTAGGACGAGTAACGGAATCCTGCAGCTATCTTTTCCTAGACTAACGTCCAGGATCAGAGCTTCACGAACGGTTCGCACTGAGTTGTCTGCCATACGCACGACGATGTTCTCCTGTCTCTTCTCACCTGTGTGAGCCAGTTTTTCTGATAACTGTTGGCTCATGAAACTCCTGGTTGCTCCTGTGTCAATCGTGGCCTTCTGAACTTCATCTCCGAGGGTAACAAATGCAAAAATGTGGGCTTCGTCGTGCTGCAGGCTTTCTATGGGATGCGAGGGACCGTATGTGCTCTCCCCGATAGGCCTCGCCTCTATCGGGTGTTCCGTCCGTTTCCCGACTGCCGACGACAGCAGTCAATCGTTCGTAGCCCACGCTTTCCACACTCCCAACAGAAGATTACCAACGGATTTCGACATTCGGGCCGCATGTGACCGTCTCTGCCACATCGTCTGCACGCTGTTCGTGGATTTATGGGTGTCTCCCTCACCTGAGTGACCATTCGATGACGTTCTTCTCTCGGTCGCTGGGCTGGTGCTCGTGTGGGTGCCGTATCTGCATGTATGCACTCGAAATCTTCGGCTAACGCCATGAGCTCTTCCAGGCTTGCAAAGTCTTTTCTCTTGATGTACAGTTGGTACTCTTGTCGACTATTTCGGAAGGTTCTCTCCAATTTTTGCTCCTCGGTGTAGTTTGAATGTCGCATAAGGCTCTGTAACGCGAGTACGTAATCCTTAAAAGATTCACCTGTGCGCTGATGCCTCTGTCTAATGTCATCATCCAATCTTTCGAAATACCTCGTGGGCAAAAAGAAATGCAAGAAGTCTTCTTTGAAGCTTCTCCACTCACGCCACATACGATTATTATTTCGATACCATGTTAGCGCTCGGTCTCGCAGTAATTCGGGCATCGTTCTCGGAAGGTGGTCTTTTCCCAAACCATACACTTCCGCCAGTTCTTCCACGCGCTCGATAAATGTCAGTGGGTCTCGTCCTCCGTCGTACTTTACCGACCACTTCCTGACTTGATCAATTACTGAAGCGTACGGGTTTTGGTTGTACTGGGCCACAGGTGTTGGTTGGAACCTGGTCATGTCTTCCGCGTACGCCGGTATCGCGTGGTTCGTATTTGTTGGCTCTGAAGGTGTCCTGCTGGTACTCGGTAGTTGCTGAGGCACGGTGAGCGAGCTAGGAGAAGGACTCCTTGCATGTTTTGCTTCCAGCTCGATGAACCTTTGTTCTACCTCCGGTTTGTGGTCTACTCCCAGTGCAAAGGTAGCAAACCTTTTCCTTAGTTCCTCAACAGTACCTTCGCCGCTAAAGTTAAACTCTTTAGCGTAGGCCAACAAGTCGTCTCGACGAAGAGCGTGAATCCATGCTGTTCGCACCATGTTGCTTTCAACTTACTTTAATCTGTCTCTGGACCTTTCGTGCTTTGTTTTCACTCACGTTTTCCTCGTTGTTTTCCCTTAGAAAGGGTCCCTGCTCGGGCGCCACTTGTAACGAACCTCCCTTAAAGTGCCACACTTGGTGAACACCACCATCATTAGTGAACAAACTTTTTTACAAACACATACATACAATAATAGCAACTCTGCACGAATAAACAAAGAACACACGGACGAGAAAGAGAAGTACGACACACGCACACGTATATTGCTGGCGTGATATTTTTCGTGCAGTCGTGTAGCGGAACAACTTGAGCGCACATAGGGAAAGGCAAAGTGCTGTGCCAATATAAGCAACTGGTTGCAACAACAAGGCGTACGGCGTACGGTATGTTGTTTACGCCAAACAACCGAGAAGATTCGATTGCGGGATCTAGTTGACAACAAAGGCAACTATAAAAGGCAGCGCAACCACGGACTGAGGGAAGTCTTGGATCATAATTTGTGAAGAGAAGGCTTGGATCATAATTCGTGACGATCAGTCTGTGACTATATTCAGTGTGCGAGAAAAGTCAGTGCGTGATTATCAACGTTCAGTGCGAAGCAGAGTGAAGAATAGCAGCAAGCAGAGTCCAAAGAAATAGCGAAAGAACAACAAGCAGAATCTGCATCGAGGAGCTGCAGCAACCACAAAGGAAAAACAAGGTAAACTAGGAAGCGAGTGCAGAGTCGGTGGCTTGTAGGCCCACCTGCAAACAGTATCAGGCAGAGTCGGTGGCTTGTAGGCCCATCTGCAAACAGCATCAAGCAGAGTCGGTGGCTTGTAGGCCCACCTGCGCAGAATGGCGAGCAGAGTCAGCGGCTTGTAGGCCCACCTGCAAAGTAGCAGAAAACAGAGTCGGTGGCTTGTAGGCCCACCTGTTTAAAACCTTTTTGTTAGCAGTGCCCGTGGCTTGTAAGCCCGCCTGCTCAAATTAGACACTAGTCCGTGGCTTGTAAGCCCGCGTGTTTATTTATTTTTCCAGCTAGCAGTGTCGGTGGCTTGTAGGCCCAACTGCTAGACGACGGCGGAGCAGATCGGCGAAGCAGCAGGAGAAGCAGTGGAAAACACAAGCAATTGATATATTCAAAATATATATAACATATATTATAGGAATTAAACAAGAAAACAATAAAACATTGTTAAATCTAGATAACTATAAACAAAAACCACACGTGTTATTAATTCTTGTCACGAACCCTGGAATCCCGCTGAGCGTACCTCAGCGTTAAAGAAAGAACCCAGGGAGGTTCGTTACAAGTGGCGCCCGAGCAGGGAATGCCCGGTGGCCATCACTAGCGCCATCTGCGTCAACAACTGCGTTGCAGCGCCATCTGCGTCAACAACTGCGCCGCAGCTTCACCTATGATATCAACTGCGTTGCAGTGCCATCTGCGTCAACAACTGTGCCGCAGCTTCACCTGCGATATCAACTGCGTTGCAGCGCCATCTGCGTCAAAAACTGAGATCGCAGCTACACCTGCGTCAACAACTGAGATCGCAGCTATACCTGCGTTACCAACTGCGTTGCAGCGCCATCTGCGTCAACAACTGCGCCGCAGCTTCACCTGCGATATCAACTGCGTTGCAGCGCCATCTGCGTCAACAACTGTGCCGCAGCTTCACCTGCGATATCAACTGCGATGCAGCGCCATCTGCGTCAACAACTGCGCCGCAGCGACACCTGCGATATCAACTGCGTTTCAGCGCCATCTGCGTCAACAACTGCGCCGCAGCTTCACCTGCGATATCAACTGCGTATGCAGCGCCATCTGCGTCAACAACTGCGCCGCAGCTATACCTGCGTTACAAACTTCGATGCAGCGCCACCTGCGTCAACAACTGCGCCGCAGCTTCACCTGCGATATCAACTGCGTTGCAGCGCCATCTGCGTCAACAACTGCGCCGCAGCGACACCTGCGATATCAACTGCGTTACAGCGCCATCTGCGTCAACAACTGCGCCGCAGCTTCACCTGCGATATCAACTGCGTTGCAGCGCCATCTGCGTCAACAACTGCGCCGCAGCGACACCTGCGATATCAACTGCGTTGCAGCGCCATCTGCGTCAACAACTGTGCCGCAGCTTTACCTGCGTTATCAACTTCGTTGCAGCGCCATCTGCGTCAACAACTACGCCGCAGCCTCACCTGCGATATCAACTGCGTTGCAGCGCCATCTGCGTCAACAACTGCGCCGCAGCTTCACCTGCGATACCAACTGCGATGCAGCGCCACCTGCGTCAACAACTGCGCCGCAGCTTCACCTGCGATATCAACTGCGTTGCAGCGCCATCTGCGTCAACAACTGCGCCGCAGCTATACCTGCGTTATCAACTTCGTGGCAGCGCCATCTGCGTCAACAACTGCGCCGCAGCGACACCTACGATATCAACTGAGGCCGCAGCTACACCTGCGTCAACAACTGAGATCGTAGCTACACCAGCGCTAACAACTGAGGCTGCAGCGACATCTGCGTCAACTGAGAATGCAGCTAGACCTGCGTCAACTGAAAACCCGCATCAGCGAACCGCAGCGTGCAAAACGGACAACACCAGATGCAAATCGCAGGCAGACCAAACACGTGCAGCTACGTATAGCAAGGTGCACCGCTGCAGGCATAGCAAAACATCATCGTGCATGGCTACACGTACACAGCTGGTTACCTACTGCATGCATCGCAGCTGTGAAGTGCATGTATCCAACTGCAGCGCAGCTACACACACACAATAACACCTCTGCACACTGAGGATACGCAGCAGCGCAGCGAACTGCAGCTAGGCAGCGACGTCCACATATCGCTGCATGCAACAATGCACATCAAGAAGCATGGCATCTGCCTGCCGGCAGATCTGCATCGGATGCAGCCACATGTGCACATATGGACCAATATAGCCCATGTGCAAATATGAACCGGGACGGTCCATGTGCAATATTTCATAAAGGTTATTTACTTACCATGCCAAGTATGTACCCCAATATTCACAGGGCTAGCGCTCGCGGCGCAGCCACGCAAAAAAAGAATCCAAGGTCAGCGTCCGCGACGCAGCCTTAGACCGACACCAAGACCAGCGCCTGCTGCGCAGCCACGTTGCAAGAACACCGTGGCCAGCGCCCAAGGCGCAGCTTGGACCACGAGGATCAACATTGGGATTCCAAGAAGGAATTCCAAGGTTGGTCAAAAACCCGAAGATGAACCGGTTCACCACACTGAAAACCTAGACCGGCGGGGAAAAGGAGAACACAGAAAACAGCGCCAGCATAGCGCTCACTATAATGCTATATTTTTTTTTGAATGATCACATATTACCACAAATCACTAATTTTTACACAACAACGCTGGCTGGCTAATGCTACATTCCTCGTGATCGAGGAATCGAGTCCAATTCCGATCGAGTCCAATTCCAATGCTGAAACCTTGAAAGCTAGACATAAAGCGTGAGCGTTCAGACAGCGGTATCCAGCCGCCGACTAAAGCAGACATAGCGGGCCAAGTAAGACCGGATGCAAAACCCTGAATGGAGCGTTAGGCAATCCCAGCGGAATGATGTAGGACAGCAGCAGCAGGAATGCAAAGACTGCATAGAGCCATGGCAAATTGAGACCAGCCAAATACGTGTTTTGTTCCAAAATACTGCGTGGAAATGCCACCCACAACCTGTGGCAAAACGTAACGCCAATAAAAGAACTGACAATCACAGATTTGGTAGCCGATGACCAAGCAAACTAATACATATCACTCGCTAGAAAATTAAATACAATTAATATGAATTAAATATTTATTTTAGTAATAAACTTACCTCTTGATGTTCACTCGTACCAGCACGTTGCCATTTTGTAAACAAATGGCGAAACGTCAAAACATGGAAAACGACAATAACAAGTGTTAGCAAGAGCTGCCAAGTATCATGAAGAAAAGGGCCAATTCACACGGTCTAATGATGAATTTCTTGGAAAAGGGTGTGTTCAGAAAATGATATGTAAGATCATCAGGAAAGAAGACAGGTGCGTGATCGACTAGGTTGACCGAAACAACAACAACAAAAACCACAACAAGAACAACAACAACAACAAAAACAACAATAAAAACGAGGACAAAAACGACATCGACGACGACAGCGATAGTAGCGATAGCTACAGGTACCAAAGTAATAGCAGCAGCAGCACGTCAGATGTGCTGCACATCGACAGTAGCGAGGATGAGGGTGATGAGACATACCCGGTAGCCATCACCAACGCCATCCAGGCGATGCTGGCCCGGACCATGTGAGGTCCGGAATTCCATCCGGACGGTGAATGAGTTGCGTTACGGCATTAATACTGGACGGAGGGGCGAGGTGAGGATCCGCTACCTGCCCGAAGTAGGAGGGGCGTGTAATCGCGTGTTTAATTTGAGCAGGCGGGCTTACAAGCCACGGGCACTGCTAACAAAAAGGTTTTAAACAGGTGGGCCTACAAGCCACCGACTCTGTTTTCTGCTACTTTGCAGGTGGGCCTACAAGCCGCTGACTCTGCTCGCCGTTCTGCGCAGGTGGGCCTACAAGCCACCGACTCTGCTTGATGCTGTTTGCAGATGGGCCTACAAGCCACCGACTCTGCCTGATACTGTTTGCAGGTGGGCCTACAAGCCACCGACTCTGCACTCGCTTCCTAGTTTACCTTGTTTTTCCTTTGTGGTTGCTGCAGCTCCTCGATGCAGATTCTGCTTGTTGTTCTTTCGCTATTTCTTTGGACTCTGCTTGCTGCTATTCTTCACTCTGCTTCGCACTGAACGTTGATAATCACGCACTGACTTTTCTCGCACACTGAATATAGTCAAAGACTGATCGTCACGAATTATGATCAAAGACTCCTCTTCACAAATTATGATCCAAGACTTCCCTCAGTCCGTGGTTGCGCTGCCTTTTATAGTTGCCTTTGTTGTCAACTAGATCCCGCAATCGAATCTTCTCGGTTGTTTGGCGTAAACAACATACCGTACACCGTACGCCTTGTTGTTGCAACCAGTTGCTTAGATTGGCACAGCACTTTGCCTTTCCCTATGTGCGCTCAAGTTGTTCCGCTACACGACTGCACGAAAAATATCACGCCAGCAATATACGTGTGCGTGTGTCGTACTTCTCTTTCTCGTCCGTGTGTTCTTTGTTTATTTGAGCTGAGTTGCCTAAGTGTAAGAAAAACGTGGTAATGCCTTTATATATTGAAATTATGTATTTATGTATTTATGTATTCATGTATTTATTATTCTCTTCAATTTATGTATGTGTTTGTAACAAAAAATTCGTTTAATGTGTGTGGCGGTGTTCACCAAGTGTCGCTCTAGATTGTTGTCGTCAAAATCGGCGACGTCGATTTTTGGCGTCACACGCCCCTCCTACTTCGGCAAGCAGCGGATCCTCACCTCGCCCCTCCGTCCAGTTTTAATGCCGTAACGCAACTCATTCACCGTCCGGATGGAATTCCGGACCTCACATGGTCCGGGCCAACATCGCCTGGATGGCGTTAGTGATGGCCACCGGGTATGTCTCATCACCCTCATCCTCGCTACTGTCGATGTGCAGCACATCTGACGTGCTGCTGCTGCTATTACTTTGGTACCTGTAGCTATCGCTACTATCGCTGTCGTCGTTGATGTCGTTGTTGTCCTCGTTTTTATTGTTGTTTTTGTTGTTGTTGTTGTTCTTGTTGTGGTTTTTGTTGTTGTTGTTTCGGTCAACCTAGTCGATCACGCACCTGTCTTCTTTCCTGATGATCTTACATATCATTTTCTGAACACACCCTTTTCCAAGAAATTTATCATTAGACCGTGTGAATTGGCCCTTTTCTTCATGATACTTGGCAGCACTCGCTAACACTTGTTATTGTCGTTTTCCATGTTTTGACGTTTCGCCATTTGTTTACAAAATGGCAACGTGCTTGTACGAGTGGACATCAAGAGGTAAATTTATTATTATTATTAACTAAATTAAATATTTTATTCATATTAATTGTATATAATTTTCTAGCGATCACGAGGACTGTATCATAAGCCATGGAGTCGGCTCGGAATTCTAGCCGCAGAACCTCTTGCGTCCAGTGACACCAGAGCAAGCACTTAGCTGGGCCACCGATGGATGAAGACATAGATGTCCGTCCAGCCATCGGTTCCTACTGCAGAGGGAGTGGGTGCTCCACCGGGCATTCCAGTCAGCGTTGTTGTGTTGGATATAAAAATAAGTGATTTGTGGAAATATGTGATCATTCAAAAAAAATGTAGTATTATAGTGAGCGCTATGCTGGCGCTGTTTTCTGTGTTCTCCTTTTCTCTGCCGGTCTAGGTTTTCAGTGTGGTGAACCGGTTCATCTTCGGGATTTTGATCAACGTTGGAATTCCTTCTTGGAATCCCAACGTTGATCCTCGTGGTCCAAGCTGCGCCGTGGGCGCTGGCCACGGTGTTCTTGCAACGTGGCTGCGCAGCAGGCGCTGGTCTTGGTGTCGTTCTGAGGCTGCGTCGCGGACGCTGACCTTGGATTCTTTTGTGCGTGGCTGCGCCGCGAGCGCTAGCCCTGTGAATATTGGGGTACATACTTGGCATGGTAAGTAAATAACCTTTATGAAATATTGCACATGGACCGTCCCGGTTCATATTTGCACATGGGCTGTATTGGTCCATATGTGCACATGTGGCTGCATCCGATGCAGATCTGCCGGCAGGCAGATGCCATGCCTATTGATGTGCATTGTTGCATGCAGCGATATGTGGACGTCGCTGCCTAGCTGCAGTTCGCTGCGCTGCTGCGTATCCTCAGTGTGCAGAGGTGTTAGTGTGTGTGTAGCTGCGCTGCAGTTGGATACATGCACTTCACAGCTGCGATGCATGCAGTGGGTAACCAGCTGTGTACGTGTAGCCATGCACGCTGATGTTTTGCTATGCCTGCAGCGGTGCACATTACAATAGTAGCTGCACGTGTTTGGTCTGCCTGCGATTTGCATCTGGTGTTGTCCGTTTTGCACGCTGCGGTTCGCTGATGCGGGTGTTGTGTGGCGTTCTCCGTTGAACCCACACAACTCTGTTGTGTAACGTTAAAAATTAACTGTTACATCGTTACATTTATACTCACCAAATGATCCTTTCCTTTATCGGTGTAACCTGAAAGTTTAAAATTAGACTTCACTTCTTGATTGCTTAATTAACACTCTTCCTTTCTTTATTAATTCTATTCTTATTTATATCACAGATTTGAATCTTAAAATCTACTTGGTCTCAAGATCATTATCTTAACTTCCGTAATGAAACTTGATGACAATTACATCATAGTTACATATATACAATTAACCTAGACATTAACCTAGACATTTTTGCTAAACAACATACAAATAAACATACTTCGTATTTTAAATATACAAACAAACATATTACAAATATACATTCTTTGTTTACTTCCGCAATATAATTTATAAGCTATGGTAACAGAAGCTCAGCTCAAGTAGCTGGCCCGTGCTTACTTGCTGTTTTAAGCTGACCGTTGCACTTTTTAATTGTTGGGTGCTTGACCGTAAACTTAAATTGGCAAGCATTACAAAAACGCTGATCGCTTCATTATTATTGAGGTAGGTCAGTATTTGTGGTTTATAATAAAACAACTCAACTTCGCTTGTGACGAATGAGTCACAACATTCCTCCCCCCTCTGACAAAGAAAAATTATTCTATTCATTTAGCAATAATTTTTCGTCACATGAATTTATCAGAATTTTGCATAATGTAAGGTTCATTTTTATCATTAATACATTAATATTTAATAACCTTTTCGAATAAAGATTTCTTTGAATTTTATATGCATTTTTTATATGCAGTGTTTTTTTTTTTCTTTTGAATTTTTTGTCTTATAATAATAATTCTCTTAATTTTGTTTTTAATAAAAATATTTCTTAATAGCAATTTGTATCTTATATTTTCCTTTTATATATTTATTTTTCTTATTTTTTACACTCTTTTCTATTTATTTTTTGTGTATTTTCTCTTAAATTTAGGATTTTTGATTATTACGTGACAAAGTTATTGTAGGTTTCCTTCCCCCATCTGAATGAAAATTTTTACCTTGAAGAGGTTTAATTTTCTTCAATCTTAAAGTACTTATATGTGAGAAGAGACAGGCAACATTTTACAGTTCATTTTTTAAAATTCCTTGCATGTTTACATTGTTTAGTAATATTGTGTGCTAAATAAGTTTTGTATAAGCTATCTAATATTCTTTACTTTATTTATGTGTATCTGTTCGTGGGTCCTAGTAATTTTGATGATTAGTTTTTTGATTTTCGATAAAGTTGTTCTTCTTCCTGGCATTATTATGAGGACTCTGCTGATGTTCTGTTTTATGATGATCATTGATAACCGTTAGTGACCCTTTTCTTCTCTATTGAAGTATTTAAACTACTTTACTTCTTGTGAAGTCTTAAAGTTGAAGTCTTGAAGTTGGTGAAGTCTTGAAGTTACGAAAAATATGCCAAATTTCGTTTTTATTTCGTGTTTTGTGTTGTTCATATTTTCGTTAGTTTATATTAAAGTTTGCTTTTAGTTTTGACAAGCTATGTTTGCTAGTATTGTTAATTGGGAAGCGACTCTTTATATTTATCAAACACTTTGGTTTCGTTCTGGTTAAGCGTTTTCCTAGAAAGGTATGAACTAAATGCGGGTATTTCACATTATAGACGTACTTGCGTGGTTTTCTTAAACCAGAATGCATTTTGTAATAACAAATTATGCATATCCGAATTCATTTTTAATCGTTGTACTTGTAAGCCTTTCAATCATAAAGAAATCTTACGACTTAATTGATTTTCTCGTTTAAATGGAAACTTGTTTGATTCGTTGTGTATACAATCTGTCGCTGCAATTTCAAATTTTTAATAACACTTTGTAACCTTCCACAAACATTTAAAAGCCTGTATATTTTCTTGTTGTATTTTTTCTTTTTTTTTTAACTGCTTTCTTATATGTTTTACTTGAAACATGTTTTGCTTCATTACTTAGCCTTTGATACTTTTTAACGACTGAGGCCTCGAACTTCGTCAGAATAGCTCCTTTCTCTTGTAAAGCGTTGGCCACCTGATCGACTCAGTTTTATTGCTGCTACCGCCAACTCGAACCAGAACTAGGACCACGATTATTGATACGGAAAAGTTTCGTGTAATAAATGTGTAGTTTTGATTTTTATAAAAATCTTATCGTAAATAGTATAGTAAATTAAATTTGTGATTTTTCTCATGTATAATTTTAATTTAATTTCTTAAATATCTCTTACAACTTTTTAATCTTTTGTATTTTAACCCTCTATTAACATATAATTAATTTGAAATTGTTTATTGATTAAAACCAATTTTCTTTTCATTTAATGTTTGAAAACTTCTTTTTAAAAATTAAAAATTTAATTTTCAAATGCCTTTGTTAAATTAAAAAAATTAATGAATACCTTTATCTCAACGAATTTAAAAAAAAATTTTTTTTTTTTTTTATTTTCATCTCAAAAAAAAATTCAATATCTCTGTTTAATGAAACTTATTTAGTTTCGTTTGATTTTATTTTCATATTTTTGGTTTAATTTAATGTTTGATTGAATTTTTTAATGTAATTCTAATTTTAATTTAATTTAATTTTTATTTTTATAACATAATTTAATTACTGTGAAACAACTTCAGTAAATTATTATGTATTTTCTTAGCTTTTCCTTTTATTAAAATCTCAGTGGTAACCGGACTTTTTATTGCTATAACCTCATATGGGCCTATCCATATTGGTGAAAATTTATTTTTTCTAGCCTGATTTTTCATCAGTACTTTGTCACCAATTTTAAATTCTACAGGATTTAAAGAGTTATCATACTGTATTTTTGATAATTCTTTTGCTCGCTCCTGGTTCTGTCTCACTAGTTCGTGAGTTCTTTGGATTTGGTATTTAAGGATTTTTGAAGGATCTTCGGTGTTATACACCGGACTACATTTACGCTTGAGATTAGTTGGCATTTCTGAATTAAACCCATATAAAGTTTTGAACGGAGTTTGTTTGGTGCTCATGTGCGGTGTGTTATTGTGCACATGCATGGCAGATGTTAACCACTGGTCCCAATTTGACCCATCTTCTTTTGCAAAACTTCGTAAGTATTCTGCTAATGGACGATGGCTTCTTTCCAATGAGCCATTAGCCTGTGGGTGGTATGGAGTTATGTGTAATTTCTTAATTCCTAACATTTTACACACATCCGAAAATAATTTCGACACAAAATTTGAACCGTTATCGGTAATCAGAACTTTTGGAGTATTGTGACGAGTTATAATTTCGTCGAAGAATGCTTTTGATACTGTACTAGCTTCAGCATCTGGTATTGCGACACATGCCATGTATTTCGAAAAATCATCTTGAAAAGTAAGTATGTATTTATTTCCTGACACAGTCTCTGGTAGGATACCCACTATATCCATGTAAACTTTATCAAATGGACGCTTCGGTGTATCTGTTAACACCATGGGCATTTTTGTTAATTTAGAACATTTATTGACCTGGCATTTTTGACATTTCTTAACATATTCCTTGATTTGCTTTTGCATCCCTTTCCATTTATATTCTTGCCGTATTCTGAAATAGGTTTTTAAAGCTCCTTGGTGTCCACCTAGTGGTAGATCGTGAAAATCTCTCAAAATTCTTTTAATGTCTTTTGGATCGGTAAGAATTACTATTTCTTTATTCTGTTGGTCTAACACCTCATCATATTGTTCACTAGATTTCTCTGCAGTTTCTTCCGTTTCAATTTTCTTTTCTTGTTCTTTAGCCTTTGACCTTGTTTGAACTATTACTATATCCTGCTCTTGTTGGGGTATCCTACTAAGCGCATCCGCATTTAAATTTCGTTTACCTGGTTTATATATAATTTCATACTCGTATTCTGAAAGTTTGTGCCGGAATCGTGCTAAACGCGATGTTTGGTCTTTCAGATTTGCTATTCCCCTCAATGGTTGATGATCCGTATATATCTTAAAAGGCCTTCCTAACAAATAAGCCCTAAAATTTTTCGTTGCCCAAACAATTGCTAAAAATTCTTTTTCTATTGTCGAATAGCGTTTTTCTGCGCTATTTAATGCCCTACTCGCGAATGCAATTGGCCTTTCCTCGCCAACTTTGCCTTGCGATAAAACCGCACCTAGTGCCTCTCCACTGGCGTCTGTAGTTAATAAGAAAGGTTTTTCAAAATCTGGATAAGCTAAAACTGGGGACGAGGTAACTGCTTCCTTTAACTTCTGGAAAGCTTGCTGACAGTTATCTGTCCATTGAAACTTTACGTCCTTTTTAAGCAAATTATTTATTGGTAACACGATTTGTGACATATTTTTTATAAATTTTCTATAGTAATTTACTAAACCTAAAAATGCCTGAACTTCCTTTCTATTTCTCGGAACTGGTATACTTTTCACACATTCCAGTTTTTGTGGATCTGGCAAAGCTCCCATTTCCGAACATTTATGCCCTAAATATGCTATCTCACGACGTAAAAATTGGCATTTTTCTGTATTTAACTTTAAACAATTTTCCCTCAATTTCTGAAAAACTTTTCCAAGTCTTTCCTCATGTTGCTGTAAATTTTTACCATAGATTACAATATCGTCTAAATATACAAAACAATCTATCCCTTGTAGTCCTGTAAGTATGTGATTCATAAGCCTTTGGAATGTAGCTGGAGCTCCAGTTAGTCCAAACGGCATTCTATTAAACTCATAATGACCTAACGACGTACTAAAAGCTGTCTTTTCCTTATCCTTGCTATTCACTAAAACTTGATGATAGCCACTAGCTAGATCTAGTGTTGAAAAATATCTACAATGACCTAACTGATCCAGAATTTCGTCAATTCGAGGAATAGGGAAAACTTGTTTGATTGTGGCATCGTTTACTTTTCTAAAATCAATAACTAATCTCCACTTTTTCTGTCCGTCTTCCCCGGCTTTCTTTGGAACAAGCAACATTGGTGAATTCCACGGGGACTTGCTTGGCCTGATTATGTCGTCATCTAAAAGTTTTTCTACTTGTCTTTGTATCTCCTCCCTGTGCATTTGTGGTAACCTATACTGTCTTTGATTAATTGGTGCTTGATCTCTTTGCATTTGAATCTCATGTTTTAAAATAGAAGTGCATGACAATTTATCTCCTTCAAGCAAGAAAATATCATGAAAAGACGTTACTAAATTTTCTATTGATGCTCTTTCTTCAGTGTTTAAACTTTTGTCGAATTTAACTGTTTCTATCAATCTATTAACCCTTTCTCTTACGTCTAATTCCCTTGCACTATACGACGAGCTCGCATCCACTATGAACTCTTTAAAATTTGAAAAATTTGGTCTAAAATCCTTAGGTATGACACAGTCATCCTTATTTGCATTTAGCACTGTTGCATATACCATTTTATTCTTCACATTTGCTAACGTTTCACCTAAATAAACCCCCGGCATAATCTCTTGTTTATGGATTACAACAACTGAAATATTTGTTTTTATCGGAATTTCAACCGTTTGTATTGTTCTTGCTTTAACTCTTATCTCCTTATTGTAGTTTAAATAACTAATCTCGTTTATTTGTTTTAAAGGTAATTCCACCCTAGTCTCCATGTGTTTACCATAGACTGTTAACGTTTTATTAATCGCATCTATAACTGAATTATTCCACAAACTATCCCGACCTAAAATACCATCTGCAGGCAACCCTTGTTCTAGTGCCACTACGTGTAACTTAAAACTTAAGTTCTTTATCTTATCGTGTTGGATCTCTACAGACCCCAAAGTATCTACAAAACCTCCAAATGCTCCACTCAAATGTTTAATTTCCCTTGTATCTTTATTCAAATTTTTCTTTAATGTATTCAGTTTAACTAAACTGGCTTCAGCCCCGGTATCCACAAGTAAAATGAGTCGTCCTTCTATAGAATCCTTACAGGGAATTTCTATGAACACATCATTGACTTTGCGAAAACCAAAACTCCTACCTTGTTCGTTCCTATTTTGAAACGTAAAATTCTTATTGTGTAACGAGTTTGCTAAATCTTTATCTCTTTCCTGAGAACTACTTAATATAGCTTCTTTTCCTACTGTATCTTTATCTGTTGATACTTCCGTTTTTGACCCGGTGGTGAGGATGTTTACTATCTTTTGCGATGTCAAATCTTCCTCCACTATTTTTTCTTGCTCTGTTACCATCAATTCGTTAATGTTTGAATAAAAATTGTTGAATAAAAAATTAGCTGTATCCTCTGACGTATTATTTACTGTCGAAGTGCTTTCCGTTATTTCATTAGTTACCAAAACTTTAGTCTTATCTACCGATGTACGATTTTCTGGTATTTTGTTCCCTATTTTTCTTGGTGTACAGATGTTTACAATCTTTTTTGACGTGAAATCATCTGTGACTACCCTACTTGGCCTAGTTTTCCTTAATTTTTTGGGTTCCCAGCTCATTGGCCTTGGCTGGGCCCTCGATAGTTTCCCTGTTTTGAATCGTATTCTCTCTTTGCAAAACAATCCTGCATTTTGTGTCCTAATCTTGCACACCATTTGCATTTAACCTCATATTTGTTTGATTCTTGAATCATGTTGCCATTGCTCTTTTGATTTATGTTATAATTATTCTGACTTCTGTCGTAACTGTTTTGATTTCCCTTTGTTTCATTGGAACAGTTTAAATTATATTCGTGACCATAATGTCTACACTTCTGACAATAAACTTGATTTTTTACTTCGTAGCACTCATCTCTTGTGTGCCCTATTCTTCTACAAAATGAACATGTTAAGTTAACATTTCTAGACCTTATATCCTCATAATTTCTTGTTATTTGAATTACTGGCAGGTTCTCTGATGATGAGTAAGTCTTTTGACCTGCCTCAACGTCATGATCAACCACCCTACATGCCACCTCATTTTTACTAAAATTTATACCAAATGCCCTTTGAGTTGGTCTCGTATTTTTCCCTCTTTCGATAAGCCCAAATGCACTTATCGCTTCTTCCACTACACTCTCAAATGCTCCTGTTTTAACGCTTAGCATATATATCCTCAGAGTTGAATCCTGCAGACCAACTCTGAAAGTTGTAATCACAGTTTTATTTAATTCACTTAAAAGTGCGGACACACCGTCTTTGTATTCGTTATTTATTATATCTTCTGCTGTTGTTTTTAGAGCACTTAACCGTCTTGCATATTTTCGTATTTCTTCACCAGGTTGTTGTAATGTCTTCTGTATTTCCTGCCATACTACATCTAATTCTTTTCTTTCCAAATACGTTTTCTTTATAAGTATAAATAATTCATTAAGATTATTAAATTGTCTTGGTCTTACTAATTTGAAAACATCTCCATAAAGTCTTAGTTTCACACATTGAATAAATTTTTCTAAATTCGATTGTCCTACCACTTGGAAAGCTAATTCTGTCCCAAGTATAAACTTATACACTTCCTCATGTAGCTCACTGGAGTCTGCTCCTGAAAATAGAGGCACAAGCTCCGATACTATTTTCGCTATCTCGCATATGTTCATTCTGAATTTTTTTTTTTATTATGATTTCATTATCTTTTCGATGCCTTTAAAATTTTCTGTGTTCAACAACAACTCTCACCCTATACTATAGTTTCTCTCTGAATTTAATTCTGTAATCTAATCTACAAATTTTTATTTTACTGGTTTTAAACCTTTTTAATTATATTCTGGAGGGTCCGGTCAACTACAAGGTATTGGCTACGGAATCGCAGAATCTTTGGGAAGTTATTATTATTTATTTATTTATTTCAACACGGGTAACCGAGTTCGAATCACTATCCTTTTTTAAAAAGGGACAACCCTTTTTTTAAAAAGGACTACCGGCTGCGCCATAATGTTGTGTGGCGTTCTCCGTTGAACCCACACAACTCTGTTGTGTAACGTTAAAAATTAACTGTTACATCGTTACATTTATACTCACCAAATGATCCTTTCCTTTATCGGTGTAACCTGAAAGTTTAAAATTAGACTTCACTTCTTGATTGCTTAATTAACACTCTTCCTTTCTTTATTAATTCTATTCTTATTTATATCACAGATTTGAATCTTAAAATCTACTTGGTCTCAAGATCATTATCTTAACTTCCGTAATGAAACTTGATGACAATTACATAATAGTTACATATATACAATTAACCTAGACATTAACCTAGACATTTTTGCTAAACAACATACAAATAAACATACTTCGTATTTTAAATATACAAACAAACATATTACAAATATACATTCTTTGTTTACTTCCGCAATATAATTTATAAGCTATGGTAACAGAAGCTCAGCTCAAGTAGCTGGCCCGTGCTTACTTGCTGTTTTAAGCTGACCGTTGCACTTTTTAATTGTTGGGTGCTTGACCGTAAACTTAAATTGGCAAGCATTACAAAAACGCTGATCGCTTCATTATTATTGAGGTAGGTCAGTATTTGTGGTTTATAATAAAACAACTCAACTTCGCTTGTGACGAATGAGTCACAACACGGGTCTAACTGCGTTCTCAGTTGACACAGGTGTCATTGCAGCCTCAGTTGTTGACGCAGGTCTAGCTGCGTTCTCAGTTGACGCAGATGTCGCTGCAGCCTCAGTTGTTGGCGCTGGTGTAGCTACGATCTCATTTGTTGACGCAGGTGTAGCTGCGGCCTCAGTTGATATCGCAGGTGTCGCTGCGGCGCAGTTGTTGATGCAGATGGCGCTGCAACGAAGTTGATAACGCAGGTATAGCTGCGGCGCAGTTGTTGACGCAGATGGCGCTGCATACGCAGTTGATATCGCAGGTGAAGCTGCGGCGCAGTTGTTGACGCAGATGGCGCTGCAACGCAGTTGATATCGCAGGTGTCGCTGCGGCGCAGTTGTTGACGCAGATGGCGCTGCATCGCAGTTGATATCGCAGGTGAAGCTGCGGCACAGTTGTTGACGCAGATGGCGCTGCAACGCAGTTGTTATCGCAGGTGTCGCTGCGGCGCAGTTGTTGACGCAGATGGCGCTGCAACGCAGTTGATATCGCAGGTGAAGCTGCGGCGCAGTTGTTGACGCAGATGGCGCTGCAACGCAGTTGATATCGCAGGTGAAGCTGCGGCGCAGTTGTTGACGCAGGTGGCGCTGCATCGCAGTTGGTATCGCAGGTGAAGCTGCGATCTCAGTTGTTGACGCAGGTGTAGCTGCGATCTCAGTTGTTGACGCAGGTCTAGCTGCGGCGCAGATGGCGCTGGAACGCAGTTGATATCGCAGGTGAAGCTGCGGCGCAGTTGTTGACGCAGATGCCGCTGCAACGCAGTTGATATCGCAGGTGTCGCTGCGGCGCAGTTGTTGACGCAGATGGCGCTGCAACGCAGTTGGTAACGCAGGTGAAGCTGCGGCGCAGTTGTTGATGCAGATGGCGCTGCAACGCAGTTGATATCGCAGGTGTCGCTGCGGCGCAGTTGTTGACGCAGATGGCGCTGCATCGAAGTTGATATTGCAGGTGAAGCTGCGGCGCAGTTGTTGACGCAGATGGCGCTGCAACGCAGTTGATATCGCAGGTGAAGCTGCGGCGCAGTTGTTGACGCAGATGGCGCTGCAACGCAGTTGATATCGCAGGTGAGGCTGCGGCGCAGTTGTTGACGCAGATGGCGCTGCAACGCAGTTGGTATCGCAGGTGAAGCTGCGGCGCAGTTGTTGACGCAGATGGCGCTGCAACGCAGTTGATATCGCAGGTGAAGCTGCGGCGCAGTTGTTGACGCAGATGGCGCTGCAACGAAGTTGATAACGCAGGTATAGCTGCGGCACAGTTGTTGACGCAGATGGCGCTGCAACGCAGTTGATATCGCTGGTGTCGCTGCGGCGCAGTTGTTGACGCAGATGGCGCTGCAACGCAGTTGATATCGCAGGTGTCGCTGCGGCGCAGTTGTTGACGCAGATGGCGCTGCAACGCAGTTGATATCGCAGGTGTAGCTGCGGCGCAGTTGTTGACGCAGATGGCGCTGCAACGCAGTTACACCTGCGATATCAACTGCGTTGCAGCGCCATCTGCGTCAGCTTCACCTGCGCAGCTTCACCTGCGATACCAACTGCGTTGCAGCGCCATCTGCGTCAAC
Organism: Tetanocera ferruginea; assembly: GCA_958299015.1. Classification (NCBI taxonomy): domain Eukaryota; kingdom Metazoa; phylum Arthropoda; class Insecta; order Diptera; family Sciomyzidae; genus Tetanocera; species Tetanocera ferruginea. The sequence goes on from OY282640.1 coordinate 70,516,233, forward strand.
AACTGCGCCGCAGCCTCACCTGCGATATCAACTGCGTTGCAGCGCCATCTGCGTCAACAACTGCGCCGCAGCTATACCTGCGTTATCAACTTCGTTGCAGCGCCATCTGCATCAACAACTGCGCCGCAGCTTCACCTGCGATACCAACTGCGATGCAGCGCCACCTGCGTCAACAACTGCGCCGCAGCTTCACCTGCGATATCAACTGCGTTGCAGCGCCATCTGCGTCAACAACTGCGCCGCAGCTATACCTGCGTTATCAACTTCGTTGCAGCGCCATCTGCATCAACAACTGCGCCGCAGCGACACCTGCGATATCAACTGAGGCCGCAGCTACACCTGCGTCAACAACTGAGATCGTAGTTACACCAGCGCCAACAACTGAGGCTGCAGCGACATCTGCGTCAACTGAGAACGCAGCTAGACCTGCGTCAACTGAGAACGCAGTTAGACCCGCATCAGCGAACCGCAGCGTGCAAAACGGACAACACCAGATGCAAATCGCAGGCAGACCAAACACGTGCAGCTACGTATAGCAAGGTGCACCGCTGCAGGCATAGGAAAACATCATCATGCATGGCTACACGTACACAGCTGGTTACCCACTGCATGCAAACCGCAGGGGGGATCAATTTCAGATCCTTCGGGCCTAACAACCCCGCGGACCCCAGTTACACAAATCCAGGCGCGTCTGTCCCATATTGGGCGGCTTCCTGGTCTGCGTCGGTACCGCATCGGTCGGCAGTCTTTTCAACCTGTCCGGAGGTTAAAACGGAATTATGCTAAGAAAAAAAAAAAAAAAAAAAAAAAAAAAAAATACGAAAAAATACGAAAAAATACGAAAAAAAAAAAAAAAAAAAAAAAAAAAATACGGAAAAAAAAAAAAAAAAAAAAAAAAAAATACGCAAAAAAAAAAATACGTTAAAAACATACGAAAAAAAAAAAAAAAAAAAAAAATAAAATACGAAAAAAAAAAAAAAAAAAAAAATACGGAAAAAAAAAAATGCGAAAAAAAAAAAAAAAAAAAAAAAAAAAAAACAAAACAAACACTTCAAACCCAAGAGCGTCTGTCTCAAATTGGGCGGCTCCTTGGTCTGCGTCTGTACCGTAGCGGTCGGCAGTTTTAAAAACCTGTCCGTAGGTATAAAAGGATATGGGTTGGTCCCCTGAAAATAAACCAAAAAGCATAAATGTCGGCTAACAACAAAATTACTCCAGGTGGCAGCCACAGTAGTGGAAATCCACCCGTGGAAACCCCCACGGTAGAGGCAAGGATTCTGGAGGCCTCAACCAACATTGTGCACACGACAGCAGTATCGGTGACTGTAGGGAGTGAGCAAGCGGGCTCCCAGTCATCGTCATTTAATGACCGCAATGCTACGGCGGTGGCTAACTTGGCTGCCGTAGCAGATAATGCTACAAGGAAAAATAAAAACGAAATTCAAAAAGGCGGCACTCCCGGTTCATCATATGGATGGGAAACTCAGAACCCATTCAAGGGAACCCCTAGAGTTGCGCGTTCTCCCCAGAAGGCGGCTGATAGACCGATTGAGCGGTCACGCTCATCGCCTCATCGCCTCCAGATGCCATTGGAGCCGTAAAAAATATGGCGCTTAATGCAATTGCAGGCACTCGATGGATGCACGGTGATAAAGAGTACTGTTTAGTTACAACACTCGATATCAAAAACGCCTTTAATACTGCTAACTGGACCAGAATATTGGAGGCGCTTGCTCACTTTGGTGTCCCTTTCTACCTTCGTAGAATTATCCGAGACTACCTCGAGGATAGAATTCTCCACTACGAAACGGAAGCGGGCTCAGAACGGTATAAGATCACAGGCGGAGTGCCACAAGGATCAGTGCTGGGTCCAGTTCTATGGAATATAATGTATGACGCAGTCCTGCGTCTACAGCTGCCGGATAGAGCCCACATTATCGGGTTTGCAGATGACATTGCCCTCGTAGTCGTAGCAAAGCATTTGCACGAAGCGGAGCACAAGTGCAACCAAGCGGTAATGGTAGTACAGCAGTGGCTGAACACAGCGGGGCTCTGTCTGGCAGAGCACAAAACGGAGACAGTACTAATAAGCAGCCGGAAAGTCGTTGAGCCTGCTAAAATATCGGTTGGTGACCATACAATTGTATCGAAACCATTCGTTAAGTACCTTGGCGTCATGATTGACCATAGGCTGAATTTTAAGCAGCATCTCACATACGCAAGCAAAAAAGCGGGAAACGTTGCTGCAGCGTTAACAAGGATTCTATCGAATACCAGAGGCCCGAGACAAAACCGTAGACGGCTTATTGTCACTGTCGTTAGATCAATACTCTTGTACGCAGCCCCCATATGGGCTGAGGCTACCAAATCTAGCTCCTACTTACGAAGCATAGATTCGGTTTATCGCATCTGCGCACTAAGAGTATGCTGTGCATTCCGAACTGTCTCTTCAGACGCAGCACTGGTTGTGGCGGGAACTCCCCCTCTAGATCTTCTAGCGACTGAGAGCGTGATATATGGCTCACTCCCAAGCGACTTGCCTAAATCCTCAAAACGTAGGATAACACGTGACCGCAGTGTGGCGATGTGGCAGATGCGCTGGGTGGCATCACACAAGGGACGATGGACGCAACGTCTTATTCCAAATTTGGAACCATGGCTAAATAGACGACACGGTGAGGTAGACTACTATCTCACCCAAATACTTACTGGGCACGGCTGCTTCAAATCGTACCTACATAGATTCAAGCACGAAGAAAATCCTTTCTGCAGTTTCTGTACAAGAAATGTTATTGAAGATGCAGAGCATGCTTTCTTTGACTGCCCAAAGTTTAACCCAGAAAGACTAGAGCTAAGCAATAAAGTAGGTAGGTCGCCAACAGTGGAAACTTTGGTGGACATTATGCTTACCTCAGAAGGAAACTGGACCTCAGCTTGCAACACGGCATGTGCAATAATGAAAGAATTGCGCCGAGTAGAAAGACTTCGTAGCGCAATAAGAAGTACATAGGAGTAAAGAATACTCAACCTTGCCAGGGGGTTTGAACATAAACATTCATCTTGCTAGGGACCGTAGTCGACGTTGCGTTTGCGTCATCCCCTTACAAGAAGAGACCGCAGGGGTCAGACCATGCGCCTGCGTGTAGGGATCAGCTCCCGATGCGGTCTCCCCCCGTAGAATAAACATTTTAATTTTGAAAAAAGGAGAGCAACCAATTCAGCATGGCTGCTAAGCTAGTGGACGGTAGTTCTTGTTTTAGATTAGTATTGGGTGTCTGTACCAGAGTGCAAGTATCCTACACGGATAATAGAAGGGGTACATAGAAAAATGACAATACTAACGACAGCTGACTAGTGAGCTATAGGTGCTCAGTCCTCCCTCCTTCCGAAGCAATACTTAACGGTAGTCCCGGGGGGATATAGGGGTCAGATGAAGAGGTGTTTTTAGCGGATTAAAGTCCCGCACTCAGGCTTTCGATGCTTTTCATCTCACGGGGAAAAAAAAAAAAAAAAAAAAAAAACCCACTGCATGCATCGCAGCTGTGAAGTGCATGTATCCAACTGCAGCGCAGCTACACACACACTAACACCTCTGCACACTGAGGATACGCAGCAGCGCAGCGAACTGCAGCTAGGCAGCGACGTCCACATATCGCTGCATGCAACAATGCACATCAATAGGCATGGCATCTGCCTGCCGGCAGATCTGCATCGGATGCAGCCACATGTGCACATATGGACCAATACAGCCCATGTGCAAATATGAACCGGGACGGTCCATGTGCAATATTTCATAAAGGTTATTTACTTACCATGCCAAGTATGTACCCCAATATTCACAGGGCTAGCGCTCGCGGCGCAGCCACGCACAAAAGAATCCAAGGTCAGCGTCCGCGACGCAGCCTCAGAACGACACCAAGACCAGCGCCTGCTGCGCAGCCACGTTGCAAGAACACCGTGGCCAGCGCCCAAGGCGCAGCTTGGACCACGAGGATCAACGTTGGGATTCCAAGAAGGAACTCCAAGGTTGGTCAAAAACCCGAAGATGAACCGGTTCACCACACTGAAAACCTAGACCGGCAGAGAAAAGGAGAACACAGAAAACAGCGCCAGCATAGCGCTCACTATAATGCTACATTTTTTTTTGAATGATCACATATTTCCACAAATCACTTAATTTTTATATGCAACACAACAAAACTGGCTGGAATGCCCGGTGGAGCACCCACTCCCTCTGCAGTAGGAACCGATGGCTGGACGGACATCTATGTCTTCATCCATCGGTGGCCCAGCTAAGTGCTTGCTCCGGTGTCACTGGACGCAAGAGGTTCTGCGGCTAGAATTCCGAGCCGACTCCATGGCTTATGATACAGTCCTCGTGATCGCTAGAAAATTATATACAATTAATATGAATAAAATATTTATTTTAGTTAATAATAATAATAAACTTACCTCTTGATGTCCACTCGTACAAGCACGTTGCCATTTTGTAAACAAATGGCGAAACGTCAAAACATGGAAAACGACAATAACAAGTGTTAGCAAGTGCTGCCAAGTATCATGAAGAAAAGGGCCAATTCACACGGTCTAATGATAAATTTCTTGGAAAAGGGTGTGTTCAGAAAATGATATGTAAGATCATCAAGAAAGAAGTCTTGGATCATAATTCGTGACGATCAGTCTTTGACTATATTCAGTGTGCGAGAAAAGTCAGTACGTGATTATCAACGTTCAGTGCGAAGCAGAGTGAAGAATAGCAGCAAGCAGAGTCCAAAGAAATAGCGAAAGAACAACAAGTGGCGCCCGAGCAGGGACCCTTTCTAAGGGAAAACAACGAGGAAAACTAGAGAGGAAAACAACGCAGGAAAGCTAGAAAGTGAATAAAACAGGAAAACGTGAGTGAAAACAAAGCACGAAAGGTCCAGAGACAGAGGAACATAAGTTGAAAGCAACATGGTGCGAACAGCATGGATTCACGCGCTTCGTCGAGACGACTTGTTGACCTATGCTAAAGAGTTTAACTTTAGCGGCGAAGGTACTGTTGAGGAATTAAGGAAAAGGTTTACTACCTTTGCACTGGGAGTAGACCACAAACCGGAGGTAGAACAAAGGTTCATCGAGCTGGAAGCAAAACATGCAAGGAGTCCTTCTCCTAGCTCGCTCACCGTGCCTCAGCAACTACCGAGTACCAGCAGGACACCTTCAGAGCCAACAAATACGAACCACGCGATACCGGCGTACGCGGAAGACATGACCAGGTTCCAACCAACACCTGTTGCCCAGTACAACCAAAACCCGTACGCTTCAGTAATTGATCAAGTCAGGAAGTGGTCGGTAAAATACGACGGAGGCCGAGACCCACTGGCATTTATCGAGCGCGTGGAAGAACTAGCGGAAGTGTATGGTTTGGGAAAAGACCACCTTCCGAGAACGATGCCCGAATTACTGCGAGACCGAGCGCTAACATGGTATCGAAATAATAATCGTATGTGGCGTGAGTGGAGAAGCTTCAAAGAAGACTTCTTGCATTTCTTTTTGCCCACGAGGTATTTCGAAAGATTGGATGATGACATTAGACAGAGGCATCAGCGCACAGGTGAATCTTTTAAGGATTACGTACTCGCGTTACAGAGCCTTATGCGACATTCAAACTACACCGAGGAGCAAAAATTGGAGAGAACCTTCCGAAATAGTCGACAAGAGTACCAACTGTACATCAAGAGAAAAGACTTTGCAAGCCTGGAAGAGCTCATGGCGTTAGCCGAAGATTTCGAGTGCATACATGCAGATACGGCACCCACACGAGCACCAGCCCAGCGACCGAGAGAAGAACGTCATCGAATGGTCACTCAGGTGAGGGAGACACCCATAAATCCACGAACAGCGTGCAGACGATGTGGCAGAGACGGTCACATGAGCCAACATTTATCAAGAAAACTGGCTCACACAGGTGAGAAGAGACAGGAGAACATCGTCGTGCGTATGGCAGACAACTCAGTGCGAACCGTTCGTGAAGCTCTGATCCTGGACGTAAGTCTAGGAAAAGATAGCTGCAGGATCCCGTTACTCGTCCTACCCGACATAGTGGACGATATCATTCTGGGAATGGCTTTTCTTCTCAGAATGCAGGCGACATTCACGTGCGGCGGCCAGACAATAACATTAAAATGTCACGAGGCGACAACAAGTGCTAGCGTTTCCCCATTATGCACAGTGGTGCGAGAAGACGAAGTTACGGAAACTGAACTGAAAGACAGTTTCTTGAAGACTGAACTAGCTGAGTTCGAGAAGCTAGAGGGTTTATCGAATATAACAACTCATAAGATTGTTATGCAAGACGATAGACCAATAAAGCAGAGATACTTTCCGAAAAATCCTGCAATGCAAGAAATCATCAATAAGGAGATCGACGAGTTACTGGAAAAGGGGTGTATTGAGCCCTCCTATAGCCCACACAGCGCCCCAATCGTGCTGGTGAAGAAGAAGACGGGAAAATGGCGACTCTGCGTAGATTATAGGCAGTTAAATGCAAAGTCCATACCAGACGCCTATCCAATACCCCGAATACATCATATTCTAGACCGCCTCCGTGATGCAAAATACATCAGCAGCCTAGATCTGAAAAATGGCTATTGGCAGATTCCTATGGACGAGGGTAGTAAGCAATTCACGGCGTTTACGGTACCAGGTCGTGGTCTGTTCCAATGGAAGGTGATGCCTTTCGGGCTACACTCAGCCCCAGCGACCTTTCAGCGAGCGTTAGACCAAGTTATTGGTCCTGAAATGGAACCACACGCATTATGTGCAGATATGGACCGGGACGGTCCATGTGCAATACTTCATAAAGGTTATTTACTTACCATGCCAAGTATGTACCTCAAGGTTCACAGGGCTAGCGCTCGCGGCGCAGCCACGCACAAAAGAATCCAAGGTCAGCGTCCGCGACGCAGCCTTAGAACGACACCAAGACCTGCGCCTGCTGCGCAGCCACGTTGCAAGAACACCGTGGCCAGCGCCCACGTCGCAGCTTGGACCACGAGGATCAACGTTGGGATTCCAAGAAGGAATTCCAAGGTTGGTCAAAACCCGAAGATGAACCGGTTCACCACACTGAAAACCTAGACCGGCAGAGAAAAGGAGAACACAGAAAACAGCGCCAGCATAGCGCTCACTATAATGCTACATTTGTTTTGAATGATCACATATTTCCACAAATCATTAATTTTTATATCCAACACAACAACACTGGCTGGTATGCCCGGTGGAGCACCCACTCCCTCTGCAGTAGGAACCGATGGCTGGACGGACATCTATGTCTTCATCCATCGGTGGCCCAGCTAAGTGCTTGCTCCGGTGTCACTGGACGCAAGAGGTTCTGCGGCTAAAATTCCGAGCCGACTCCATGGCTTATGATACAGTCCTCGTGATCGCTAGAAAATTATATACAATTAATATGAATAAAATATTTATTTTAGTTAATAATAATAATAAACTTACCTCTTGATGTCCACTCGTACAAGCACGTTGCCATTTTGTAAACAAATGGCGAAACGTCAAAACATGGAAAACGACAATAACAAGTGTTAGCAAGTGCTGCCAAGTATCATGAAGAAAAGGGCCAATTCACACGGTCTAATGATAAATTTCTTGGAAAAGGGTGTGTTCAGAAAATGATATGTAAGATCATCAAGAAAGAAGTCTTGGATCATAATTCGTGACGATCAGTCTTTGACTATATTCAGTGTGCGAGAAAAGTCAGTACGTGATTATCAACGTTCAGTGCGAAGCAGAGTGAAGAATAGCAGCAAGCAGAGTCCAAAGAAATAGCGAAAGAACAACAAGTGGCGCCCGAGCAGGGACCCTTTCTAAGGGAAAACAACGAGGAAAACTAGAGAGGAAAACAACGCAGGAAAGCTAGAAAGTGAATAAAACAGGAAAACGTGAGTGAAAACAAAGCACGAAAGGTCCAGAGACAGAGGAACATAAGTTGAAAGCAACATGGTGCGAACAGCATGGATTCACGCGCTTCGTCGAGACGACTTGTTGACCTATGCTAAAGAGTTTAACTTTAGCGGCGAAGGTACTGTTGAGGAATTAAGGAAAAGGTTTACTACCTTTGCACTGGGAGTAGACCACAAACCGGAGGTAGAACAAAGGTTCATCGAGCTGGAAGCAAAACATGCAAGGAGTCCTTCTCCTAGCTCGCTCACCGTGCCTCAGCAACTACCGAGTACCAGCAGGACACCTTCAGAGCCAACAAATACGAACCACGCGATACCGGCGTACGCGGAAGACATGACCAGGTTCCAACCAACACCTGTTGCCCAGTACAACCAAAACCCGTACGCTTCAGTAATTGATCAAGTCAGGAAGTGGTCGGTAAAATACGACGGAGGCCGAGACCCACTGGCATTTATCGAGCGCGTGGAAGAACTAGCGGAAGTGTATGGTTTGGGAAAAGACCACCTTCCGAGAACGATGCCCGAATTACTGCGAGACCGAGCGCTAACATGGTATCGAAATAATAATCGTATGTGGCGTGAGTGGAGAAGCTTCAAAGAAGACTTCTTGCATTTCTTTTTGCCCACGAGGTATTTCGAAAGATTGGATGATGACATTAGACAGAGGCATCAGCGCACAGGTGAATCTTTTAAGGATTACGTACTCGCGTTACAGAGCCTTATGCGACATTCAAACTACACCGAGGAGCAAAAATTGGAGAGAACCTTCCGAAATAGTCGACAAGAGTACCAACTGTACATCAAGAGAAAAGACTTTGCAAGCCTGGAAGAGCTCATGGCGTTAGCCAAAGATTTCGAGTGCATACATGCAGATACGGCACCCACACGAGCACCAGCCCAGCGACCGAGAGAAGAACGTCATCGAATGGTCACTCAGGTGAGGGAGACACCCATAAATCCACGAACAGCGTGCAGACGATGTGGCAGAGACGGTCACATGAGCCAACATTTATCAAGAAAACTGGCTCACACAGGTGAGAAGAGACAGGAGAACATCGTCGTGCGTATGGCAGACAACTCAGTGCGAACCGTTCGTGAAGCTCTGATCCTGGACGTAAGTCTAGGAAAAGATAGCTGCAGGATCCCGTTACTCGTCCTACCCGACATAGTGGACGATATCATTCTGGGAATGGATTTTCTTCTCAGAATGCAGGCGACATTCACGTGCGGCGGCCAGACAATAACATTAAAATGTCACGAGGCGACAACAAGTGCTAGCGTTTCCCCATTATGCACAGTGGTGCGAGAAGACGAAGTTACGGAAACTGAACTGAAAGACAGTTTCTTGAAGACTGAACTAGCTGAGTTCGAGAAGCTAGAGGGTTTATCGAATATAACAACTCATAAGATTGTTATGCAAGACGATAGACCAATAAAGCAGAGATACTTTCCGAAAAATCCTGCAATGCAAGAAATCATCAATAAGGAGATCGACGAGTTACTGGAAAAGGGGTGTATTGAGCCCTCCTATAGCCCACACAGCGCCCCAATCGTGCTGGTGAAGAAGAAGACGGGAAAATGGCGACTCTGCGTAGATTATAGGCAGTTAAATGCAAAGTCCATACCAGACGCCTATCCAATACCCCGAATACATCATATTCTAGACCGCCTCCGTGATGCAAAATACATCAGCAGCCTAGATCTGAAAAATGGCTATTGGCAGATTCCTATGGACGAGGGTAGTAAGCAATTCACGGCGTTTACGGTACCAGGTCGTGGTCTGTTCCAATGGAAGGTGATGCCTTTCGGGCTACACTCAGCCCCAGCGACCTTTCAGCGAGCGTTAGACCAAGTTATTGGTCCTGAAATGGAACCACACGCATTATGTGCAGATATGGACCGGGACGGTCCATGTGCAATACTTCATAAAGGTTATTTACTTACCATGCCAAGTATGTACCTCAAGGTTCACAGGGCTAGCGCTCGCGGCGCAGCCACGCACAAAAGAATCCAAGGTCAGCGTCCGCGACGCAGCCTTAGAACGACACCAAGACCTGCGCCTGCTGCGCAGCCACGTTGCAAGAACACCGTGGCCAGCGCCCACGTCGCAGCTTGGACCACGAGGATCAACGTTGGGATTCCAAGAAGGAATTCCAAGGTTGGTCAAAACCCGAAGATGAACCGGTTCACCACACTGAAAACCTAGACCGGCAGAGAAAAGGAGAACACAGAAAACAGCGCCAGCATAGCGCTCACTATAATGCTACATTTGTTTTGAATGATCACATATTTCCACAAATCATTAATTTTTATATCCAACACAACAACACTGGCTGGTATGCCCGGTGGAGCACCCACTCCCTCTGCAGTAGGAACCGATGGCTGGACGGACATCTATGTCTTCATCCATCGGTGGCCCAGCTAAGTGCTTGCTCCGGTGTCACTGGACGCAAGAGGTTCTGCGGCTAAAATTCCGAGCCGACTCCATGGCTTATGATACAGTCCTCGTGATCGCTAGAAAATTATATACAATTAATATGAATAAAATATTTATTTTAGTTAATAATAATAATAAACTTACCTCTTGATGTCCACTCGTACAAGCACGTTGCCATTTTGTAAACAAATGGCGAAACGTCAAAACATGGAAAACGACAATAACAAGTGTTAGCAAGTGCTGCCAAGTATCATGAAGAAAAGGGCCAATTCACACGGTCTAATGATAAATTTCTTGGAAAAGGGTGTGTTCAGAAAATGATATGTAAGATCATCAAGAAAGAAGTCTTGGATCATAATTCGTGACGATCAGTCTTTGACTATATTCAGTGTGCGAGAAAAGTCAGTACGTGATTATCAACGTTCAGTGCGAAGCAGAGTGAAGAATAGCAGCAAGCAGAGTCCAAAGAAATAGCGAAAGAACAACAAGTGGCGCCCGAGCAGGGACCCTTTCTAAGGGAAAACAACGAGGAAAACTAGAGAGGAAAACAACGCAGGAAAGCTAGAAAGTGAATAAAACAGGAAAACGTGAGTGAAAACAAAGCACGAAAGGTCCAGAGACAGAGGAACATAAGTTGAAAGCAACATGGTGCGAACAGCATGGATTCACGCGCTTCGTCGAGACGACTTGTTGACCTATGCTAAAGAGTTTAACTTTAGCGGCGAAGGTACTGTTGAGGAATTAAGGAAAAGGTTTACTACCTTTGCACTGGGAGTAGACCACAAACCGGAGGTAGAACAAAGGTTCATCGAGCTGGAAGCAAAACATGCAAGGAGTCCTTCTCCTAGCTCGCTCACCGTGCCTCAGCAACTACCGAGTACCAGCAGGACACCTTCAGAGCCAACAAATACGAACCACGCGATACCGGCGTACGCGGAAGACATGACCAGGTTCCAACCAACACCTGTTGCCCAGTACAACCAAAACCCGTACGCTTCAGTAATTGATCAAGTCAGGAAGTGGTCGGTAAAATACGACGGAGGCCGAGACCCACTGGCATTTATCGAGCGCGTGGAAGAACTAGCGGAAGTGTATGGTTTGGGAAAAGACCACCTTCCGAGAACGATGCCCGAATTACTGCGAGACCGAGCGCTAACATGGTATCGAAATAATAATCGTATGTGGCGTGAGTGGAGAAGCTTCAAAGAAGACTTCTTGCATTTCTTTTTGCCCACGAGGTATTTCGAAAGATTGGATGATGACATTAGACAGAGGCATCAGCGCACAGGTGAATCTTTTAAGGATTACGTACTCGCGTTACAGAGCCTTATGCGACATTCAAACTACACCGAGGAGCAAAAATTGGAGAGAACCTTCCGAAATAGTCGACAAGAGTACCAACTGTACATCAAGAGAAAAGACTTTGCAAGCCTGGAAGAGCTCATGGCGTTAGCCAAAGATTTCGAGTGCATACATGCAGATACGGCACCCACACGAGCACCAGCCCAGCGACCGAGAGAAGAACGTCATCGAATGGTCACTCAGGTGAGGGAGACACCCATAAATCCACGAACAGCGTGCAGACGATGTGGCAGAGACGGTCACATGAGCCAACATTTATCAAGAAAACTGGCTCACACAGGTGAGAAGAGACAGGAGAACATCGTCGTGCGTATGGCAGACAACTCAGTGCGAACCGTTCGTGAAGCTCTGATCCTGGACGTAAGTCTAGGAAAAGATAGCTGCAGGATCCCGTTACTCGTCCTACCCGACATAGTGGACGATATCATTCTGGGAATGGCTTTTCTTCTCAGAATGCAGGCGACATTCACGTGCGGCGGCCAGACAATAACATTAAAATGTCACGAGGCGACAACAAGTGCTAGCGTTTCCCCATTATGCACAGTGGTGCGAGAAGACGAAGTTACGGAAACTGAACTGAAAGACAGTTTCTTGAAGACTGAACTAGCTGAGTTCGAGAAGCTAGAGGGTTTATCGAATATAACAACTCATAAGATTGTTATGCAAGACGATAGACCAATAAAGCAGAGATACTTTCCGAAAAATCCTGCAATGCAAGAAATCATCAATAAGGAGATCGACGAGTTACTGGAAAAGGGGTGTATTGAGCCCTCCTATAGCCCACACAGCGCCCCAATCGTGCTGGTGAAGAAGAAGACGGGAAAATGGCGACTCTGCGTAGATTATAGGCAGTTAAATGCAAAGTCCATACCAGACGCCTATCCAATACCCCGAATACATCATATTCTAGACCGCCTCCGTGATGCAAAATACATCAGCAGCCTAGATCTGAAAAATGGCTATTGGCAGATTCCTATGGACGAGGGTAGTAAGCAATTCACGGCGTTTACGGTACCAGGTCGTGGTCTGTTCCAATGGAAGGTGATGCCTTTCGGGCTACACTCAGCCCCAGCGACCTTTCAGCGAGCGTTAGACCAAGTTATTGGTCCTGAAATGGAACCACACGCATTATGTGCAGATATGGACCGGGACGGTCCATGTGCAATACTTCATAAAGGTTATTTACTTACCATGCCAAGTATGTACCTCAAGGTTCACAGGGCTAGCGCTCGCGGCGCAGCCACGCACAAAAGAATCCAAGGTCAGCGTCCGCGACGCAGCCTTAGAACGACACCAAGACCTGCGCCTGCTGCGCAGCCACGTTGCAAGAACACCGTGGCCAGCGCCCACGTCGCAGCTTGGACCACGAGGATCAACGTTGGGATTCCAAGAAGGAATTCCAAGGTTGGTCAAAACCCGAAGATGAACCGGTTCACCACACTGAAAACCTAGACCGGCAGAGAAAAGGAGAACACAGAAAACAGCGCCAGCATAGCGCTCACTATAATGCTACATTTGTTTTGAATGATCACATATTTCCACAAATCATTAATTTTTATATCCAACACAACAACACTGGCTGGTATGCCCGGTGGAGCACCCACTCCCTCTGCAGTAGGAACCGATGGCTGGACGGACATCTATGTCTTCATCCATCGGTGGCCCAGCTAAGTGCTTGCTCCGGTGTCACTGGACGCAAGAGGTTCTGCGGCTAAAATTCCGAGCCGACTCCATGGCTTATGATACAGTCCTCGTGATCGCTAGAAAATTATATACAATTAATATGAATAAAATATTTATTTTAGTTAATAATAATAATAAACTTACCTCTTGATGTCCACTCGTACAAGCACGTTGCCATTTTGTAAACAAATGGCGAAACGTCAAAACATGGAAAACGACAATAACAAGTGTTAGCAAGTGCTGCCAAGTATCATGAAGAAAAGGGCCAATTCACACGGTCTAATGATAAATTTCTTGGAAAAGGGTGTGTTCAGAAAATGATATGTAAGATCATCAAGAAAGAAGTCTTGGATCATAATTCGTGACGATCAGTCTTTGACTATATTCAGTGTGCGAGAAAAGTCAGTACGTGATTATCAACGTTCAGTGCGAAGCAGAGTGAAGAATAGCAGCAAGCAGAGTCCAAAGAAATAGCGAAAGAACAACAAGTGGCGCCCGAGCAGGGACCCTTTCTAAGGGAAAACAACGAGGAAAACTAGAGAGGAAAACAACGCAGGAAAGCTAGAAAGTGAATAAAACAGGAAAACGTGAGTGAAAACAAAGCACGAAAGGTCCAGAGACAGAGGAACATAAGTTGAAAGCAACATGGTGCGAACAGCATGGATTCACGCGCTTCGTCGAGACGACTTGTTGACCTATGCTAAAGAGTTTAACTTTAGCGGCGAAGGTACTGTTGAGGAATTAAGGAAAAGGTTTACTACCTTTGCACTGGGAGTAGACCACAAACCGGAGGTAGAACAAAGGTTCATCGAGCTGGAAGCAAAACATGCAAGGAGTCCTTCTCCTAGCTCGCTCACCGTGCCTCAGCAACTACCGAGTACCAGCAGGACACCTTCAGAGCCAACAAATACGAACCACGCGATACCGGCGTACGCGGAAGACATGACCAGGTTCCAACCAACACCTGTTGCCCAGTACAACCAAAACCCGTACGCTTCAGTAATTGATCAAGTCAGGAAGTGGTCGGTAAAATACGACGGAGGCCGAGACCCACTGGCATTTATCGAGCGCGTGGAAGAACTAGCGGAAGTGTATGGTTTGGGAAAAGACCACCTTCCGAGAACGATGCCCGAATTACTGCGAGACCGAGCGCTAACATGGTATCGAAATAATAATCGTATGTGGCGTGAGTGGAGAAGCTTCAAAGAAGACTTCTTGCATTTCTTTTTGCCCACGAGGTATTTCGAAAGATTGGATGATGACATTAGACAGAGGCATCAGCGCACAGGTGAATCTTTTAAGGATTACGTACTCGCGTTACAGAGCCTTATGCGACATTCAAACTACACCGAGGAGCAAAAATTGGAGAGAACCTTCCGAAATAGTCGACAAGAGTACCAACTGTACATCAAGAGAAAAGACTTTGCAAGCCTGGAAGAGCTCATGGCGTTAGCCGAAGATTTCGAGTGCATACATGCAGATACGGCACCCACACGAGCACCAGCCCAGCGACCGAGAGAAGAACGTCATCGAATGGTCACTCAGGTGAGGGAGACACCCATAAATCCACGAACAGCGTGCAGACGATGTGGCAGAGACGGTCACATGAGCCAACATTTATCAAGAAAACTGGCTCACACAGGTGAGAAGAGACAGGAGAACATCGTCGTGCGTATGGCAGACAACTCAGTGCGAACCGTTCGTGAAGCTCTGATCCTGGACGTAAGTCTAGGAAAAGATAGCTGCAGGATCCCGTTACTCGTCCTACCCGACATAGTGGACGATATCATTCTGGGAATGGCTTTTCTTCTCAGAATGCAGGCGACATTCACGTGCGGCGGCCAGACAATAACATTAAAATGTCACGAGGCGACAACAAGTGCTAGCGTTTCCCCATTATGCACAGTGGTGCGAGAAGACGAAGTTACGGAAACTGAACTGAAAGACAGTTTCTTGAAGACTGAACTAGCTGAGTTCGAGAAGCTAGAGGGTTTATCGAATATAACAACTCATAAGATTGTTATGCAAGACGATAGACCAATAAAGCAGAGATACTTTCCGAAAAATCCTGCAATGCAAGAAATCATCAATAAGGAGATCGACGAGTTACTGGAAAAGGGGTGTATTGAGCCCTCCTATAGCCCACACAGCGCCCCAATCGTGCTGGTGAAGAAGAAGACGGGAAAATGGCGACTCTGCGTAGATTATAGGCAGTTAAATGCAAAGTCCATACCAGACGCCTATCCAATACCCCGAATACATCATATTCTAGACCGCCTCCGTGATGCAAAATACATCAGCAGCCTAGATCTGAAAAATGGCTATTGGCAGATTCCTATGGACGAGGGTAGTAAGCAATTCACGGCGTTTACGGTACCAGGTCGTGGTCTGTTCCAATGGAAGGTGATGCCTTTCGGGCTACACTCAGCCCCAGCGACCTTTCAGCGAGCGTTAGACCAAGTTATTGGTCCTGAAATGGAACCACACGCATTATGTGCAGATATGGACCGGGACGGTCCATGTGCAATACTTCATAAAGGTTATTTACTTACCATGCCAAGTATGTACCTCAAGGTTCACAGGGCTAGCGCTCGCGGCGCAGCCACGCACAAAAGAATCCAAGGTCAGCGTCCGCGACGCAGCCTTAGAACGACACCAAGACCTGCGCCTGCTGCGCAGCCACGTTGCAAGAACACCGTGGCCAGCGCCCACGTCGCAGCTTGGACCACGAGGATCAACGTTGGGATTCCAAGAAGGAATTCCAAGGTTGGTCAAAACCCGAAGATGAACCGGTTCACCACACTGAAAACCTAGACCGGCAGAGAAAAGGAGAACACAGAAAACAGCGCCAGCATAGCGCTCACTATAATGCTACATTTGTTTTGAATGATCACATATTTCCACAAATCATTAATTTTTATATCCAACACAACAACACTGGCTGGTATGCCCGGTGGAGCACCCACTCCCTCTGCAGTAGGAACCGATGGCTGGACGGACATCTATGTCTTCATCCATCGGTGGCCCAGCTAAGTGCTTGCTCCGGTGTCACTGGACGCAAGAGGTTCTGCGGCTAAAATTCCGAGCCGACTCCATGGCTTATGATACAGTCCTCGTGATCGCTAGAAAATTATATACAATTAATATGAATAAAATATTTATTTTAGTTAATAATAATAATAAACTTACCTCTTGATGTCCACTCGTACAAGCACGTTGCCATTTTGTAAACAAATGGCGAAACGTCAAAACATGGAAAACGACAATAACAAGTGTTAGCAAGTGCTGCCAAGTATCATGAAGAAAAGGGCCAATTCACACGGTCTAATGATAAATTTCTTGGAAAAGGGTGTGTTCAGAAAATGATATGTAAGATCATCAAGAAAGAAGTCTTGGATCATAATTCGTGACGATCAGTCTTTGACTATATTCAGTGTGCGAGAAAAGTCAGTACGTGATTATCAACGTTCAGTGCGAAGCAGAGTGAAGAATAGCAGCAAGCAGAGTCCAAAGAAATAGCGAAAGAACAACAAGTGGCGCCCGAGCAGGGACCCTTTCTAAGGGAAAACAACGAGGAAAACTAGAGAGGAAAACAACGCAGGAAAGCTAGAAAGTGAATAAAACAGGAAAACGTGAGTGAAAACAAAGCACGAAAGGTCCAGAGACAGAGGAACATAAGTTGAAAGCAACATGGTGCGAACAGCATGGATTCACGCGCTTCGTCGAGACGACTTGTTGACCTATGCTAAAGAGTTTAACTTTAGCGGCGAAGGTACTGTTGAGGAATTAAGGAAAAGGTTTACTACCTTTGCACTGGGAGTAGACCACAAACCGGAGGTAGAACAAAGGTTCATCGAGCTGGAAGCAAAACATGCAAGGAGTCCTTCTCCTAGCTCGCTCACCGTGCCTCAGCAACTACCGAGTACCAGCAGGACACCTTCAGAGCCAACAAATACGAACCACGCGATACCGGCGTACGCGGAAGACATGACCAGGTTCCAACCAACACCTGTTGCCCAGTACAACCAAAACCCGTACGCTTCAGTAATTGATCAAGTCAGGAAGTGGTCGGTAAAATACGACGGAGGCCGAGACCCACTGGCATTTATCGAGCGCGTGGAAGAACTAGCGGAAGTGTATGGTTTGGGAAAAGACCACCTTCCGAGAACGATGCCCGAATTACTGCGAGACCGAGCGCTAACATGGTATCGAAATAATAATCGTATGTGGCGTGAGTGGAGAAGCTTCAAAGAAGACTTCTTGCATTTCTTTTTGCCCACGAGGTATTTCGAAAGATTGGATGATGACATTAGACAGAGGCATCAGCGCACAGGTGAATCTTTTAAGGATTACGTACTCGCGTTACAGAGCCTTATGCGACATTCAAACTACACCGAGGAGCAAAAATTGGAGAGAACCTTCCGAAATAGTCGACAAGAGTACCAACTGTACATCAAGAGAAAAGACTTTGCAAGCCTGGAAGAGCTCATGGCGTTAGCCGAAGATTTCGAGTGCATACATGCAGATACGGCACCCACACGAGCACCAGCCCAGCGACCGAGAGAAGAACGTCATCGAATGGTCACTCAGGTGAGGGAGACACCCATAAATCCACGAACAGCGTGCAGACGATGTGGCAGAGACGGTCACATGAGCCAACATTTATCAAGAAAACTGGCTCACACAGGTGAGAAGAGACAGGAGAACATCGTCGTGCGTATGGCAGACAACTCAGTGCGAACCGTTCGTGAAGCTCTGATCCTGGACGTAAGTCTAGGAAAAGATAGCTGCAGGATCCCGTTACTCGTCCTACCCGACATAGTGGACGATATCATTCTGGGAATGGCTTTTCTTCTCAGAATGCAGGCGACATTCACGTGCGGCGGCCAGACAATAACATTAAAATGTCACGAGGCGACAACAAGTGCTAGCGTTTCCCCATTATGCACAGTGGTGCGAGAAGACGAAGTTACGGAAACTGAACTGAAAGACAGTTTCTTGAAGACTGAACTAGCTGAGTTCGAGAAGCTAGAGGGTTTATCGAATATAACAACTCATAAGATTGTTATGCAAGACGATAGACCAATAAAGCAGAGATACTTTCCGAAAAATCCTGCAATGCAAGAAATCATCAATAAGGAGATCGACGAGTTACTGGAAAAGGGGTGTATTGAGCCCTCCTATAGCCCACACAGCGCCCCAATCGTGCTGGTGAAGAAGAAGACGGGAAAATGGCGACTCTGCGTAGATTATAGGCAGTTAAATGCAAAGTCCATACCAGACGCCTATCCAATACCCCGAATACATCATATTCTAGACCGCCTCCGTGATGCAAAATACATCAGCAGCCTAGATCTGAAAAATGGCTATTGGCAGATTCCTATGGACGAGGGTAGTAAGCAATTCACGGCGTTTACGGTACCAGGTCGTGGTCTGTTCCAATGGAAGGTGATGCCTTTCGGGCTACACTCAGCCCCAGCGACCTTTCAGCGAGCGTTAGACCAAGTTATTGGTCCTGAAATGGAACCACACGCATTATGTGCAGATATGGACCGGGACGGTCCATGTGCAATACTTCATAAAGGTTATTTACTTACCATGCCAAGTATGTACCTCAAGGTTCACAGGGCTAGCGCTCGCGGCGCAGCCACGCACAAAAGAATCCAAGGTCAGCGTCCGCGACGCAGCCTTAGAACGACACCAAGACCTGCGCCTGCTGCGCAGCCACGTTGCAAGAACACCGTGGCCAGCGCCCACGTCGCAGCTTGGACCACGAGGATCAACGTTGGGATTCCAAGAAGGAATTCCAAGGTTGGTCAAAACCCGAAGATGAACCGGTTCACCACACTGAAAACCTAGACCGGCAGAGAAAAGGAGAACACAGAAAACAGCGCCAGCATAGCGCTCACTATAATGCTACATTTGTTTTGAATGATCACATATTTCCACAAATCATTAATTTTTATATCCAACACAACAACACTGGCTGGTATGCCCGGTGGAGCACCCACTCCCTCTGCAGTAGGAACCGATGGCTGGACGGACATCTATGTCTTCATCCATCGGTGGCCCAGCTAAGTGCTTGCTCCGGTGTCACTGGACGCAAGAGGTTCTGCGGCTAAAATTCCGAGCCGACTCCATGGCTTATGATACAGTCCTCGTGATCGCTAGAAAATTATATACAATTAATATGAATAAAATATTTATTTTAGTTAATAATAATAATAAACTTACCTCTTGATGTCCACTCGTACAAGCACGTTGCCATTTTGTAAACAAATGGCGAAACGTCAAAACATGGAAAACGACAATAACAAGTGTTAGCAAGTGCTGCCAAGTATCATGAAGAAAAGGGCCAATTCACACGGTCTAATGATAAATTTCTTGGAAAAGGGTGTGTTCAGAAAATGATATGTAAGATCATCAAGAAAGAAGTCTTGGATCATAATTCGTGACGATCAGTCTTTGACTATATTCAGTGTGCGAGAAAAGTCAGTACGTGATTATCAACGTTCAGTGCGAAGCAGAGTGAAGAATAGCAGCAAGCAGAGTCCAAAGAAATAGCGAAAGAACAACAAGTGGCGCCCGAGCAGGGACCCTTTCTAAGGGAAAACAACGAGGAAAACTAGAGAGGAAAACAACGCAGGAAAGCTAGAAAGTGAATAAAACAGGAAAACGTGAGTGAAAACAAAGCACGAAAGGTCCAGAGACAGAGGAACATAAGTTGAAAGCAACATGGTGCGAACAGCATGGATTCACGCGCTTCGTCGAGACGACTTGTTGACCTATGCTAAAGAGTTTAACTTTAGCGGCGAAGGTACTGTTGAGGAATTAAGGAAAAGGTTTACTACCTTTGCACTGGGAGTAGACCACAAACCGGAGGTAGAACAAAGGTTCATCGAGCTGGAAGCAAAACATGCAAGGAGTCCTTCTCCTAGCTCGCTCACCGTGCCTCAGCAACTACCGAGTACCAGCAGGACACCTTCAGAGCCAACAAATACGAACCACGCGATACCGGCGTACGCGGAAGACATGACCAGGTTCCAACCAACACCTGTTGCCCAGTACAACCAAAACCCGTACGCTTCAGTAATTGATCAAGTCAGGAAGTGGTCGGTAAAATACGACGGAGGCCGAGACCCACTGGCATTTATCGAGCGCGTGGAAGAACTAGCGGAAGTGTATGGTTTGGGAAAAGACCACCTTCCGAGAACGATGCCCGAATTACTGCGAGACCGAGCGCTAACATGGTATCGAAATAATAATCGTATGTGGCGTGAGTGGAGAAGCTTCAAAGAAGACTTCTTGCATTTCTTTTTGCCCACGAGGTATTTCGAAAGATTGGATGATGACATTAGACAGAGGCATCAGCGCACAGGTGAATCTTTTAAGGATTACGTACTCGCGTTACAGAGCCTTATGCGACATTCAAACTACACCGAGGAGCAAAAATTGGAGAGAACCTTCCGAAATAGTCGACAAGAGTACCAACTGTACATCAAGAGAAAAGACTTTGCAAGCCTGGAAGAGCTCATGGCGTTAGCCAAAGATTTCGAGTGCATACATGCAGATACGGCACCCACACGAGCACCAGCCCAGCGACCGAGAGAAGAACGTCATCGAATGGTCACTCAGGTGAGGGAGACACCCATAAATCCACGAACAGCGTGCAGACGATGTGGCAGAGACGGTCACATGAGCCAACATTTATCAAGAAAACTGGCTCACACAGGTGAGAAGAGACAGGAGAACATCGTCGTGCGTATGGCAGACAACTCAGTGCGAACCGTTCGTGAAGCTCTGATCCTGGACGTAAGTCTAGGAAAAGATAGCTGCAGGATCCCGTTACTCGTCCTACCCGACATAGTGGACGATATCATTCTGGGAATGGATTTTCTTCTCAGAATGCAGGCGACATTCACGTGCGGCGGCCAGACAATAACATTAAAATGTCACGAGGCGACAACAAGTGCTAGCGTTTCCCCATTATGCACAGTGGTGCGAGAAGACGAAGTTACGGAAACTGAACTGAAAGACAGTTTCTTGAAGACTGAACTAGCTGAGTTCGAGAAGCTAGAGGGTTTATCGAATATAACAACTCATAAGATTGTTATGCAAGACGATAGACCAATAAAGCAGAGATACTTTCCGAAAAATCCTGCAATGCAAGAAATCATCAATAAGGAGATCGACGAGTTACTGGAAAAGGGGTGTATTGAGCCCTCCTATAGCCCACACAGCGCCCCAATCGTGCTGGTGAAGAAGAAGACGGGAAAATGGCGACTCTGCGTAGATTATAGGCAGTTAAATGCAAAGTCCATACCAGACGCCTATCCAATACCCCGAATACATCATATTCTAGACCGCCTCCGTGATGCAAAATACATCAGCAGCCTAGATCTGAAAAATGGCTATTGGCAGATTCCTATGGACGAGGGTAGTAAGCAATTCACGGCGTTTACGGTACCAGGTCGTGGTCTGTTCCAATGGAAGGTGATGCCTTTCGGGCTACACTCAGCCCCAGCGACCTTTCAGCGAGCGTTTGACCAAGTTATTGGTCCTGAAATGGAACCACACGCATTTGCATACTTGGATGACATAATCGTCACCGGAAACTCATTTCATCAACATATGATGAATTTAAAAGAAGTTTTTCGAAGACTCCGGGCAGCAAATTTGAAGATAAACGTCGAGAAATGCGAATTCTTCCAACAAGAGACGACATATTTAGGTCATGTCGTAAGTAGCCAAGGAATACACACCGACCCCGAGAAAATATCAGCGATCAAGCAGTTAGAGGCCCCTACGAACACGAAAGAGTTACGGCGAGTCCTGGGAATAGCCTCGTGGTATAGACGCTTTGTCCCGGAATTCTCAACCATTGTGCACCCACTTACGACACTGTTGGGAAAAGGAAAACATTGGAAGTGGGGTGACAGCCGGCAGGAAGCATTTGAAACCCTTAAAGCCAAACTAACCGAGGCACCAATCTTGGCGTGCCCAAACTTTAACGAGAAGTTTACTCTACAAACGGATGCCAGCGACTACGGGCTTGGAGCAGTACTGACGCAAGGTCAAGGAGACGAAGAGAGAGTTATCGCGTATGCCAGCCGACACCTTAACAAAGCAGAGCGGAACTACTCACCAACGGAAAAAGAATGTCTCGCCATAGTATGGGCAATCCGTAAAATGCGACCTTACCTTGAAGGCTACAAGTTCACAGTGATCACGGATCACTTATCGCTGAAATGGCTAAATTCAATAGAAAGTCCGTCTGGACGCGTAGCCAGGTGGGCACTGGAACTTCAACAGCACACGTTCGATATACAATATCGCAGAGGAAAATTGAACGTGGTCGCTGACCCCTTATCTCGACAGCCTCTCGAGACGGTGCGTAAAACAACAACCGAAGATGCCACAGACGGTACTTGTAATTGGTTACTGAAGAAGACTAATGAAGTCTTAGAAAGCCCAGCCAAGTTCCCAGACTACATCATAGAAGACGGACAGATGTGCCGACACATAGCGAGCCAAGCAAACGATGAAGATTGTGTTCCATGGAAACTTTGTGTACCCACCTATGCGAGAGAAAGAGTTCTGAAAGAAAACCATGATAGTCCGTGTGCCGGTCACCTAGGCATACGAAAAACAATTGCAAGAGTAGCCAATAGATATTATTGGCCAGGTATGTTCCGTGATATCGGCCGTTACGTGCGTCGCTGCGAATCATGCCAAAGATATAAACCAAGCCAACAAAGTCCTGCTGGTAAGATGCTTACCCAAATCGCGGACGAGCCTTGGTCAATCTTGTGTGCCGATTTCGTGGGACCACTGCCCCGATCTAAGCATGGTAACACCATGCTCCTGGTGTTTTTCGACAAGTTCTCGAAATGGACTGAAGTGATCCCACTCCGTAAGGCAATCAGCAGTCACCTCCAACGCGCGTTTCGAGAGCGTATCTTAGCACGATTTGGCGTCCCAAAGGTCCTAGTTACGGACAATGGCGCCCAATTTACGAGTCGAACTTTCAAAAAGTTTTTAGCCGAGCTGGGAGTGAAACATCAATTCACTGCTCCGTATACACCCCAGGAAAATCCAGCGGAACGGGCAAACCGAACTATCAAGACGATGATAGCACAGTTTACTGGTGAACAACAACGCGTCTGGGACGAACTGCTCCCAGAGATTTCACTAGCCATGAACACGAGTGTCTCTGAAACCACAGGATATAGCCCAGCCTTCCTTACTCAAGGACGTGAACTCCGCTTACCAAAGACGTTATATGATGAGCAAACATTTGGCACTGGACAAGAGCCTCAAACAGCACTTGAGAGACAAAACAAGCTAAAAGAAACTTTCGAGATTGTACGCCGTAACCTAGAACGGGCTGCGCAAGACCAAGCCCGACATTACAATCTGCGAAGACGGAACTGGAGCCCAAAGATTGGTGAAGTCGTCTTGATCAAACAACATCACAATGTTGTTTGATTGCAGATGGCAGATGGGTTGCAGATGAGTTGCAGATGGGTTGGGTTGCAGATGGCGCCATCTGCGTCAACAACTGAGCCGCAGCTTCACCTGCGATATCAACTGCGTTGCAGCGCCATCTGCATCAACAACTGCGCCGCAGCTTCACCTGCGATATCAACTGCGTTGCAGCGCCATCTGCGTCAACAACTGCGCCGCAGCTTCACCTGCGATATCAACTGCGTTGCAGCGCCATCTGCGTCAACAACTGCGCCGCAGCTTCACCTGCGATATCAACTGCGATGCAGCGCCATCTGCGTCAACAACTGCGCCGCAGCGACACCTGCGATATCAACTGCGTTGCAGCGCCATCTGCGTCAACAACTGCGCCGCAGCTTCACCTGCGATATCAACTGCGTTGCAGCGCCATCTGCGTCAACAACTGCGCCGCAGCTTCACCTGCGAAATCAACTGCGTTGCAGCGCCATCTGCGTCAACAACTGCGCCGCAGCTTCACCTGCGAAATCAACTGCGATGCAGCGCCATCTGCGTCAACAACTGCGCCGCAGCTTCACCTGCGATATCAACTGCGTTGCAGCGCCAGCTGCGTCAACAACTGAGGATGCAGCGCCATCTGCGTCAACAACTGCGCCGCAGCTTCACCTGCGATATCAACTGCGATGCAGCGCCATCTGCATCAACAACTGCGCCGCAGCTTCACCTGCGATATCAACTGCGTTGCAACGCCATCTGCGTCAACAACTGTGCCGCAGCTTCACCTGCGATATCAACTGCGTTGCAGCGCCATCTGCGTCAACAACTGCGCCGCAGCTTCACCTGCGATATCAACTGCGCTGCAGCGCCATCTGCGTCAACAACTGAGATCGCAGCTACACCCACGTCAACAACTGCGCCGCAGCGACACCTGCGATATCAACTGCGTTGCAGCGCCATCTGCGTCAACAACTGCGCCGCAGCGACACCTGCGATATCAACTGCGTTGCAGCGCCATCTGCGTCAACAACTGCGCCGCAGCGACACCTGCGATATCAACTGCGTTGCAGCGCCATCTGCGTCAACAACTGCGCCGCAGCTTCACCTGCGATATCAACTGCGTTGCAGCGCCATCTGCGTCAACAACTGCGCCGCAGCTATACCTGCGTTATCAACTGCGTTGCAGCGCCATCTGCGTCAACAACTGCGCCGCAGCGACACCTGCGATATCAACTGCGTTGCAGCGCCATCTGCATCAACAACTGCGCCGCAGCGACACCTGCGATATCAACTGAGGCCGCAGCTACACCTGCGTCAACAACTGAGATCGTAGCTACACCAGCGCCAACAACTGAGGCTGCAGCGACATCTGCGTCAACTGAGAACGCAGCTAGACCTGCGTCAACTGAAAACGCAGTTAGACCTGCATCAGCGAACCGTAGCGTGCAAAACGGACAACACCAGATGCAAATCGCAGGCAGACCAAACACGTGCAGCTACGTATAGCAATGTGCACCGCTGCAGGCATAGCGAAACATCATCGTGCATGGCTACACGTACACAGCTGGTTACCCACTGCATGCATCGCAGCTGTGACGTGTATGTATCCAACTGCAGCGTAGCTACACACACACACTAACAACACCTTTGCACACTGAAGATACCCAGCAGCGCAGCGAACTGCAGCTAGGCAGCGACGTCCACATATCGCTGCCTGCAACAATGCCCATCCATATGCATGGCATCTGCCTGCCGGCAGATCTGCATCGGATGCAGTCACATGTGCACATATGGACCAATATAGCCCATGTGCAGATATGGACCGGGACGGTCCATGTGCAATATTTCATAAAGGTTATTTACTTACCATGCCAAGTATGTACCCCAATATTCACAGGGCTAGCGCTCGCGGCGCAGCCACGCACAAAATAATCCTAGGTCAGCGTCCGCGACGCAGCCTTAGAACGACACCAAGACCAGCGCCTGCTGCGCAGCCACGTTGCAAGAACACCGTGGCCATCGCCCACGGCGCAGCTTGGACCACGAGGATCAACGTTGGGATTCCAAGAAGGAATTCCAAGGTTGGTCAAAAACCCGAAGATGAACCGGTTCACCACACTGAAAACCTAGACCGGCAGAGAAAAGGAGAACACAGAAAACAGCGCCAGCATAGCGCTCACTATAATGCTGCATTTTTTTTTGAATGATCACATCTTTCCACAAATCATTAATTTTTATATGCAACACAACAAAACTGGCTGGAATGCCCGGTGGAGCACCCACTCCCTCTGCAGTAGGAACCGATGGCTGGACGGACATCTATGTCTTCATCCATCGGTGGCCCAGCTAAGTGCTTGCTCCGGTGTCACTGGACGCAAGAGGTTCTGCGGCTAGAATTCCGAGCCGACTCCATGGCTTATGATACAGTCCTCGTGATCGCTAGAAAATTATATACAATTAATATGAATAAAATATTTATTTTAGTTAATAATAATAATAAACTTACCTCTTGATGTCCACTCGTACAAGCACGTTGCCATTTTGTAAACAAATGGCGAAACGTCAAAACATGGAAAACGACAATAACAAGTGTTAGCAAGTGCTGCCAAGTATCATGAAGAAAAGGGCCAATTCACACGGTCTAATGATAAATTTCTTGGAAAAGGGTGTGTTCAGAAAATGATATGTAAGATCATCAAGAAAGAAGTCTTGGATCATAATTCGTGACGATCAGTCTTTGACTATATTCAGTGTGCGAGAAAAGTCAGTACGTGATTATCAACGTTCAGTGCGAAGCAGAGTGAAGAATAGCAGCAAGCAGAGTCCAAAGAAATAGCGAAAGAACAACAAGCAGAATCTGCATCGAGGAGCTGCAGCAACCACAAAGGAAAAACAAGGTAAACTAGGAAGCGAGTGCAGAGTCGGTGGCTTGTAGGCCCACCTGCAAACAGTATCAGGCAGAGTCGGTGGCTTGTAGGCCCATCTGCAAACAGCATCAAGCAGAGTCGGTGGCTTGTAGGCCCACCTGCGCAGAACGGCGAGCAGAGTCAGCGGCTTGTAGGCCCACCTGCAAAGTAGCAGAAAACAGAGTCGGTGGCTTGTAGGCCCACCTGTTTAAAACCTTTTTGTTAGCAGTGCCCGTGGCTTGTAAGCCCGCCTGCTCAAATTAAACACTAGTCCGTGGCTTGTAAGCCCGCGTGTTTATTTATTTTTCCAGCTAGCAGTGTCGGTGGCTTGTAGGCCCAACTGCTAGACGACGGCGGAGCAGATCGGCGAAGCAGCAGGAGAAGCAGTGGAAAACACAAGCAATTGATATATTCAAAATATATATAACATATATTATAGGAATTAAACAAGAAAACAATAAAACATTGTTAAATCTAGATAACTATAAACAAAAACCACACGTGTTATTAATTCTTGTCACGAACCCTGGAATCCCGCTGAGCGTACCTCAGCGTTAAAGAAAGAACCCAGGGAGGTTCGTTACAAGTGGCGCCCGAGCAGGGAATGCCCGGTGGCCATCACTAGCGCCATCTGCGTCAACAACTGCGTTGCAGCGCCATCTGCGTCAACAACTGCGCCGCAGCTTCACCTATGATATCAACTGCGTTGCAGTGCCATCTGCGTCAACAACTGTGCCGCAGCTTCACCTGCGATATCAACTGCGTTGCAGCGCCATCTGCGTCAAAAACTGAGATCGCAGCTACACCTGCGTCAACAACTGAGATCGCAGCTATACCTGCGTTACCAACTGCGTTGCAGCGCCATCTGCGTCAACAACTGCGCCGCAGCTTCACCTGCGATATCAACTGCGTTGCAGCGCCATCTGCGTCAACAACTGTGCCGCAGCTTCACCTGCGATATCAACTGCGATGCAGCGCCATCTGCGTCAACAACTGCGCCGCAGCGACACCTGCGATATCAACTGCGTTTCAGCGCCATCTGCGTCAACAACTGCGCCGCAGCTTCACCTGCGATATCAACTGCGTATGCAGCGCCATCTGCGTCAACAACTGCGCCGCAGCTATACCTGCGTTACAAACTTCGATGCAGCGCCACCTGCGTCAACAACTGCGCCGCAGCTTCACCTGCGATATCAACTGCGTTGCAGCGCCATCTGCGTCAACAACTGCGCCGCAGCGACACCTGCGATATCAACTGCGTTGCAGCGCCATCTGCGTCAACAACTGCGCCGCAGCTTCACCTGCGATATCAACTGCGTTGCAGCGCCATCTGCGTCAACAACTGCGCCGCAGCGACACCTGCGATATCAACTGCGTTGCAGCGCCATCTGCGTCAACAACTGTGCCGCAGCTTTACCTGCGTTATCAACTTCGTTGCAGCGCCATCTGCGTCAACAACTACGCCGCAGCCTCACCTGCGATATCAACTGCGTTGCAGCGCCATCTGCGTCAACAACTGCGCCGCAGCTTCACCTGCGATACCAACTGCGATGCAGCGCCACCTGCGTCAACAACTGCGCCGCAGCTTCACCTGCGATATCAACTGCGTTGCAGCGCCATCTGCGTCAACAACTGCGCCGCAGCTATACCTGCGTTATCAACTTCGTGGCAGCGCCATCTGCGTCAACAACTGCGCCGCAGCGACACCTACGATATCAACTGAGGCCGCAGCTACACCTGCGTCAACAACTGAGATCGTAGCTACACCAGCGCCAACAACTGAGGCTGCAGCGACATCTGCGTCAACTGAGAATGCAGCTAGACCTGCGTCAACTGAAAACCCGCATCAGCGAACCGCAGCGTGCAAAACGGACAACACCAGATGCAAATCGCAGGCAGACCAAACACGTGCAGCTACGTATAGCAAGGTGCACCGCTGCAGGCATAGCAAAACATCATCGTGCATGGCTACACGTACACAGCTGGTTACCTACTGCATGCATCGCAGCTGTGAAGTGCATGTATCCAACTGCAGCGCAGCTACACACACACAATAACACCTCTGCACACTGAGGATACGCAGCAGCGCAGCGAACTGCAGCTAGGCAGCGACGTCCACATATCGCTGCATGCAACAATGCACATCAAGAGCATGGCATCTGCCTGCCGGCAGATCTGCATCGGATGCAGCCACATGTGCACATATGGACCAATATAGCCCATGTGCAAATGTGAACCGGGACGGTCCATGTGCAATATTTCATAAAGGTTATTTACTTACCATGCCAAGTATGTACCCCAATATTCACAGGGCTAGCGCTCGCGGCGCAGCCATGCAAAAAAAGAATCCAAGGTCAGCGTCCGCGACGCAGCCTTAGACCGACACCAAGACCAGCGCCTGCTGCGCAGCCACGTTGCAAGAACACCGTGGCCAGCGCCCAAGGCGCAGCTTGGACAACGAGGATCAACATTGGGATTCCAAGAAGGAATTCCAACGTTGGTCAAAAACCCGAAGATGAACCGGTTCACCACACTGAAAACCTAGACCGGCAGAGAAAAGGAGAACACAGAAAACAGCGCCAGCATAGCGCTCACTATAATACTACATTTTTTTTGAATGATCACATATTTCCACAAATCACTTATTTTTATATCCAACACAACAACGCTGACTGGAATGCCCGGTGGAGCACCCACTCCCTCTGCAGTAGGAACCGATGGCTGGACGGACATCTATGTCTTCATCCATCGGTGGCCCAGCTAAGTGCTTGCTCTGGTGTCACTGGACGCAAGAGGTTCTGCGGCTAGAATTCCGAGCCGACTCCATGGCTTATGATACAGTCCTCGTGATCGCTAGAAAATTATATACAATTAATATGAATAAAATATTTATTTTAGTTAATAATAATAATAAACTTACCTCTTGATGTCCACTCGTACAAGCACGTTGCCATTTTGTAAACAAATGGCGAAACGTCAAAACATGGAAAACGACAATAACAAGTGTTAGCGAGTGCTGCCAAGTATCAAGGTCAAAGGCGGGGCATTGGATTTTGTATGGGTTCCATGGAACATTTGGACCAAATAGGTGATTCTATGGCCAATCGGATGCAATGGGATTATCTGAGGTCACAGGAAGGTAATTGGAACTTTTAATGGTTCCATGGAACATTTGGACCAAAATGGGTGATTCTCTGGCCAATCGGATGCAATGGGATTATCTAAGGTCAAAGGCGGGTCATTGGAACTTTTATGGGTTCAATGGAACATTTGGACCAAAATGGGTGATTCTATGGCCAATCGGATGCAATGGGATTATCTGAGGTCAAAGGCGGGGCATTGGATTTTGTATGGGTTCCATGGAACATTTGGACCAAATAGGTGATTCTATGGCCAATCGGATACAATGGGATTATCTGAGGTCACAGGAAGGTAATTGGAACTTTTAATGGTTCCATGGAACATTTGGACCAAAATGGGTGATTCTCTGGCCAATCGGATGCAATGGGATTATCTAAGGTCAAAGGCGGGTCATTGGAACTTTAATGGGTTCCATGGAACATTTGGACCAAAATGGGTGATTGTATGGCCAATCGGATGCAATGGGATTATCTGAGGTCACAGGAAGGTCATTGGAACTTTTAATGGTTCCATGGAACATTTGGACCAAAATGGGTGATTCTATGGCCAATCGGATGCAATGGGATTATCAAAGGTCATAGACGGGTCATTGGAACTTTTAATGGTCCCATGGAACATTTGGACCAAACTGGGTGATTCTATGGCCAATCGGATGCAATGGGATTATCTGAGGTCATAGGAAGGTAATTGGAACTTTTATTAGTTCCATGGAACATTTGGACCAAACTGGGTGATTCTATGGCCAATCGGATGCAATGGGATTATCTGAGGTCACAGGAAGGTCATTGCAACTTTTAATGGTTCCATGGAACATTTGGACCAAAATGGGTGATTCTCTGGCCAATCGGATGCAATGGGATTATCTAAGGTCAAAGGCGGGTCATTGGAACTTTTATGGGTTCCATGGAACATTTGGACCAAAATGGGTGATTCTATGGCCAATCGGATGCAATGGGATTATCTGAGGTCACAGGAAGGTCATTGGAACTTTTAATGGTTCCATGGAACATTTGGACCAAAATGGGTGATTCTATGGCCAATCGGATGCAATGCGATTATCTGAGGTCATAGGCGGGTCATTGGAAGTTTTAATGGTCCCATGGAACATTTGGACCAAAATGGGTGATTCTATGGCCAATCGGACGCAATGGGATTATCTGAGGTCATAGGCGGGTCATTGGAACTTATATGGGTTCCATGGAACATTTGGACCAAAATGGGTGATTCTATGGCCAATCGGATGCAATGCGATTATCTGAGGCCAAAGGCGGGTCATTGGATTTTTTAATGGTTCCATGGAACATTTGGACCAAAATGGGTGATTCTATGGTCAATCGGATGCAATGGGATTATCTGAGGTCAAAGGCGGGGCATTGGAACTTTTATGGGTTCCATGGAACATTTGGACCAAAATGGGTGATTCTATGGCCAATCGGATGCAATGGGATTATCTGAGGTCACAGGAAGGTAATTGGAACTTTTAATGGTTCCATGGATTATTTGGACCAAAATGGGTGATTCTATGGCCAATCGGATGCAATGGGATTATCTAAGGTCAAAGGCGTGTCATTGGAACTTTTAATGGTCCCATGGAATATTTGGACCAAAATGGGTGAATCTATGGCCAATCGGATGCAATGGGATTATCTGAGGTCATAGACGGGTTATTGGAACTTTTAATGGTCCCATGGAACATTTGGACCAAAATGGGTGATTCTATGGCCAATCGGATGCAATGGGATTATCTGAGGTCACAGGAAGGTCATTGGAACTTTTATGGGTTCCATGGAACATTTGGACCAAAATGGGTGATTCTATGGCCAATCGGATGCAATGGGATTATCTAAGGTCAAAGGCGGGTCATTGGAACTTTTATGGGTTCCAAGGAACAATTCGACCAAAATGGGTGATTCTATGGCCAATCGGATGCAATGGGATTATCTGAGGTCAAAGGCGGGTCATTGGAACTTTTATGGGTTCCATGGAACATTTGGACCAAAATGGGTGATTCTATGGCCAATCGGATGCAATGGGATTATCTGAGGTCACAGGAAGGTAATTGGAACTTTTAATGGTTCCATGGAACAGTTGGACCAAAATGGGTGATTCTATGGCCAATCGGATGCAATGGGATTATCTAAGGTCATAGACGGGTCATTGGAACTTTTATGGGTTCCATGGTACATTTGGACCAAAATGGTTGATTCTATGGCCAATCGGATGCAATGGGATTATCTGAGGTCATAGGCGGGTCATTGGAACTTTTATGAGTTCCATGGAACATTTGGACCAAAATGGGTGATTCTATGGCCAATCGGATGCAATGGGATTATCTGAGGTCACAGGAAGGTCATTGCAACTTTTAATGGTTCCATGGAACATTTGGACCAAAATGGGTGATTCTATGGCCAATCGGATGCTATGGGATTATCTGAGGACAAAGGCGGGTCATTGGAACTTTTATGGGTTCCAAGGAACAATTCGACCAAAATGGGTGATTCTATGGCCAATCGGATGCAATGGGATAATCTGAGGTCACAGGAAGGTAATTGGAACTTTTAATAGTTCCATGGAACATTTGGACCAAAATGGGTGATTCTATGGCCAATCGGATGCAATGGGATTATCTAAGGTCATAGACGGGTCATTGGAACTTTTATGGGTTCCATGGTACATTTGGACCAAAATGGTTGATTCTATGGCCAATCGGATGCAATGGGATTATCTGAGGTCATAGGCGGGTCATTGGAACTTTTATGAGTTCCATGGAACATTTGGACCAAAATGGGTGATTCTATGGCCAATCGGATGCAATGGGATTATCTGAGGTCACAGGAAGGTCATTGCAACTTTTAATGGTTCCATGGAACATTTGGACCAAAATGGGTGATTCTATGGCCAATCGGACGCAATGGGATTATCTGAGGACATAGGCGGGTCATTGGAACTTGTATGGGTTCCATGGAACATTTGGACCAAAATGTGTGATTCTATGGCCAATCGGATGCAATGCGATTATCTGAGGCCAAAGGCGGGTCATTGGAACTTTTATGTGTTCCATGGAACATTTGGACCAAAATGGGTGATTCTATGGTCAATCGGATGCAATGGGATTATCTGAGGTCAAAGGCGGGGCATTGGATTTTTTATGGGTTCCATGGAACATTTGGACCAAAATGGGTGATTCTATGGCCAATCGGATGCAATGGGATTATCTAAGGTCAAAGGCGTGTCATTGGAACTTTTAATGGTCCCATGGAACATTTGGACCAAACTTGGTGATTCTATGGCCAATCGGATGCAATGGGATTATCTGAGGTAATAGGCGGGTCATTGGAACTTTTAATGGTCCCATGGAACATTTGGACCAAAATGGGTGATTCTATGGCCAATCGGATGCAATGGGATTATCTGAGGTCAAAGGCGGGTCATTGGAACTTTTATGGGTTCCATGGAACATTTGGACCAAAATGGGTGATTCTATGGCCAATCGGATGCAATGCGATTATCTGAGGCCAAAGGCGGGTCATTGGAATTTTTATGGGTTCCATGGAACATTTGGACCAAAATGGGTGATTCTATGGCCAATCGGATGCAATGGGGTTATCTGAGGTCACAAGCGGGTCATTGGAACTTTTAATGGTTCCATGGAATATTTGGACCAAAATTGATGATTATATGGCCAATCGGATGCAATGGGATTATCTGAGGTCACAGGCGGGTCATTGGTACTTTTATGTGTTCCATGAGACGTTTCGAACAAACTTTATGATTCTATAGCCAATCGGACGCAATGGGATTTTCTGAGGTCTTTGTCACTTTTATGAATTCTACGTAGCATTTAGACATAAATGGATGATTCTGTGGTCAAGCGGATGTAACTGGACTATCTGAGGTCTAGGCTGGGTCATTGAAACTTTAATGGATTTCATATTAAAATAACATTTTTGAGAGAAAACATTAATTTATATTTAGTTTTTTGGAAGAACACTGGGGACGTCTAGATTTTGTTCAATCATCACGATTTGTAAAAAATTTTACTTCAATTTTTTACGTTTCGAGTTTTAGTTATTTTAATTTTACTGCCTCAGTTGTTGGTAACGACATTACATTTTGGTAATGAAATTAATAATGTTTACTGTTAATGCATGATGAGTTTATATATTTAGCCACTTTGCCTATTGTACATGATTATATAAAATTCCAAGGCAATCAATAAGAAGTTAACTCCAATCGCGCGTCGTAGCTGACACGCACACTTTTTTAATTGTTGTTGTGAAATGCCAGGCAACTTTTGGGATTTTATTTTTAAAAATTTTGTCCATATTCATTGATCAATTATTTGTATTCATACAAACAAACATGTATTTATTTATGTTTAGAATTGAACATTTTTTCCAAAAAAAATTATTTTTATATCACTATTTTCAAATTGATTGTCAAATATTTTTAATAAGCAATTTTTAATTCAGTTCGATTGTGTTAATTTGAATTTACTGAATAGCATGAGGTTTAAAAGTGTATACTTCCAGTGAATGTGTGTTCTTAAATTTTGTTTGCACTGCTTTTTTCCGCAGGTACAGAATAGGGCCCCTGGTTTCTAATCAAAACCTTTTCTCCAACGTTAAATGTTTCTGTTTTGGAACCTTTGTCATAGTGTTCTTTTGATTTTTCTTTTTTATACTTCAAGGTTTGGTCTGCAATTTTGAATCCGTGTTGTAGACGTGCCTTTAACTCATTTGCATAATGGTCCAATCAGTCTCGCATGGCATAGCAGGGTATGGAGCATAGATAAGCAGCTAGCACATAGCAAAAAATTATGCAAAACATGATAAAACGTAGCACTCATCAAACAATTTCACAACAGCTGTTTCGCTATAAATTTGCTCGCTGCGCACCTATTAATTTTCCATCATCTATATTTCCTTAAAAAAATATCAAAAAAACACTTTTGACGCAATAAAACAACCTTATATTACAATTCACCATAACTTGATCAACAAATAGCTTGTTCAACAAAAAGCTACACAATTAAATTAAACAGAAACAAATCACACCCATGGAAAAATACACAGATATCAAAATGAAATAGAAATTCTGTGTTTATCTATGTATCAGATATGTATTTCTGTTTTTATCTGACCGCCGACATGTGACGTCATGTTTTGCATAATCGGTTTCACCCAAATGGCATAATACACTGCACGAATTAATGATAAGACCAATTTTAAAGAATAAAAATTTTTTATTGTAATAAAGCTACTGTATATATTTGTTGTGAAATATTTAGTAAAAGTAATATTCACTGTATTTTCTTGAAGAAAACAAATTCCATTAACTTAAACTATATTTAAAAATAAATTAAAATCTGTTTCATACGAACAAATGATAAGACCAAATAAAGAAAAGTATGTCAATTATTATAATTATCAATTTTAGTATTTAGTATGAGAACCCTTATTAATAATAACTTCTTGGAGACGCCGAGGCATTGAGTTTATAAGTGTCTTTATAGTTATTTGTTCAATTTTATCCCACTCGGCAGTTATTGAAGTTTTAAGGCTTTTTACATTTTCAAATTGTCTGCCAGTCCAATATGGCCAGTCCAAAATGGGCACATTACGATCTTTTAAAAACTCTTTAGTAGCCTTTGATGAATGAATTGCGGCATTATCTTGTTGGAAAATCCACTCACCTTCAGCAATTGCATCCCCAAAATTCAAAAGAACTTCATCTAGTAGTTCTATATACTTTAGGCTATTCATTTTTGTCGAAATAAAACAAATGGGAGACGTTGCAATAACCCCAATTGCAGCCCACACAATTAGGGATCCACCTCCAAAGTTACGGGGCATTCTTTCTTGCTTATTTTGACGCTTATAGCGCCAGTACAGCTGACAGCCATCAGGTCCATTCAAATTAAATGTTTTTTCATCAGAAAAAATAACATTGGACCACTCTTCTTCCCAAAAGTGGTGCTTTTCTGCAAATGCTAACCTGGCTTGCTTGTGTCGTGCTGTTAACTTTGGCTTAGCTATACGTTTTGTGTACTTAAGGTTGGTGTCATCCCTAAGAATCTTTTGCACCCATCGTACAGATACATTCACATTAAGGATACGAACTTTATCAGCTGGACTAGTTGATTTATTCACCGCTAATCGCTTAATCTCACGAATATCTCTGGCACTAAGTTTAGATGGTCGGCCACTACTTTTCTGTTTTCCATATTTTTCCTTCAGTTTTAGGTAGTGAATAACCACAGTCTTACTTCTATTTATTCTAGCTGCAATATCTCTTGTTGTCAAACCATTTTCTCGATAGGCTACTATTTTTCCTTGTTCTTTCTCACTTAGCTGTGTACCACGACCCAGTTTTTAAATATGTGCTGATAAATGTACCAATACTACATTTAACTTGTTATAAAAATCTAAATAATTAAATTATTACCTTTTATTTCAACAAAAATAGTCAACTAAAACTTATTTTAATATAGAAAACGCGTCTGGTCTTATCAATACTTCGCTCTGCAAAAATATCAAACGTTGTAAAGCATGCAAACAACATTATAAAATTTAAAGAAAGTAAAGTTACACGAATAAGCTATGTCCACATTTTGTCATTATATAGAGTTGCCAGCGTTCTTTTTATTTTTACACTCAAGAAAATGTGCTTTTATGTTTGGTCTTATCATTAGTTCGTCCAGTGTAAAAATTTCCCATGTGACACTTGTTCAGTCATGCGCTGATGTGCCATGCGAGACTGATTGGACCATTATTTTCGTAATTATAGTTTAATGATGGATCTTTTTGTAAAGTGGATGTAATTTTTGCAGGGTATACATAGAGTAATTCATGAGGACTATAATTAATGCTACTGTGGGGCGTGTTGTTGAAAACAAATATTGCATAAGGGATCCAATCGTCCCAAGTGACAGGGTCATTATTGACATAATGCCTAAGGTATTCCGCAAGAGTACGATGGCTTCTTTCGAGTGCTCCGTTTGTTTATGGATGAAATGGAGTTGTTTGTAATTTTGTTAATTTTTAATACCTTGCAAGAAAATTAGTACCTTGATCAGTTAAGGAGGGACATAACATTCGCGGCAGAGAAAACAGACCTTTTTAAAAATTCATAACTCAGTCCAAAACAAACATTTTTCCAAAATGTATTTTTATTATTGTAGAGAATTGAACAAATAACGAGAAAAACCATTAAAAAATTTATTTTTCACTCCAACATGGTTTTATAGAGCTCCAAACTGGCGGCAGAGAAAAACGGGGCCTCGTGGTTGCAGCGCTGGGAGTCGCAAAAATTATCCGATCTGGAAAAAATGACGTATGACAGGAGCTTTTTTTTAAATTTTTTTCCAATTTTTGGTGATGTTCCAAATTTGAAAGTGTGTTCTTTTTAAAAAATATTGACTTTGAAAATTCATGCAAAATCGAAAAAAAAATGTACAAAAAAAGCTAGTGTCATACGATAGCGAATCAAGTTTAAAAAATACAAAAAAAAAAAAATGTCGTCAAAAAATGAACCCGCTAGTGCCGCAACCAGTACGAAAAACATGGTTTCGCGATAAACGCGTTCAAAGTTTGCGAACAAAGAAAAAAAAGAGCGAAAATTAAAAATGCGCTCTCACTAATCCGGCTGTAACTTTTGAAGCCGTAAGAATTTTTCCATCTTAAATTCTTAAGAATATTTACTAAAATACAAAATTATAAAAAAACTCGCGTGTAGCAACGTACACGTCGCAGAAGTGAAACTTCTTTAACAGTAAGAAATAAGAGATTTTAGTGTGAAATACAGAGAGAAAGTATCTGAAAAAAAATTCAATCAATACGAAATGGAATAATAATCTTTTGATTCAATATTTGCATCC
The DNA here is from genome assembly GCA_958299015.1 of Tetanocera ferruginea. Classification (NCBI taxonomy): domain Eukaryota; kingdom Metazoa; phylum Arthropoda; class Insecta; order Diptera; family Sciomyzidae; genus Tetanocera; species Tetanocera ferruginea. The sequence continues at coordinate 70,554,063 of OY282640.1, forward strand.
AGGGGTCGTATCGGCTATGGTTTTTATCGAAAGTGTCAGATATTAACTTTTATCCAGGGGTTGAAATAACAGTTATTTGAATTGTAATTTTTTGTTCAAAAATATTTTGTTTTTGAACAAAAAAAATATTATACAAAAATTTTGTTCTGATTATGAACAAAAAATTTGGGTTTACAATTTTTTTGCTCTTTGAACGATATTTATTTTTTGCACAATATAAATTTTGTTCAATTTTTTTTGTTCATTTGAAAAATTTTGATGTTAATTTTATAAGGTTTCAAAGAAATTCAGTCGATATTATTTTTTGTATATTGGATATAATACAATAGACTGGGTTGATTGGTAAACCGATGTTGCTTGGTCAAATTTCGGTTCGGTATGAATAGTTATTAAAGAAAAAAAAAGGGGGCAAAGGGTGCAGTTTACCCTATCACACCATCAATTTCGTGAATGTTTTCTTAAGGAATTTTGTTCAAATAATGTTCAACAGCAAAACAAAATATGCCTGAAATGAAATCCTTGAACCCGATTCAGCCTAAAAATGGTCTTATATGTATACTTTTTCATAAAAAAATGTAACATAACAAATTCCTATGCAACAAATTTGCATAGGCAACACCTCACAACATTCAAGGTACAATCTTATCGTTGGTGCGTATATATTTTTGACCATCACGACTGAACCTATGCATCTTATATTCACACCATATTTTTGTGTGGTGCTCCAAAATATTTTATTTTTGTTAAATCCCCCTATTTGGCACAAAAAAGGCAAAAAATAAAATTCAATTATTCAAAAATAAAAGTAAATTCAACTATCTTTATAGTGATTTAAATTTAATGGTTGTATGCAGGTAGATGTGTCAGTGGGCGGGTTCCAAAAAATTCAATAGTGCAGATCCTTGGGTCAACTTTAATATGTGCACAAAGCTTAAGACTCACTCATATTTCTAAATTTACAGCATTCATTTTATCAAATCCTGCTACGCAAATAAGTGTTGAAAGAAGCTTTTCAGCGTTCAAATTTATTTGAAATGACTATCGGTTAAAATTATCGTAGAAAAATCTCGAAAATATATTATTAGTAAGGATTAACACCAAAAATCCTAAATACATTCTATAAAATCAAATATGCAAGAAAAAGTCTTTTAATTTAACTGTATTACAATTTTATGATTTTTTTTATGTAAAAAAGTTACTTCTTCATACTTTTATACCACAACCTTTTTCTACCAATATGTATTATATATTCTTGCACGAACGAGAACCAAGTTTATTGCGTTTGCTATCGTTTCCAATTTGCGAACTTGAGCTTGAACTCTGATTTTAAATCCTAAAAAAATTTTGATTTTTTTTAGCCTGTGAGCAATATATTTTGTTCAAAAATTTTTTGTTCTTAAACTGATTTTTATTTTTGAACAATATTTTTTTTGTTCATTGAACAATATTTATTTTGAGAACAGAATTTTTTTGTTCATATTTTTTTGGTTAAATTTTGAACTTTTTATTTTGTTCTGTTTTGGATTCAATCCCTGCTTTTATCTCTTTGTTTTTTTTTCCGACAAAAAGAAAAGTTATTTTGAGCCTTATAGTTTTTTGGGCAAATATAACAGTTACTTTTTACTTTTATTTTATCGGTCGAAAATAACACTTATTTTCTGCCGTTTATTTTTTCGGTCAAAAATATCAGGTAGTTTATATTTGAGATCAAGTCGTTTTACCGACTAAAAAAAATGTTGATACCATTATTTTCATCTCATCGGTGAGACATTTTACGCATGGTGTCAACAGTTCAATCTGTCAAGCGGCCTTTAAAACAAACACAAATTGCTTGATAATTGTGACAGAAAAAAACCAAAGATAAAACAAAAGTCAAAAGAAACTTTTATTTTTCCTCAAAAAATACAAGGCAAAAAATAACACTTAAATTTTAACTTTTAAAGAATCAGTCTTAAATTTTAAAGGAACTTAATATTCATGAGGTTGAGGACATTTGTAACATAATGGTATATTTGGAAAAGTCTTTCAACAATTTTTTCATTTGAAAATTGTAAAATAACAGTTATTTTCGTTCCTTGTTTTAGTTCAGTTGGTGTTTTAGTTGCTTTCAAATGTTTTCTCAACATTGTCACTTTTTGAATGTTAGATTGCATAGTACTCGTTGAAGGAGCCTCGGAAAGCAGAACAAATCTTGTTGATTATTGTGTTTTGCTTCCTGATCATAATAATTGCTATGTTGATAGAGGGCCTCATGAAGCAGCGAACGTTGATTGTTGAGTGCATCAACTTGGTTGGCTTTAAAATTTTGTTGAGATGCATCAGTGTGTTTTTTGGGGATTGGTTCTTTGTAGATTCACCAAAATACACTGATGTTTCGTAAAAATGCATTTTGGAACTCAGCCGATGTTGCAATCACCTTACCTTCATCATTAGTTGCAGACCCAGCTGCGGCTACATTCTTAAGAGCTCTAATTCGCTCTCTATATTCACGAACGCGTTCTGCTCCTGTTTTAGCTATTTTTCTATTTTTTTTTTTGTGCATACTTGTAGGATGAATATTAATGTTACGGTTATGTTAATAATGTAATGTTATGCTATGTCTACACAGAGAGTTAAGTTTATTTTAACTAACATTTAACCGAAGTTGTTCACACAGAGATATCGTAGCAGAATTGAGTTAAATTTGCCGACAATGCTGCTGGTGTCTCTGCGTACACATGCGTTTTTTTCTTGCTATGCGAAAGCTCTGCCCATATTTGGATGAAAATTACTTTCTCCACTATTGCCCAAATCCTTTTCGAAGTTCTTTTACTCATTTTTTAAAGAAAATAATAACATATAGTTAAAAAAATGAATTGTATAATTAACGAATCAGCTGTTCTATTTTGACGGTTCTTGTAAAAAAAAGTTTCTTTCATGAAAAATACCACTGAATATAAACATTTATATTATTTTGTAGTGTACTTTTAGGCACTTTTTACATTAAGTCATAAAAACTCAGAATATATCGAGCCATAACCGCGAAAAAGATGTAACCATCAAAACTAAAATTTTAAAGGAGAAGATTTCTTCTAATTATTTTCGTCATAAGATTTTTAGTTATGACAATTTTTTTACACAATCCTTGCATATAAATAATTATTTTATTATAGTTACTATTATTTTATAATTAAAGATAACTGATAATGAAATAAATTAAAAGTTTTGATAAGAAAACAAATTTTTGTAAATTGCTGGTAACACCTTTTTCGCGGTTATGGCTCGATATAATGAGTTAAGTTGAGTTAAATCGTACATTTTTGTACTGGTAACGCAAGAGTTTATTTCTCGTTAAATGGGAAAACTCAGCTGTACTGGTAACTCAAACTTAACTCTCTGTGTAGACGTAGCATTAATGTAAATGTTAATGTTAATGTAATGTTAATGTTAATTATGTTATATTCAGTATGTTACGCGTTCAGTTTTAATTGCATTTTGTTTGGCTGTTTGATATTATTATTCTTCATTATAATTGAAGAATAATGAACATAGCGTTTTTCAGCTATGTCGACTGAACTTCGTCAAATAACACGTTTTATATTCTAGGACATTCTGGAATGACGTCATTTTCTCGGACGAGTTTAAGTTCAATATTTTTGGCTCCGAAGGAATGCAATATGTATGGCGTAAGGCTTATACCGAGCTGAACAATAACCATCTCAAGCTTACAGTAAAACATGGTGGCGGCAGCGTAATTGTTTGGGCCTGTATGGCTGCATCGGGCGTTGGAAAATTATTTTTTATTGGAGGCATTATGGACAAGACAATGTACCTAGATTTTATAAAAGAAAATTTGCTTCAAAGTATCGACACCTTGGGCGTAAGAGAGACATTTCAGTTCTACCAGGACAACGACCCAAAACATAAATCGAGAATCGTCCAGTCATGGTTGATTTGGAATTGCCCGCATCTTATGAATCCGCCTGCACAGTCACCCGACTTAAATGTAATAGAAATTTTGTGGGCAATTTTGGAGAGTGGCGTTCGCAAGCGGAATATTTCCAATAAAAATTAATTAAAAAATGCATTGATGGAGGAATGGCAACAAATACCCCCAGATATTACAAAAAATTAGTAGAGTAAATGGATTAAAGATGTAATTTAACAAAATGGCGGCCACACAAAATATTAAAAAAGACAAACATATTACATTTTCTTAAGATTCAGTGGAGTGCACGAAATAAGCTGTGGCGTTGAATTTTGCTGCTTTTTCAGTTTTTTGTTTACTATCTTTTTAGTAGACTTTTATATAAAGAAATGAAAGTTTATATTTAAATGTATAATTACTAGCAAACAAATGTCGTTTAAATTTTTTCATTACCAGTACTAGTTACCAAGTTATAGCATTTCAAAGTTTAACACATCGTCTGCACGAAATAAGCTGTGAGCCACTGTATATAAAATATATATATAATATAGAGAAAAACAGCTTAGAACTATTATCTCCCGTGCTTCTCAACCGATTTTGATAATTGCTTTTTAAATGAATAAATAAAATAAATGCGATACTAGTATACACAAATTGTTCTTGCAGATTTGCTGTCGCTGGCAAGCTGTAATATGAGCAGTGGTAAATAATCGCCGTCAGCCTAAATTTGCGAGTAAATTCTTGTGCAATATGTGCCCAAGAAATTACTCGCAGTTGCACGAAAAACAGAAAAGAACACCGGTAAGTAAATATTTGATTTACTAATAATTATTTTTATTTATCACTTACTTTTTTTTTCTTCCAATAGGTGGATAAGCACAAGATAAATAATGGTATAGATGGCACGGATGATTTATAATATTAGTAACAAAAGGTAAGATGGTTGAAGAACGCGTCTGATACTTCCAGGAAAATGATCAAGAAGGAGGCCGCCATTAAAGAGACGAAGACACCTCCGAAGCACTCGTTCGGCTATCGAGAATCGATACTCGAACGAGTCGGTAAGTATGTATTGATCTTTTACCTTTTGTGAGCATTAATCTTTTACCTTTTGCATTTAGGGTTGCGGCCTAAACATGCCGGCCCCCTTGCAGTACTACTGTAAGATAAATTTTAAAAATTCTAAAATACCTTAAGCTAGTAAAAAGAGGTTGATTAATTCAGAACATGTCTAATTTTGTTTTCAGTGTCACGTTATAATTTATTGTAATTATTCATATATTGCAAGAATTCAGTGCTTATAAATAATATAAATAGATATAAAAATAAACATAAATAAATTAAAAAATTATGCCCGCTACTGGGAAACGACGCCCGATAACACCCATCCGAAGATGGTGTTTTGAGAAACAATTCCCCCCACACTACTTGGACAGATCCCTGGCTTTATTATTTTTGGGAAGACATCTGCTCCCAACACCATGCTGACCGGAGACGAATAGAAAAAGTCGGGATCAGCAAGCATCAGATTCGAGAATTGTGCTCTGACGCGTCCAAGCTTTCTCGAGGCGTGATTCGTGTGAAATGTCGCAACACTTTCGCTTGGGCCGTCACCGTGTGGTTAGACTCATAGTTCGCTCGGAGGGTTAGGGAGCAAACTTCATGTGAGCCAACCATCCGCATTGACAACCCAAGTTTACGAACTAGTCGGTGCGACACCACGGACATTTCGGCGCATGTATCTACCAGAGCACGAACCCGATGGATGTGACCCTTATCGATCACCTTGACGACCGCCGTGGGGAGGAGCGAAGTCACCTGTTGCAGACATGGCAACGGTGATGGCGAGGGCAGGCGCTGCGCGCCACTATTAGAGCGGCGATGACTGGTGCGGGCTCGTCCTTGCACCCGATGGCGACGTTCATTTTTCACAACGCGAGATCGCCGATTAGAGCGCCTCGTAGGGCGAGACTTCACGGTGCTGCCCTGCAGCGATGGCCGAAACACGCGAGACTCTTCGGCATTCCGAATGCATCGCTCTAATCGCGTCTCGTCGTCTTCTTCTCTGTTTGTCGCCGAATCCCCCTCAACGCTCGATGCTGACGGCAAGGAAAGCCGGTCAGCAACACTCCCTTCGACGCCCGTCCTGCGCTGACGATAAGGTTCAGGCGACTGACGCCTGGCCCCGTCTTGCGCCTGGAGCGGTGACGACTTTTCTTCGTCTTTAGTCCGGCCCAGATGCAGCATGGTGTGATGCTCTCCCTGGCATTTGACGCATCGTCCGTGACTGGCACAATCAACGGTTTTATGATCGGGCGAAAGGCACCTCGCGCAATGCTTGAATAACAGCACTAGCCGCAGTCAATCTGCCACGTTTCCCGTGACGAACGGCTTGCAGAAACGCAATGGGTGACGCGCCAAGCATACGCGACACTTCTTTGGTGCTGGAGGGACTTCATGAACGCTCGACATTTTTGTTGACTAAAAAGAAAGAAATTAAATAAGTTAATTCCCCCTCGATGGAACGGACATAACGAGCAAGGACAACACGCAACAAAAAACCAACACGGACGAACAAGTCACACTACGAAGACGATGGTAAAATTATGAGTTTAACTACTGGCCGCGTAATAATGCCACGTTCCGTGCGCAGATCGGCGACACGGACACGATTGTCAGAGCCTAGATACACCTTCACGACTCTCCCTAAACGCCATTCGGTGGCCGAGAGGTTGTCCGCTTTGATCACCACCAAGTCGTCAATTTTCAGGTCTTCGCGGGGATGTTTCCACTTATTTCGTTTGTGAAGTTCTTTGAGGTAATCATTTTTCCAAATTTGGCAGAACTTCTGGTTCAATGCCTTCAATTTTTGCCAACGATTTATGATAGATATTGGATTTTCGTCAATATCTGGCTCAATTGGAGCAAGTAATGATCCACCTACTAGGAAATGCGCTGGAGTTAAGGGCGCGAGATCATTAGGGTCTGACGACATTGGGCTAAGAGGGCGTGAATTCAAGCATGCTTCGATTCGCGATAGCAATGTTGAGAGCTCCTCAAAGGTATATTTCAAGTCTGAAGCTACTTTACGAAAGTGCAATTTAAAACTTTTGACTCCCGCTTCCCACAGACCTCCCATATGGGGAGCGCCTGCTGGAATAAAGTGCCAAGTTAAGTGTTGGTGAGCAAACTTGGACACCAATTTATCTTTAGAGTCGTTGAGAAAAGTTTTGAAATCTTCTTTAAAGGCTCGCGAGGCACCGACAAAGTTGGTTCCATTGTCCGAATACATTTTCTCCGGACAACCTCTGCGTGCGACAAATCTCGAAAATGCTGTCAAAAAAGTGACAGTGCTGAGATCGCTAGTCGCCTCTAAATGAATTGCCTTTGTAGCAAAGCAGACAAAAACACAAATATAGCCCTTGGTTATGAGACAAGCGCGTCCCGTATAATTTTTGATATCATATGGACCCGTAAAATCAACTCCAGTAGACGCAAACGGGCGAGATAATTTTGTTCGCTCTAGAGGTAAGGATGCCATCATTTGGGTCTGTAACCGCTTGCGGTCGATCACACAGACCTTACAGTTGTGAATAATGGATTTAATCATATTTTTTACTCTGGGAATCCAGTATTGCATTCGAATAAGTCGCAATACAAGCTGGTTCCCACCATGAATAGAGATTTCGTGGGTGAACTTCACGAGTAACTTAGAGAATTGACAATCATATGGTAGAATTACCGGATGACGTTCATCATAAGTGATGTGTTCTGTCTCCGATAAGCGTCCGCCAACCCTAAGTATCTTTTGGCTGTCGAGAAAAGGGTTCAAATTTAAAATTGAACTCTTTGAATCAATAAGACTTTTCTTCGACAACTGGGCATATTCAGATGGAAAGCCCAATTTTTGACTCTCAACAACGAGTCGTTTGGTTGCATCTTTAATTTCTTGCTGTGATATTGCAACAGACTTATGACAGAAATTCCTCTTATGCTGCCCGTGAGTTCTGTGAAAGAATCGTAAAATGTACGATATAACTCGTAAGGCCCGAGGCAATGAAGAAAACCGATCTAAAATATCGTTATTTTTAGTAATAGCTATATGAGCTTTAATCGATTTTGCTTCCATCGTTGTAACATACTCGTCGCTGCGGTTCGGCCACGACTTGGGCTCCTGATGTAGCCATCCCGGTCCATGCCACCACAATGAGCTATCCTTGAGGTTCTGTGGTTCCAGCCCTCTGCTTGCTAAATCCGCTGGATTATCGGCTGAATCCACGTGACTCCAATTTTCTGTGCCCACCTTCTCGCTGATTTTTGCGACACGATTTGCCACAAAAGTGGTCCAGGCGCATGGCTGTTTACGCAACCACGCCAGCACAATGGTTGAATCTGTCCATTAAAACAGTTCATTATTATATGTTTCTAAATTAGTTAGAAACGATTCAACCATTTCCGCTAGCAGAAGTGCTCCACACAACTCAAGCCTGGGCAACGACACCGTCTTGACTGGTGCGACTTTCGTTTTCGCGACGAGGAGATGGACGCATACTCTATCTTCATGCTGAACACGAATGTAAATTGCGGCTCCATATGCTTTCTCCGAAGCATCGCAGAATCCGTGAAACTGGAGCTCGCTTTTCGGAGAGAAATCTACCCAACGTGGAATCCGGATACTGCTGATGTGAGGATAATTTTCCAAGAAACCTTGCCAACGCTGCAAAGTCGACGGGATCAGCTTATCATCCCATCCGATGCCATCTAACCAAACTTGTTGCATCAGGATTTTAGCGATGACAACGACCGGCGCCAACCATCCTGCAGGATCGAAAAGTTTTGCGATCGCTGATAAAACTTCTCGTTTTGAAAATGTACTTTCCTGGTCTAACGGGCGTGCATGGAAGTAGAAGTAGTCAAGCCGGGCATTCCATCGAATGCCCAGTGTTTTTACATTGCTCGTGTCCTCCAGCTCCAGGAAATCTTCACGCAACCGATGACTCTTCGGGATACCTTGCAGTACCTCATCCGAGTTGGCCGTCCACTTCCGCAAGGTAAAACCTGCTGATTCGGCCGCTTTTTCCAAGTCTATTCGAGCTTGGACTGCTGACTCTACGTCATGACCTCCCGCCAATGCGTCATCTACGTACATATGGTGACGCAGAATTTTTGACGCTAGTGGCAAGCTGCTTTCTACATCGTCAGCTAATTGTAAAAGTGTTCGCAGCGCTAGAAATGGGGCACAATTTACCCCGAAAGTGACTGTTTTCAGCTGAAAATCTTGTAGATGATTCCCTGTTTGATCGCGAAAAATTATTCGCTGGAATCGCTGATGGTCTTCAGTCACAAGTATTTGGCGGTACATCTTTTCGATGTCACCATTAAATACGAATTGGAAGAATCGCCACTTCAGGATAAGCAAAGTTAAATCACTTTGCAAGACTGGCCCCGCATGCAGAACATCGTTCAAACTCACACCATTGGATGTAGGGCTTGACGCGTTGAAGACCACCCGAACCTTTGTAGTGGTACTATCTGGTTTCATGACAGCATGATGAGGAAGGTAATAACTATGACTTTGTCTCGGAGAAAGACAAGAAGACACTTCTCTCATATGGCCTAATTCCAGATATTCTTCAAGAACAGCATCATACTCCTTCTTGTACGCTATGTTTTTATTAAGCCTTACCTCATTGCGCAGAAATTGTCGGACCGCAATATAGCGTGAATCACCTAGAGTGGTTTTCTGCGGATAACTTTCCTTAAACGGTAAAGTCACCACATACCGACCATCAGAATTGCGCCTGGTTGTGTTAACATAATTGTCCTCACAAAATTTGTCTGTGATAGTGGACACAACCTTTTGAGGTACCTCCTCCAGCTCCCAAAATGATGCTAGCTGTCGATCAAGTGAAACTTCACTAAAATATGAAACGACAGTCGAGGAGGGAGGTTTCTGCGCGGAGGTTGGAACGGAACCGGTTAAGATCCAGCCGAATATTGTTTCTTGAGCAATAAGTGACCCAAGAATATTTCGACGGATACCGTCAGGAAGAAGTTGTGGGTACAAATCACCACCTAGCAACACATCAACTTGATCGCTGAAGTAGAAACGTTTGTCCGCAAGAACAAGCTCTGGAAAAGCTTGCTGCATCAACGGATCTACTGAGCATGAAGGAAGATTTCCTGTAATTTTTGTGAGAATTAGAGCGCTTGTGGTAAGTTGGATGGTTGGATCAATAGGTGATCCTATGACCAAAGTGCACGCTTTTTGCACTCTGGCTGACACCACATTATTAAGCCCTGAGACTTGAGCGCAAACACGATGAGTAGGAAGCTGAATATGAAGCCTTCTGAGCCAGAATCAATAAGTGCTCTGGCTTTGAACACGTCTCCTCGATGGCAAATATTTATCATCGCGGTTCCCAGCAAAATACCTTTGCTGCTTGAGGCAAAACACGCTTGGTAGTTTTCGCGAGCGCCTGCAGATGTTTGCGATTGCTCTGCAACATGTTGAGTGGACTGTATACTCGTGCTTGGATCTCCCGCATTTGGATGATTATTTGCGCCTCTAAATTCTCTGTGAAGCAACGAATGATGTCGTTGTCCACATGTGGAGCAGTTGTATCCGCTCTTGCAATTTTTAGAAACATGGCTGGTTGATAAACAGTTGAGACAGCAATGCAACCGTCTTGCAGCCGATGATCTGTCATTTACTGACATTGCCAAAAATTTTGGACAGAACTTCAATGCATGCTGCTGGTTTTTACACAGCTTGCAATTATTGTTCGCCACGTTTGCCTGAAAGGTGTTAACCTTCTTCATATTTTGTGGAGGTGCGTTCGGTTTTTGCCCTTTTGGCACCGCGCCTCTAAAGTCGGACACCGTTTCTAGTGTCTGAAAACGACTTGTGAGAAATTTATCAAGGTCAGCCCATTTGGGGATTTCTGCCTTGTTCTCAATCGATTGCTCCCATAAGGAGAGCGTAGTCTCAGGTAATTTTGTAGAGCACAAATACGTAAAAATAACATCCCAGTTGTCAATATTTACTTTATGTATTGTAAGAGCGGATATACAATTATTTATGTCTCTTTGAAGTTTCTTAATTCCACTTCCAGACTCTGTCGCAACCGCTGGCAGGTTAAATAAAACTTTAAGCTGGCTGTTCACCAAAATCCGCTTATTTTCATAGCGGTCTGTCAAGTTCTGCCAGGCTGTTGCAAACCCTTCATGCGTGAGTGGAGATTTTTGAACAATCTCTTTTGCCTCTCCGCGGGTTTTCTGGTTCAAGTGAAATAGTTTTTCCACGGGTGTTAGCCGACTATTTGAAATATAAATAGCCGAAAAAATATCCCGGAAAGAAGGCCATGTTACGTAATCACCATGAAATATTTCAGTATCACATGGTGGTAAATTTATATTGTGGCCAGACATCGGCATAACAAAACTGGAAATATCCGCTTCATTACTTTTTTTCGCCATTGACAATTTATCGCTAAGTTCGTTCATCTTAGCTAGACATCGAACATATGTTTGATAACATGTGCGATATTTGACTTAGACTAGGGTGACGTTTTCATCAGCGTCACCACTCGCTGCCACTAATTTGAGCAAGCATGCGTCATACGACGTCTTTAAATTAGTCCATTGAGACTTCAATTCATCCTCTTGAATTCGTAGAGTAAAAGTTGTGTGGCCTTCCTGAGGAATCTCATTGAAGTCTCTCTCCATATCAAAAATAGTGTCGGCATGTATCATAAAAGAGGTTAGTTTTGCCATTATTTATTTTTTGATCGAAAAAATAGACAAAAAAAATCACCAAAAACTTTCTAATAAGTAGAAAAATCGATCGAGATCCGAAAAAATGTACCATTGTTTCAATTGTCAACTGAATCGACAGAAAGAAACAACTCTTTAATAAGAAGTAAAAAAATATATTTTTTTTATAACTTGTACAAATTGTTTCTAATAAGTAGAAATTTTTTTTTTTTTTTTTTTTAAATTTGTAAAAATTTTTTCCAATAAGTGGAAAATGTTTTTTTTTTTTTTTAAAAAAAAACTCGAAACAAATTCTCTAAAAAGAGAAAAACGGTTTGAAAATTTTTTTTTTACAATTTTAAAAATTGCTTCCAATAAGTGGAAATATTTTTCAAAATTAATTCGAAACAAAATTCTCTAAAATGAGAACAACCGTTTTGAAAATTTTTTTCACAATTTGTAAAAATTGTTTCCAATAAGTGGAAATATTTTTCAAAAAAAATCGAAACAAAATTCTCTAAAATGAGAAAAACCGTTTTGAAAAATTTTTTCACAATTTGTTAAAATTGTTTCCAATAAGTGGAATATTTTTCAAAAAAATCGAAACAAAATTCTCCAAAATGAGAAAAACCGTTTTGAAAAATTTTTCACAATTTATAAAAATTGTTTCCAATAAGTGGAAATATTTTTCAAAAAAAATCTAACAAAATTCTCTAAAATGAGAAAAACCGTTTTGAAAATTTTTTTTTTTTTTCTCACAATTTGTAAAAATTGTTTCCAATAAGTGGAAATATTTTTCAAAACAATCGAAACAAATTTTCTAAAAAATGAAAACTTGTATTAAAATTCCCATTTACCGAAATACCTGCAGGTAAGAAAAAACTTTACCAAATATAAAAAATTAAATTCGCGTAAAAATCGATATACAAATTTATATATGACGACTTGGGGTTACTTTGGTGGAAATTCGGGGTAAATTCCCGAATGTTTCAAAAAAAGTTCTTAAAATAACAATCGCAATAGGTGCGATAATTTTTGAGCACGGTGGCAACTCTGTGTTGGTAATTCGGACTTAATCACGAATTAAAAATAAAAGTGCATAAAAGAATAATCGCAATAGGTGCGATAAATTTTTTTTTTTTTTTAGGTGCGATAAATTTTTTTTGTTTTGAGCACGGTGGCAACTCTTTTTCGAAGATCCACCAGCTGTCTCTTGCTTCTCGATCTTCTTGTTTTGCTTTTAGTAGTTAACTCGTCGCGTTGTTTACTAAATTGAGTGATTTCTTTTATTTTGTTTTGATCGCGTTTCGGTGTTTTCGAGTTGCTTATTTCTCTATCTTTATTCTATTGAGTGTTAAAACAATTAAATAATATAAATTGAAAATAATATAAGTTCAATAGAATAAAGAAGTTGTGTAACAAAAATAAAAAAAAAACGCGACGAAAAAGTATATGGAGCAGCGTCAAATGCTTCAATACGCGTGTGTGTGTGTGTGTGTAAACAAAGAGATTTAGTTTGTAAATAATTAAAAAAATATGTATAAAATATTGTTTATTAAAAATTTCAAAAAAAAACTAATCTCAACGACGTACGTTAGCAGAAAATTGCCCAACGTACGGACGGACAAATTTGTCTGTTGTGTGTAAGTGTGTTTCCCAAAGCAATGGAAACAAAAAAAGTATGTATATACATAAATATAATATATTGCAATACCTGCAATATAAATATGTACTTTACAACGAAGTACGTCAACGAAATAAGAAAAAAAAACCAGATATGATAACAAAATATATGTTAATATAAGTTAATATATGTATGCTGCAGGTAATTAAATATTTGTATAATTAATTTAAGAAATATTTTTCTCTTGCTATGATGTGTGTGTGTGTGTTTGTGTGCCTCTACGGCTATCTGAACCAAACTTTTTTTTTTTATGGTTTGTTTTTTTTTTTTTTTTCTCTTTTTTGTTTCTATGGTTTTTTTTTTTTTTTTCTTTTTAGCACTGATTTTACAATTACAATTGAAAACAATTCAAAAGAAAAAACTGCCGGAGACACTGATTTATACAACTTTACTGAATTAATCAACCTACCTTTTTAACTGGTGGCAATACGGTGAGTTTTACGGCAATTCGGTGACTTTAATTCCTGCTTCTAATTATTTATTTCAGCTGACTTTGACGGCTTCGATGGGACCATAAACAGATTGGATTCTGTTCTTGCAGATTTGCTGTCGCTGGCAAGCTGTAATATGAGCAGTGGTAAATAATCGCCGTCAGCCTAAATTTGCGAGTAAATTCTTGTGCAATATGTGCCCAAGAAATTACTCGCAGTTGCACGAAAAACAGAAAAGAACACCGGTAAGTAAATATTTGATTTACTAATAATTATTTTTATTTATCACTTACTTTTTTTTTCTTCCAATAGGTGGATAAGCACAAGATAAATAATGGTATAGATGGCACGGATGATTTATAATATTAGTAACAAAAGGTAAGATGGTTGAAGAACGCGTCTGATACTTCCAGGAAAATGATCAAGAAGGAGGCCGCCATTAAAGAGACGAAGACACCTCCGAAGCACTCGTTCGGCTATCGAGAATCGATACTCGAACGAGTCGGTAAGTATGTATTGATCTTTTACCTTTTGTGAGCATTAATCTTTTACCTTTTGCATTTAGGGTTGCGGCCTAAACACAAATATTCATTATATCTGTAGTAAAAAACAATAATAATCTAAGTTTTGAGTAATCTTGCTTAAAGTTTTCAGTATTATAAAAATTCGTGTTAGGTTTTTCGATTTTTTTGTTATAACTTTTGCTAGGATCATGTTTTTATATCAGAAGTGCACACAAGAGCTTTTGGGAGCCACTCGGCTTTCCCAGACAAGTCGTGTGTACGAAGCTACCGAACTTCTGCGACGCTAGCATTGAATCAGTTTGCGTTTGATCTTCACGCAGTAAGCATCTTATGCGCAAATTGTTATGTTAAATATTTGTTTCTACACACATACTAAGACAAAAATGTTGCGTTTGTATTGGAAGCTCTATCAACGCTGTGCATCACTGTTTTATATTAACACACGACATAAAATATAGAATTAAAATAAAAACATTTAACTTGTACATCTTCTTGAGTACTTAGCAGACTCAAAACAGCACCCTTAAAAAACATGTATCTGAAACCCTAATAGTTGTCAAATAAGGCTGAAGGCATGTCAAAAAAAATAATGAAAAGTGTCATGGGATGAGAACACCTTTAAATTATTTCACCATGAATAAATCCCAAAAAAAAAAATGAAATAACTCCTAATTCTGAAAATGAAATAATTGCCAAAATTAAGAAATAACTCCCAAACGAAAAACGGGCCGCGGTTTGGTCGCGCCGGGAGCGACGCCGCACGTTGGGAAAAAATGAAGTAAAACGCGCGCATGGCTTAGTAATTGCTGTCGTTTCTCCATTTAATGACTTACAATGCTGGAATTTGCACATGTAAAGAAGAATTTACTAAGGAGCAGCCAGTATGTTTTCGTTTTGTTTTTGTTGCACCCTACACTTATACCCTACAGTTTAAAAAAAATATTTTAAAATGGAAGGAAAATTAAAACGTATACAATTTTAGCAAAATACCAAAAAATTATGAAAAATGCATGTCTGCTCAGGTACACTAAAAAAAAAATTTTAATATATATCTCCATAATGCAACTTCAAGAACAACCAGCATATAAACATATGAGCAGATTTGAATGCGAGGTTACTGAACTTTGTTTCAAAGCAGAATCGGTCTGCTGGCAGTAGAAAAAGTTTTGTACACTGAAAAAATATTTTCTTTTAGACAATTTTTTTCTTTTCTTGTGTTTTATGTAGTTTTTATTTTTCAATTAGAACATTGTTAAATAGTTGTTAATTATTTTGTATATACATTTTTATATTAAGATGTTTTCAGCATGTCTTTGACCTTAACAGAAAAATGGAAAATCGTGATATAGGGAAGCGAAATGGCAAATTTCCCCATACAAATTTTTGTAACTTTGGTACCATATGGTATATCTGTATGAAATTTACGTGCAACAAAAATGTGCTACTCAAAAGCTTAAATTCCAAATTTCAAATCATTCAATGCACTCAACTCGAGTTACAGATTTTAGTCCGTCTAAACAGGCTAAACAGTCCACTGTGCAGCGCAAGCATTTTTAAGTTTTAAGTGTTGATGCTTATCTTTTTAAATCATGAAATTAAGGATTCTGATAGCTTATTAAAACCAATTAAAAAACAAATTAAAAAAAATAAAAAGCATTTTAAGGCTTTTATTATAAAAAGAATAACAAACAAGATTGCAACAAGTAGCAAATTGATTATTTTTTTAAATTTTTTTAGTAAAATTTATGGTATTTTAAGGAAGTACTTCTCCTTATTTGGTCACAGGACCAAAGTTTAAGGTTTACAAATTTAAAGTATATTTTTCTGTGATTCATTGTTGAAAATTTTATTTATTTTCACTTTAGTTTGAGATTTTTATGAGCATTTTAGTAAGGTGATAAGTTTAGTGAAATTTTTGATTAAATATTTTTGAATTAAGGCATGACTTTGAAGGTCCATAAAAAAAAGTGGTAAGGCCTATTAATTAAGAAAAAATGGATTTCTATCATTTAATATATCCCAAATCATAAAATCATTGCAAAAAACCAATAAAAATAAGTGATATGTCATGGCTATGCGCGCGTTTTGCCTGATTTTTTCCCAACGTGCGCCGTCGCCTCTCGGCACACTAAAACAAATTATTTATTTTGATAATAACGACGGTAGCTTACCTTCTCATAATACTCGATGTGTGTTAATACCAATTGCTTGAAACATCCAGTCGGTAATACGGCAAATGTTCCATCTATTAAAATTTTTCGGGTGTTGCAATTTGGAATATTTTCCTTGATGTGAGTAATTGTTTTTTTCAGAGGCAAAAATGCAGTAAACGAAATCTTTATCGTTGTCAGTGCTGTCACTTGAAAATTATAAATAGTGGTAGATTGTGTCTGAAAAGAGTGGTAGATTAAGAAAATTAGTGGTAGATAAGATATAGCTTTATTTTTACATTCATTAAATTTCATTGGAAAAATAAGATAAAAAATTGTTCTCAATTTATTTTCCAAAAATAGCATTACATCAATTTTCAATTGTGAATACCGGATCATAAAGACTGATAAACGTAAAAATCTCGTTATTGGATCTCGCTACTTTATAGACGCTCGAGGCCCAAGCCGTTTTTTAAATTTCCGTAACTCCCACTGCCTATCATGAGATGCAAAGTACAAACTGGACCGCGAGCAAGCCAAGAGCCAAGTTAGGAGCTGCTCGCGAACCGGAAAATAAACAAATTTCAAGCATAGTTTTCATGCGCACCAAAAGATTGTTAGATAAGGTGTTATATTGAATTTGAAAACTTTTTAAGAGTTGTAACTTAGGTAACGTTTTCGTGTCTTGCGAAATTAAAAAAAAAGAATTTCGGGATAATTGAAAAAGAACTGAAAATCATATTTTTATTTGTTTTTTGCATAGATTTTATGATTTATTCCAATGCAATACTATTCAAATCCAATCACACATTTAAAAAATTCCATTTCCTGTCTCGGTAAAATATTATAAAAATTAAATTAAAGAAACAAATAATAGATATAATTCTTTAAAAATAGATTGATGATAGAAATAGTGACAGAAATAAAATAGTGGTAGATTTTAAGAAAAGGTAAATAGTGGGTGGTAATAGTGGTAGATGTCAAAAAAGTCGAAAAAAGTGGTAGATCTACCACAATTGTGGTAAAGTGACAGCACTGATCGTTGTGGCAAATTTTTAAAAAAGAAGTACTTTGATCACGGTTCTCGTTTAGAGAAGTTCCAAAACTATTAAAGATTTTTTCCTTTTTGAAACGCACTTATCACATCTGCTGGAGTCTTCGGAGAAACACAAAAAATGTTTGCAATCAAGTACTGCAAGCTTCGTTTAATTTTTGCAAAATTCAAAGTACTTGTAGCTTCCTGATTTCTAAATAAAAAATAAATTTGGCTCATATTTTTAAGTGGAAAACAAAATTTTTTTATTAGCTTTCTTACCGAGCACAAATGTTTTGAAATGTTTCTCTTATTCCACTAACAGAATTTGCAGCAGTCAATATATTGCCGAAATTTAGGCAATCTTCTTTTATTTTGTTTAAGGCTTTGAGTTCCTCATATAATCTGAGATTATTGCCATGATTATGTTCAACAAAATTAAATATTTTTCTACACTCTCCGTTTTTAATAAAACTGTGCTCGAATCGGACACTTTTTTTCTCATCAAACGGGGGACCCGGGGGATAACCTAATTCGAGTATGCTGATTCTAATGGTGCTAAGCGTTTTTTTAGGTTAGCTCTTATTTTCGAGAATTTTGAAAATCAAAATTTTAGACCCACGAAGAAAAAATTTGTAATTCTTGACAATTTATTTAATTCCTCTGTGAATTGTAACGAAAAATTACATCCGTGTACTTAACCAAAGTACTCTTTGCAATACCCACCATCAGAGTAAATCAAATAAGTTTCTATTTCAACCCAAACATCCTATTTAGAAGTTTGCTTTTGTACCCAAAAATCATGGAGTCATAACATAAAAATGTTCGAACCTGTTAAGCTATTGGCCATTTGTAAACAATATCGTTGTATATTTTGTTTTTTTAGTTTTTCTCAGTTAACAATTTTATTTCTCTCTCGCAGAATGGTTTCATGCCTGGTCGTTGGACTGTCTCCAACCTGGTAATTTTTTCTGAATATTGCACATCATCGTTTCGAGAGGGATGTCAAGTTGATGTTATTTACACAGACTTTTCGAAAGCATTCGACAAAGTCAATCATTATATGTTAATAAAGAAATTAGAAAATATGGGGTTTCACTCTAATTTTCTTAGGTGGTTGAGGTCATATCTCTTCAATAGACTGTGTGTTGTAGCCTTTGATAGTGTTAAATCATTTTCATCTGTGGCTACCTCTGGAGTTCCGCAAGAGAGTATCCTTGGACCGCTGCTGTTTATTCTCTTTATTAATGATATTACATCTCTTTTTTCTCAAAGTAATTTTTTGTTTTATGCTGATGATCTTAATCAGTACTGTTTATAATATTGCACCATAGTGTGGGTATCAGCCTACACTGTGTGTAATTTTTTAAGTCACGGCAAAATAACCATATACGGACACCACTACGTGATAAAAGACTAAAAAAAAAAGACCCGTGTCTCCCAATTTTCCCCAAAGTCATGCACTTTTAGTTTTATGGGCCACGCCTACCTCCCATACAACACAAATAATGAAAACTCTATAAAGAGGCTAATATCAAAGTTACAAAACTGAAACTCGGTATTTGTGTGTTCTATGTCAAAACTTAAGTGTGTTAGAAAAATGGGCGTTATCCACCCACTTACACGCCCACCTCCCATACAACCCAAATAATGAAAACTCTATAAAGAGACTAATATTAAAGTTACAAAACTGAAACTCAGTATTTGTGTGTTTTATGTCAAAACTTAGGTGTGTTAGAAAAATGGGTGTTATCCACCCACTAACACTCCCACCTCCCATACAACCCCAAAATTGAAAACTCTATAAAGAGACTAATATTAAAGTTACAAAACTGAAACTCGGTATTTGTGTATTCTATGTCAAAACTTAGGTGTGTTAGAAAAATGGGTGTTATCCACCCACTAACACTCCCACCTCCATACAACCCCAAAATTGAAAACTCTATAAAGAGACTAATATTAAAGTTACAAAACTGAAACTCGGTATTTGTGTGTTCTATGTCAAAACTTAGGTGTGTTAGAAAAATGGGCGTCATCCACCCACTAACACGCCCACCTCCTATACAACCCCAAAATTTAATATTTTATAAAAAGGCTTATATTTATGCTTCAGAAAAACAATTTGATATGTTTGTATTTTAGACACATAAAACTAACAAAATTTTCTAAAATCTCATACAAAAAGCTCTCTAATTTAAGATTATTTAACCCTTAAGAATCAGTCGTGGGGGTATTTTAACTTCGGCCAAGTCGAAGATATACCTTACTAGTTTTTTAATATTTTTGTAATAGATAGCATAGTAACTCAATGTTGAAGTAAATAAAAAACAAATGAAATTAAAAAACGGTGTTAAGAATCATCTCTAGGAAGTTTATATGTTTTAGAAATTTGTTTATTGAGATCTTAGGTACGTTTTTGTAGTTGATTGTTTCCTTGAATTTTGAACGGTTTGCTACCTATGGACCTGAACACGGGAAAAAAGGTAAAAAAAAATCGAAATTTTTTAAGTTTTTTGCGATTTTGACCTGGAAGGTGAAGTTTTTTGGATTTTATATGTTCGCAATTTTTGTTCCTTATGACAAGAGCTACAACTTTGCCTCTGAGAGTAAATCGAAATTCTGAACGGTTTATAAGATATGAGCCTGAGAAAATGATCACATTTTTACGAAAATGATACCGAGGCCCCAAATCTTTGGGGGCCCATAAAACAAAAAGTGCATGACTTTGGGGAAAATTGGGAGACACGGGTCTTTTTTTTTTAAGTCTTTTATCACGTAGTGGTGTCCGTATATGGTTATTTTTTTTGGTGTTGCACTGTGTTACCCTCCAACCTGGCTTGCGGTATGTTACGGGTTCGAATCCTATGAATCCATAAGAACAATTTTTGGAAATTTTTAATTTAAAAAATATAATTAAATAAAAATATTTATCTCGAAAATTGAGATTAAATTTATAAAAAAATTTAAATACCATAAAAAAATAAGAAAAATTTGTAGTAATATCAACCCCTTTGCGCGAAATTATCGTATGTGCCAAAAACCAAATTTTACAGGAAAGCGTTTTTTCTACTGTTCTGTACTTTAGGTTGCACTATCAAAACCATGTTTGGCATGTGCTTTTAGAGAACCTATAGGGATTTCAGCTGCAATATTTTACAGGGTGATGCGTTGTAGGATGTAGAACAAATTCGCATCAAAAAGTCAATTTCGAAAAAATTGCACATACGATAATTTCGCGCAAAGGGGTCGATATGTAATGAGATGTGAATAATGAAGTGATTGTACTGATATAAATTAAATTTATAAGTAATTTTGGTAAAATTAAATTTCTGGATGTGGCAACCCTGATGGCAATACTTTTCTACGTAGTGCTTTCTACAAATATTTAGCGATATTTATCAAAACAATATATAACACAACTAAAAATAGCTTAAAATAATAGAACTGATTTAAAATATGGCGGTGACCGTGTCATGCAGGTTAAGTGTTTGGCTTAGCATGCTCGGAGCCCAAGTTCGATCCCCAGTGGCGGCGAAAAGTTTTTTCAATACAAAAATTTTTCTGATCGGTCACCACCTCTCTGCAGACAATGGCAAACCTAAGAGAGTAAATAATGCCATGTAAAGTTTCTTGAGAACATGAACTTTAGCCGTTCGGAGTCGGCATAAAACATATAGGTCCAGTTCTCGGTCAATTGTGTGCAAACATTTAATAACACACACAACACAATTGATCATAAGAAGCTCGGTCAAAGTCCTTTCAAGGGCTGAAATGGCCAATTTGTTTTTTTTTTGTTTTATTTCAAATATTTCATTATTTTTATCGTTTTGCTTTACAAATTTTATTCGTCTTTCATTTAATTTTAGACTGGAATTCTTTTATTTTTATTAATAGTTTTCATAATGAGTTTTTTACTCTAAGTATTTTTACTCAAATCTTTTCACTATTAATCGTTTTGCCTTATACATTTTATTTTCGTTCATTTGGGGGGTTTAACCCCCAAAACCTCCTTTGTTCACACCTGATACATATATTCTGTCTTGCCAGTGCCGATGGAGTTCAAGTTCAGCAAGGTGGTATTACAACAAACTAGGCCGTATTCACCACACCAGTTTCCTTAGAAAAAGAAATTATTTCGAACTCTGGCACAAAAGCAACTAGGTTTCAAGTTGGCCAGTCATATTATAATTTATTAAAAAAAAATCGTTCTCGTATTGGTTGTAGGACAAAGTAAAGAATACAACCAACATGGCACGGCAAATAGATGAGTTAAAATTCACCAAGCATGATCGATAAGTTCAATTTAAACGGTCCCAACAGGTGTAATTTGTGCTACTACGGACTTAGTAAGCAATAAGGTTCCAGAGCCCTCTCTCGATCGACAAAACGAACACTCTAAAAGACGCTCGTCATACCGCTTTTCCATGGCGCTAAGGCATGGATAGTACCACAAAAGAGATGCAGCCACTCTTGGGGTGTTAGAGAGGAAAGTTCAAAATTGTTGGTCCTGTTCGAGTTGGCGACGACTATCACATTCGAATGAACTATGAACTGTATGAGCTCTACGACAACATTGACTTAGTTCAGCATTTAACAATTCAGCGACTACGCTGGCTGGGACATGGCTTTCGTATGGATGAAGAAGCTTCAGCAAAGAAGGTGTTTGAGACGAAAGCCGAGGGTCGACGACGTGGAGGAATACCATGCCTCCGATGGATTGACCAATCTTCAAATTACATGATGAAACTGAGTTGCAGAGACTTTGCTCTGAAAGTTCAATCAACGACGAAGATATGAAAGTATAACGTCAAAAAGTTTTATGAAATCACAGCCCGAGAGACTTTTTCATTTCACTTTCGTTTCATACTGCGCACCCTCACTTTTGACAGTCTCATGCGACTAGTTTCACTGTATAAATCCCCTCCTATTTCATTTTTTGTTGTGGGAGTTATTTCATTATGAAAAAACTCCCAAAATTCAGAAATGAAAGAACTCCCAACGATTATGTTTTTGGGAGTTATTTCATTTTCGCAACTATTTGGGACTTATTTAATTTTTTTTTTTTTTGGAGTTATTTCATTGCTCTAAAACATGTTTTTTTGGAATTTGTAGTATAACCGTACATTATTGACAACGTATTATTGACAATTATTCACAAAATTTTACTTGCTATTTGAGTTGCGCAGAGTGCAGACCGTAGAACAGAAATATAGAACGTAGAAGAACATATGAAATTGTTAGTGGCAAAAGAAGAAACAGTAAGCTACTGTACGCTGCATAATTTTTTTTTTTTTGTACAAAAATCTCAGGCGATTGTACAAAAAAATTTTGAATTGTGCTAGTTGCAAAATCCATCAAACGGGGGACCCAGGGGGATAGCATAATTCGAGTGCGCTGTTTCTAATGGTGCTATGCGTTTTTTTAAGTTAGCTCTAGTTTCCGAGTAATTCGAAAAACAAAATATCACTATTAAGGATAAAACCGAAATTTATTTTTTATTTTTTACAATTTATTAAAACTACATCGATTTAAATAGATAGAATAACCATTGTATCGACAGATATACATCAAATAAAAACAATTTGAAGAATATTTATTCGAATTAGTTGATTTAAAGGGGGACATTACATTCGCGGCATAGAAAACAGACCTTTTTTAAAAATTCATAACTCAGTCAAAAACAAACATTTTTCCAAAATTTTTTTATTATTGTAGAGAATTGAACAAATTACAAGAAAAAAAATTTCAAAAGTTTTCACTCCAACATGGTTGTATAGAGCTCCAAACAGGCGGGAGAGAAAAAAACGTGGCCTCGTGGTTGCAGCGCTAGGAGTCGCAAAAATTGTCCGATCTGGAAAAATATGACTTTTTTAAATCTTAACAAAATTGGTTATCGTATGACAGGAGCTTGTTTGTTCGTCAAAAAAGGAACCCGCTAGGTTTCGAAATAAACGCGTTCGAAGTTTGTGAACAAAGACAAAAAAGGTTAAAATTAAAATGCCCGTAAAAATATAATTTTAAGATTATTTACTACAATACAAAATTATAAAGAAAGTCAATTTAAAAAAACGGCCAATATCATGTCCCCCCTTAAGAGTGATTTTCACGCAAAAAAATTAATACAAAGAAAACTTTTAATGGGCCCTTAAGCAACGGCAACAGTTCATGGCTTTGAAGGTTTAGGGGAAGTGCATTTTTAAAGATAGCGTGGGCCAATGTTTACATTAGCTTATCGCTTGCTTTAATAAGTTGATGATCTTGAATTTTTCTATCATATCAAAGAGCTGAAACGTCTTAATTATGTGTAGCAAACTTCCATACAGGAATTTTTCCGGGAATTGCTTAATAGCACAGTGCAACACAAAAAAAAATAACCATATACGGACACCACTACGTGATAAAAGACTAAAAAAAAAAGACCCGTGTCTCCCAATTTTCCCCAAAGTCATGCACTTTTTGTTTTATGGGCCACGCCTACCTCCCATACAACACAAATAATGAAAACTCTATAAAGAGGCTAATATCAAAGTTACAAAACTGAAACTCGGTATTTGTGTGTTCAATGTCAAAACTTAAGTGTGTTAGAAAAATGGGCGTTATCCACCCACTTACACGCCCACCTCCCATACAACCCCAAAATTTAAAACTCTATAAAGAGACTAATATTAAAGTTACAAAACTGAAACTCGGTATTTGTGTGTTCTATGTCAAAACTTAGGTGTGTTAGAAAAATGGGTGTTATCCACCCACTAACACTCCCACCTCCCATACAACCCCAAAATTGAAAACTCTATAAAGAGACTAATATTAAAGTTACAAAACTGAAACTCGGTATTTGTGTATTCTATGTCAAAACTTAGGTGTGTTAGAAAAATGGGTGTTATCCACCCACTAACACTCCCACCTCCATACAACCCCAAAATTGAAAACTCTATAAAGAGACTAATATTAAAGTTACAAAACTGAAACTCGGTATTTGTGTGTTCTATGTCAAAACTTAGGTGTGTTAGAAAAATGGGTGTTATCCACCCACTAACACTCCCACCTCCCATACAACCCCAAAATTTAAAACTCTATAAAGAGACTAATATTAAAGTTACAAAACTGAAACTCGGTATTTGTGTGTTCTATGTCAAAACTTAGGTGTGTTAGAAAAATGGGTGTTATCCACCCACTAACACTCCCACCTCCCATACAACCCCAAAATTGAAAACTCTATAAAGAGACTAATATTAAAGTTACAAAACTGAAACTCGGTATTTGTGTATTCTATGTCAAAACTTAGGTGTGTTAGAAAAATGGGTGTTATCCACCCACTAACACTCCCACCTCCATACAACCCCAAAATTGAAAACTCTATAAAGAGACTAATATTAAAGTTACAAAACTGAAACTCGGTATTTGTGTGTTCTATGTCAAAACTTAGGTGTGTTAGAAAAATGGGTGTTATCCACCCACTAACACTCCCACCTCCCATACAACCCCAAAATTGAAAACTCTACACTCAGAAAAATATCAACTGTTATATTAACAGTCGGCCACTGTTATTTCAAAACACTGTTCGATTGAATGATTTGCGTTTAAGTAAACAGTTTTCTTTGTTGAAGGAACGTTTCAAAGTATTTTTGTGCTGTTAAAATCATCTGTTGAAATATTTTTGTGCTTTTGTTGATATGTCTATCTTCTCTAAGCAATATTTTTAAACTTGTTTTGCTACATTTACATTATCGTTGCCAATAGCTCAGTGAAAGTGCACTAGACTGTCATGCGGGGTACATGGGTTCGAACCCTAGATGTGTAAGTATCAAAAATTGTAATTTAATAATTGAAGTAATAATAATTCTGGTTCATTAATAGTTTGATCAAAAATAACCTTCAAAATAAGTTGCTTACAATCTTGCAAAAAAAAAATTGCAAATTTAATTTTTTATTTAAAAAAA
The DNA here is from genome assembly GCA_958299015.1 of Tetanocera ferruginea. NCBI lineage: Eukaryota > Metazoa > Arthropoda > Insecta > Diptera > Sciomyzidae > Tetanocera > Tetanocera ferruginea. Next base: position 70,579,487 of record OY282640.1, read on the forward strand.
AAAATTTTTTAAACAAAAAAAAAATTTTTGTTGGCCTTGCCGTATTTGAACCGTGGACACACGAGTACTAGACGCACACGTTAGCACACTTGGCCAAACATGAACTTTCAAAACATTGATAAAATTTCAATAAATAAGTTTTTATACGAGTTTCGTGTTCAATAGACCAACAGTCAACCGACTGTTGATTTGAAAGTTTCATTTGTTGGATGGTATTTAACAGTGAAATCTGTTATTTCAACCCATGATTTGTTTGATATAACAGCATTTTTGCCCTGAGTGTATAAAGAGACTAATATTAAAGTTACAAAACTGAAACTCGGTATTTGTGTGTTCTATGTCAAAACTTAGGTGTGTTAGAAAAATGGGCGTCATCCACCCACTAACACGCCCACCTCCTATACAACCCCAAAATTTAATATTTTATAAAAAGGCTTATATTTATTCTTCAGAAAAACAATTTGATATGTTTGTATTTTAGACACATAAAACTAACAAAATTTTCTAAAATCGCATGCAAAAAGCTCTCTAATTTAAGATTACACAGTGCAACACCAAAAAAAATAACCATATACGGACACCACTACGTGATAAAAGACTTAAAAAAAAAGACCCGTGTCTCCCAATTTTCCCCAAAGTCATGCACTTTTTGTTTTATGGGCCCCCAAAGATTTGGGGCCTCGGTATCATTTTCGTAAAAATGTGATCATTTTCTCAGGCTCATATCTTATAAACCGTTCAGAATTTCGATTTACTCTCAGAGGCAAAGTTGTAGCTCTTGTCATAAGGAACAAAAATTGCGAACATATAAAATCCAAAAAACTTCACCTTCCAGGTCAAAATCGCAAAAAACTTAAAAAATTTCGATTTTTTTTTACCTTTTTTCCCGTGTTCAGGTCCATAGGTAGCAAACCGTTCAAAATTCAAGGAAACAATCAACTACAAAAACGTACCTAAGATCTCAATAAACAAATTTCTAAAACATATAAACTTCCTAGAGATGATTCTTAACACCGTTTTTTAATTTCATTTGTTTTGACGTAGAATTACGTCTTACAGCGCGGTTTGTATGGGGTCGTTTTAACAGATTTTTTGAAGGTCATGCAACGTTTTTGGCGAATACTTTAGGGTATACCTACAGCCTTTAATACTTATCGTTCAAAGATAATATATATACTTACATATCAGATATATCCTACGCTGAATGAATATCTAGTTTTGGATTTTGTCACAATTATATGAAAGTCAGAAAATAGTAAAATATAAGAAGAAAAATGCATGTTTTTATATAAGAAAATCAATCATCAGCTGCTTATAATGTACAAGCTGTGCCTGCTGCTTTCTTTGTTTTTGTTTCGTTGTTTATAATTGTATTGTTTTAATTTTGCACGAACTGATTCGTTCGTATTCTATGATTCTATGGCCAATCGGATGCAGTGGGATTATCTGAGGTCACAGGTGGGTCATTGGCAATTTTATGGGTTCCATGGAACATTTGGACCAAAATGGATAATTCTATGGCCAGTCGGATGCAGTGGGATTATCTGAGGTCACAGGTGGGTCATTGGCACATTTATGGGTTCCATGGAACATTTGGACAAAAATGGATGATTCTATGGCCAATTGGATGCAGTGGGATTATCTGAGGTCACGGGCGGGTCATTGGTACTTTGATGGGTTCCATGGAACATTTGGACCAAAATTGATGATTCTATGGCCAATTGGATGCAGTGGGATTATCTGAGGTCACAGGCGGGTCATTGGTACTTTGCTGGGTTCCATGGAACATTTGGACCAAAATGGATGATTCTATGGCCAATTGGATGCAGTGGGATTATCTGAGGTCACAGGCGGGTCATTGGTACATTAATGCGTTCCATGGAACATTTGGACCAAAATGGATGATTCTTTGGCCAATCGGATGCAGTAGGATTATCTGAGGTCACAGGCGGGTCATTGGTACTTTGATGGGTTCCATGGAACATTTGGACCAAAATGGATGATTCTATGGCCAATTGGATGCAGTGGGATTATCTGAGGTCACGGGCGGGTCATTGGTACTTTGATGGGTTCCATGGAACATTTGGACCAAAATGGATGATTCTTTGGCCAATTGGATGCAGTGGGATTATCTGAGGTCACAGGCGGGTCATTGGTACTTTGCTGGGTTCCATGGAACATTTGGACCAAAATGGATGATTCTATAGCCAATTGGATGCAGTGGGATTATCTGAGGTCACAGGCGGGTCATTGGTACTTTGCTGGGTTCCATGGAACATTTGGACCAAAATGGATGATTCTATGGCCAATTGGATGCAGTGGGATTATCTGAGGTCACAGGCGGGTCATTGGTACATTAATGGGTTCCATGGAACATTTGGACCAAAATGGATGATTCTATGGCCAATTGGATGCAGTGGGATTATCTGAGGTCACAGGCGGGTCATTGGTACTTGGCTGGGTTCCATGGAACATTTGGACCAAAATGGATGATTCTTTGGCCAATCGGATGCAGTAGGATTATCTGAGGTCACAGGTGGGTCATTGGCACATTTATGGGTTCCATGGAAGATTTGGACCAAAATGGATGATTCTATGGCCAATTGGATGCAGTGGGATTATCTGAGGTCACGGGCGGGTCATTGGTACTTTGATGGGTTCCATGGAACATTTGGACCAAAATGGATGATTCTTTGGCCAATCGGATGCAGTAGGATTATCTGAGGTCACAGGCGGGTCATTGATACTTTGCTGGGTTCCATGGAACATTTGGACCAAAACGGCTGATTCTTTGGCCAATCGGATGCAGTGGGATTATCTGAGGTCACAGGCGGGTCATTGGTACTTTGATAGGTTCCATGGAACATTTGGACCAAAATGGATGATTCTATGGCCATTCGGATGCAGTGGGATTATCTGAAGTCACCGATGGGTTTTTGGTACTATGATGGGTTCCATGGAACATTTGGACGAAAATGGATGATTCTATAACCAATCGGATGCAGTGGGATTATCTGAGGTCGCTGGTGGGTCATTGGCACTTTTATGGGTTCCATGGAACATTTGGACCAAAATGGATGATTCTATGGCCAATTGGATGCAGTAGGATTATCTGAGGTCACAGGTGGGTCATTGGCACATTTATGGGTTCCATGGAACATTTGGACCAAAATGGATGATTCTATGTCCAATCGGATGCAGTAGGATTATCTGAGGTCACAGGCGGGTCATTGGTACATAAATGGGTTCCATGGAACATTTGGACCAAAAGGGATGATTCTTTGGCCAATCGGATGCAGTAGGATTATCTGAGGTCACAGGCGGGTCATTGGTACTTTGCTGGGTTCCATGGAACATTTGGACCAAAATGGATGATTCTTTGGCCAATCGGATGCAGTAGGATTATCTGAGGTCACAGGTGGGTCATTGGCACATTTATGGGTTCCATGGAACATTTGGACCAAAATGGATGATTCTATGGCCAATTGGATGCAGTGGGATTATCTGAGGTCACGGGCGGGTCATTGGTACTTTGATGGGTTCCATGGAACATTTGGACCAAAATGGATGATTCTTTGGCCAATTGGATGCAGTGGGATTATCTGAGGTCACAGGCGGGTCATTGGTACTTTGATAGGTTCCATGGAACATTTGGACGAAAATGGATGATTCTATGACCAATCGGATGCAGTGGGATTATCTGAGGTCGCTGGTGGGTCATTGGCACTTTTATGGGTTCCATGGAACATTTGGACCAAAATGGATGATTCTATGGCCAATCGGATGCAGTGGGATTATCTGAAGTCACAGGCGGGTCATTGGTACTTTGATAGGTTCCATGGAACATTTGGACCAAAATGGATGATTCTATGTCCAATTGGATGCAGTGGGATTATCTGAGGTCACAGGCAGGTCATTGGTACTTTGATGGGTTCCATGGAACATTTGGACCAAAATGGATGATTCTATGGCCAATTGGATGCAGTGGGATTATCTGAGGTCACAGGTGGGTCATTGACACATTTATGGGTTACATGGAACATTTGGACCAAAATTGCTAATTCTATGGCTAGTCGGATGCAGTGGGATTATCTGAGGTCACAGGCGGGTCATTGGTACTTTGATGGGTTCCATGGAACATTTGGAACAAAATGGATGATTCTTTGGCCAATCGGATGCAGTGGGATTATCTGAGGTCACAGGCGGGTCATTGGTACTTTGATGGGTTCCATGGAACATTTGGAACAAAATGGATGATTCTTTGGCCAATCGGATGCAGTGGGATTATCTGAGGTCACAGGCGGGTCATTGGTACTTTGATAGGTTCCATGGAACATTTGGACCAAAATGGATGATTCTATGGCCAATTGGATGCAGTGGGATTATCTGAGGTCACAGGCGGGTCATTGGCAATTTTATGGGTTCCATGGAACATTTGGATCAAAATGGATGATTCTTTGGCCAATCGGATGCAGTAGGATTATCTGAGGTCACAGGCGAGTCATTGGTACTTTGATGGGCTCCATGGAACATTTGGACCAAAATGGGTGATTCTTTGGCCAATTGGATGCAGTGGGATTATCTGAGGTCACAGGCGGGTCATTGGTACTTTGATGGGTTCCATGGAACATTTGGACCAAAATGGATGATTCTTTGGCCAATCGGATGCAGTGGGATTATCTGAGGTCACAGGCGGGTCATTGGTACTTTGATAGGTTCCATGGAACATTTGGACCAAAATGGATGATTCTATGGCCAATTGGATGCAGTAGGATTATCTGAGGTCACAGGCGGGTCATTGGTACTTTGCTGGGTTCCATGGAACATTTGGACCAAAATGGATGATTCTTTGGCCAATCGGATGCAGTAGGATCCATGGAACATTTGGACCAAAATGGATGATTCTATGGCCAATCGGATGCAGTGGGATTATTTGATGTCACAGATGGGTCGTTGGCATTTGTATGGGTTCCATGGAACATTTGAACTAGAATGGATGATTATATGGCCAATCGGATGCAGTGGGATTATCTGAGGTCACAGGTGGGTTATTGGTACTTTCACGTGAATACGAACTTCACGTGTAGTTCGTGAATTAAATACACGTGTAGTTGAGGTTCGTGTTACCACGTGATTTTTTTAAAAACACGTGAACACGTGCTTACGTGAAACTGGAAGTTCTAGTTCGTATTGGTAGCATTGTAAGCACTGGTTCGCATTGGGCTTATGTATGCACTACTGTTTTAGTTTACTAAGTGCTCTATTTTGAAACCAGAGGTCATGAACCTCTTTTCAACTCAGTCAATGAACTCAAACTTTTAAATTTAACGAAATGAATCTGTGATCCGGCAAGATTTAACTCTTATGAAAAAAACGAGTTGGATAATATTTCGTTTTATGCTTTTACCCAATATATGGCGTAAAATTTTAAGTTTTGTTTTTAATGCAAATTAATTTGGATCCCACATTCCACTAGCACTAGCCTAGCACTAGCCTGTAGTTCGCAAACTATGCATCGAACAGAGACGAAAGTGTAGCTCGCAAACTAAATATCGGACAGTGACGAGAGTGGCACTAATAGAGAGGATATGTGCTCAGCTTGAAATATAGTTACCAAACGATTTTTTAAAAAATCGGGATTTTAATTTTAATTTGAAATTAGTAGCTAAAGTAACTGTAGCTCGGAAGCTATATATATATCGGACAGAGACGAAAGTTCATTTGCTTCGCCTTCTTTTCAACTAAGTCAATGAACTCAACCTATCAAACTTAACGAAATGATCGAAAAAATTTGAAATTTTGCTTGTTTCTTGTTGCTTGCTCATTTAATCATGCTTCCTTTTATCTTTTTCTTTGTTTTGGCCTCCATAAGTAGTCCATAAATGAGTGTTATTAATTTTGTTATTAATTTTTGGAAGATCAATAAAAAATATGTGCAAAATAGACAAAACAGTCGGACCAAAGAGACAAAATAGAAGAGGTTACAACTTAAGGAACAAACAAGTTATGCGTAAGCATACAAAAGTTTCAGAGAGAAGTCAACGAAAAGTATATAAAAGTTAAAAAACACTAAATTAAAAACAAAGTAAGCATGAAAAAAAATTTCAATATAAATCGATTCGAACGAAATGACAAATAAAAAATAATTTGTGTTTGTCAAAAAAGATTGCCAACTCATATTACAAAAAATATTTTCTTTAAGTTGGTAAATGCATTCATGCTTTATGATTCAAAAACAAACCTCGCTTAATAAATTAATCCTGTCTAAAACATATATTTTTTACTGATTTTTAATAAAATTTCTGTACATAAGCGTTTAAATCAAAATTTAAATTATTTTTTAAACAGGTTGCAACCCTTTTCTGCTTAGCAATACACGGTGTCGGGCGCTCACTCTCAAGTTTTGAAAAGTAAACGAAAATTGAGAAACTGAACGAAAAATTGCTTACGCAGAACTTGGGCGACTCAATATATTTCTGAGCAAGTATGTTCTATTACTCTCTAGCTTTTGTATGCTTACGCATAACTTGGTTGAGCCTTTAAACGGAATTCTACGTCTACACTTACGATACTATCGAAACTGTTTCTTTTTTATTTACTTCAACATTGAGTTACTATGCTATCTATTACAAAAATATTAAAAAACTAGTAAGGTATATCTTCGACTTGGCCGAAGTTAAAATACCCCCACGACTGATTCTTAAGGGTTAAATAATCTTAAATTAGAGAGCTTTTTGTATGAGATTTTAGAAAATTTTGTTAGTTTTATGTGTCTAAAATACAAACATATCAAATTGTTTTTCTGAAGCATAAATATAAGCCTTTTTATAAAATATTAAATTTTGGGGTTGTATAGGAGGTGGGCGTGTTAGTGGGTGGATGACGCCCATTTTTCTAACACACCTAAGTTTTGACATAGAACACACAAATACCGAGTTTCAGTTTTGTAACTTTAATATTAGTCTCTTTATAGAGTTTTCAATTTTGGGGTTGTATGGAGGTGGGAGTGTTAGTGGGTGGATAACACCCATTTTTCTAACACACCTAAGTTTTGACATAGAATACACAAATACCGAGTTTCAGTTTTGTAACTTTAATATTAGTCTCTTTATAGAGTTTTCAATTTTGGGGTTGTATGGGAGGTGGGAGTGTTAGTGGGTGGATAACACCCATTTTTCTAACACACCTAAGTTTTGACATAAAACACACAAATACTGAGTTTCAGTTTTGTAACTTTAATATTAGTCTCTTTATAGAGTTTTCATTATTTGGGTTGTATGGGAGGTGGGCGTGTAAGTGGGTGGATAACGCCCATTTTTCTAACACACTTAAGTTTTGACATAGAACACACAAATACCGAGTTTCAGTTTTGTAACTTTGATATTAGCCTCTTTATAGAGTTTTCATTATTTGTGTTGTATGGGAGGTAGGCGTGGCCCATAAAACTAAAAGTGCATGACTTTGGGGAAAATTGGGAGACACGGGTCTTTTTTTTTTTAGTCTTTTATCACGTAGTGGTGTCCGTATATGGTTATTTTGCCGTGACTTAAAAAATTACACACAGTGTAATTCATCGAAGAGCTGAAACTGAATGGCTTCATGGCTTCCACTACACACCTGAGGCTTTGGTTTCAATGATATACTTTATCAAAACTTATTGGAAATAGTAAATTACAAACGTTCCAATAAGAGACAACGAAAGCGCCAAACAAACTCTGATCAACATTACAAACAAAAACAACATAAGCCTAGAGGAGTGCGACATTGTTGATACGTATCGCATTAAAAACAAGAGCAACTCTATAATCGTCAAATTCTCTTCTTTGAGCGCAAAGCAAACAATAATGCAGCAAATTAAAGGAAAACGCATTGATACACTGCAAGAAAAGATGGCGAGCAAAACTTAAATTTTAAACGCATTTTTTTCAACGGCCAGTTGACAGCATCGAATAGACGAATACTCTGGCTTGCAAAAACCAAAGCAAAAGCAGCAAACTGGAAATTTATATGTGTACGCGAAGGACGCATCCTGGCAAAAAAAAATGGAGTCCTCGTCAACAACTCAAATTTCTGCAGAATGCGATATTGATCTCATTAATTAATTTTTCCCTGAAGAAAAACTAAAAAAAAAATATATATTATTTAATAAAAACTCAAAATGAATATAATTTCAACAAACACATATATTAATTACCTAGAAATAAAAAAGCAAACAATTACAAGTTATCACCTTTCATGCATTTTTTTAAATATTCGGTCACTACGGACAAATTTTACATCATTCCTTGCTGCGGCTAACAATTTAATTTCATCAGTTGATATTATCATCTTAGTTGAGACTAATATAACTGATGATGAAAATAACCTTTTTCAAATAAACGGCTATAATGCTGAATTTTTTAACCGTGCAAATCGCAGAGGAGGCGGCATCGCGATCTACATTAAAAACAGCACCTCATACACACACATGGTACACCCTACAATCATCTCGTTTGAAACAATAACACTTAATATGAGCGCAAATAACCAACAATTCTTTATACAAGCAGTTTATAGACCTCCGTCCCAAGACATTGACACTTTTATAAATGCATTAGAGCAAGTGATTACTCAAGTTAACGGCAGAAAAAATATTATTATAATTGGTGACATGAATATAGATTTGCACAAAACCGACTGTAGCTCAACCACGCGATATTTAGAAATGCTGTCGTCCAACGGTATTGAGAGCGTTAACACCGCGAGCACGCGAGTAGACCCAAGCAGAGACACCAGCAGCAACATCGACCATATACTAGTGCGAGCTAAAAATAGCCAAACCAACGCAAGTGTTATCACAACAACAATCTCGGATCACTACTCTTTACTGTGTGGCGTTACATTCAACAACAACAACAACAACAACAACAACAACAACAACAACAACAACAACAACAACAACAACAACAACAACAGCGATAGAGAACAAATTGCGTGTGTGAAAAAAATAATAAGTGACAGTGGGGTGCGTGCGCAAATAAATGGCACAAATTGGGAAGAACTTTGTGCGCTCGAAAGTGTAGATGTATTTTACAATAAAATACAAGAAAGTTTTAAAAATATATACAATAACTGCGAGATTAATGCGAAAAGAATTAAAAAAAAGAAAAAATAATCCGTGGTTAACCGAAGAACTTATAAAATGCTGTGACAATAGGGATAAACTTTATAGAAAATGGTTATCTAAACCTAAGAACAAAAACATTGAAAAAGAATACAAACCATTTAGAAACGTGTTAAAAAAAAAGTTAGAACGTGCAAAAAATGATTTTTATAAAAAACAACTTTACAAAAACAAAAACGATATAAACAAAGAAACAGTTTCGATAGTATCGTAAGTGTAGACGTAGAATTCCGTTTTAGTTGTAGCCTCTTCTACTTTGTCTCATTGGTCCGATTGTTTTGTCCATTTTGCACGTTTATTTATTGATCTTCCGAAAATAACAAATAAATGAATAACACTCAATTATGGACTCATTGAGGCCAAAACAAAGAAGAGTAAAAATGTAAATATGATTAAATGAGCAAGCAAAAAGAAACAAGCAAACAAAATTTTTTCGATCATTTCGTTTAGTTTGATAGGTTGAGTTCATTGAATTAGTTGAAAAGAAGGCGAAGCAAATGCACTTTTTATCTGTGCCACTTTCGTCTCTGCCCGATATATAGTTTGCGAGCTACAGTCAGTTTAACTACTAATTTCAAATTAAAATTAAGATCCCGATTTTTAAAAAATCGCATGTTGTCTATATTTCACGCTGAGCACATGTCCTTTCCTCTCGTCTCTGTCTGATATTTAGTTTGCGAGCTACACTTTCGTCTCTGTTCGATGTATAGTTTGCGAACTACACTCGCTAGCGCTAGTGGGATGTGGAATCCAAATTAATTTGCATTAAAAAAAAATTTAAATCTTACGCCATCTATAGGTAAAAGCATAAAACGAAATATGATCCAACTCGTTTTTTCCAAAAGAGTTAAATCTTACCGGATCACAGACCCATTTCATTAAATTTAACAGTTTGCGTTCATTGACTGAGTTGAATAGAGGTTAATGACCTCTGGTTTCAAAATAGAGCACTTAGTAAACTAGAACAGTAGTGCATACATAAACCTAGTGCCAACCAATGCTTACAATGCTACCAATACGAACTAGAACTTCCAGTTTCACGAATACACGAACCTCAACTACACGTGTATTTTATTCATGAACTACACGTGAAGTTCGTATTCACGTGAAAGTGCCAATGACCCACCTGTGACCTCAGATTATCCCACTGCATCCGATTGGCCATAGAATCATCCATTTTGGTCCAAATGTTCAATGGAACCCATAAAAGTGTCAATGACCCACCTATGACCTCAGATAATCCCACTGCATCCGATTGGCCATAGAATCATCCATTTTGGTCCAAATGTTCCATGGAACCCATAAATGTGCCAATGACCCACCTGTGACCTCAGATAATCCCACTGCATCCGAATGGCCATAGAATCATCCATTTTGGTCCGAATGTTCCATGGAACCCATACATGTGCCAATGACCCACCTGTGACCTCAGATAATCCCACTGCATCCGATTGGCCATAGAATCATCCATTTTGGTCCAAATGTTCGATGGAACCCATAATAGTTCCAATGACCCGCCTGTGACCTCAGATAATCCCATTGCATCCGAATGGCCATAGAATCATCCATTTTGTTCCATGGAACCCATAAAAGTTCCAATGACCCGCCTATGACCTCAGATAATCCCATTGCATCCGAATGGCCATAGAATCATCCATTTTGGTCCAAATGTTCCATGGAACCCACAAAAGACACAATGACCCGCCTATGACCTCAGATAATCCCATTGCATCCGATTGGCCATAGAATCATCCATTTTGGTCCAAATGTTGCTTCAACCAAAAGTTCCAATGACTCCCCTGTCACCTCCATGGAATCCATGGAATCCATTAAAGTGCCAATGACCCGCCTGTGCACTCAGATAATCCCACTGCATCCGATTGGCCATAGAATCATCGATTTTTGTCCAAATGTTCCATGGAACCCATACATGTGCCAATGACCCACCTGTGACCTCAGATAATCCCATTGCATCCGATTGGCCATAGAATCATCGATTTTGGTCCAAATATTCCATGGACTAAAATGGATGATTTTAGAGCTGAAGCTCTTTACGAACCAATCAGTTCGTGCAAAATTAAAACCAATACAAGCATAAACAACGAAACAAAAACAAAGAAAGCAGCAGGCACATAAGCAGCTGATGATTGATTTTCAAAACATGCATTTTGCTTCTTATATTTTACTATTTTGTGACTTTAATATAATAGTGACAAAATCCAAAATTAGATATTCATTAGCGCAGGATATATCTGATATTTTAGTATATATATTATCTTTGAACGAAGATTATTAAAGGCTGTAGGTATACCCTAAAGTATTCGCCAAATACGTTGCCTAATGACCTTGAAAAAATCTGTTAAAACGACCCCATACAAACCGCGCTGTAAGACGTAATTCTACGTCAAAAACTTGGCAAATCATAAATGAAATAATCGGGAAAACAAGTGTTAGTTTGGATGAGACTTTGAAAAAAAGCTTTAAAAACGAAAAACTCGACTCGCTAACAAACAAATTCGCAATAAATTTCAATGAAAATGTTAAGAAAACTATCCACGAATGTAACATCAAAACTATCCAAGCTACAGAATTCACTCTAGAAAACTCAATTTTCATGGACAATGCTAGTGAAATCGAAGTTTTTAATATAATAAATAGCTTAAATATTCAAAAAGGTCCAGGGCATGACACGATTCGCCCAAAAGATTTAAGAAATAATGCTTTAGTTATGACTCCTGTTATAACAAAACTCATAAATATGAGCCTTGAACAAAATAAGCTTCCACAAGCACTTAAACTCTCAATAATTAGACCCATTTATAAGAGTGGCGTAACATCCGATGTCGGGAATTATAGGCCAATAGCAATATTGCCAGTTTTAGAGAAAATTATTGAAGAAATTGTATCCCTTAGGCTCAAAACATTTATTGAAAAATACAATATCATTGAAAATAACCAATATGGCTTTCAAAGAGAAAAAAAACATAAATAAACTAAATGGGCTGACTATTAACGCTGCAAAAACGAAACTAATGCATATACGCCCACCACACATCCAACGCGTGGACATTAATATGAAGTTTCACGAAACGTCTTGTCTACACAACCACCAAATCGCGAGCAATCTAGACGACAACTGCCAAATTTTTATCGAAGCTGTGGATGAATATAAATACTTAGGCGTTGTAGTAGACTGTCATTTCAAATGGCATGAACATATAAAAAAAAAAAACCTCGAGCCAAACTGCGCAAAACATCATTTATGCTACATCATCTTAGTTTTGCGTGTAGCTACGCCGTTCTGAGGCAGGCATACTTCGCGCTCTGCGAGTCATATATGCGACACGGCATTACAGCGTGGGGCACATCAACGCACTGCCGTGATCTACAAAGCAGTCAAAATAGTATTCTGAAAATTGTTGAATGAATTCTTCAACGATACTCGCTATAGAAACCCTATTCGACATGAGTACAACACGCGACGTCGACTGGAAGGAAGATTTGAAGTGCTAAAATTCCACAATAACTATGGAAAACATAGACTCGATGTGATGCTTCCAAAAATATTAAATGATCTCCCACCAAACATCGTGAATATGAATAACACACAAAAACAATGTAGAAATAAGGCAATAAAATTATTTTATATTCAAAATTAGATTTAATTTTTTACATAAAAAACGGCAGGCAGCGGCAATAACAAAAGGCAGCAACAGTAACAACACGCAGCAACAACAACAACAACTCAATCAGCCAAACAATCTTGGAATAAGCTTTAAACAAGTGTAAAATCCAAAAACAACAACAAGCGGCAACAACAACAACAACAACAAGCAACAACAACAAGCAACAATAACAGCAGCGACAACAAGCAGAAAGAACAACAGCAAGCAGCAACAACAAGCAGCAACAAGTAGCATCAACAAAAACAAGCAGCATCAACAACAACAAGCAACAATTGATAACAACTTGAATCGAATTAATAACAATTCAATAATAGTTGCAACGAAATACACATTAATAGAGATAAAATGCATACAAACATCAAACACGCAGATGAAATCTGCAAAAAAAAAAAAAAAAAATAAACAATAAGATTGCAAAAAGAATACTCAAAGTTAAAACCAACAAAACAATCGCAAATCAATCGCAGCAACAAACAAACCAAATTTAAAAACACAAAAAAGAGCTCATGAACAACAACAACAAAATCTGGAAACAAAATTAGAAAACAAAAACAGAGCGAAGAAGAACTCAAACTACTCTCAAGCATAAACTTAACTAAACAAATACAACAGAAAACCGGTTTTTGAGAACAAAATAGTCAAAACATAAATACATAAAACCAGTCCAGTTTGTTTAGTAAATCATAAAAAAAAAATCATAAAAGCATGAAGTAAATCATAAAACATTGAAAACATTAAAAATAGCAGATAACTAAAAATAAAACAACAACAACTAGCATCAATAACAAGATCAAAAACAAATTACCAGAGACAACACTATACTAAAGCAACAACAACAACAAATACAAGCAGCAACAACAACAACAAGCAGCGACCCCAACAACAAGCAGCAACAACAACAACACCAAAAAACAACAACACCAATAAACAACAACAACAACACCAATGAACAACAACAACAAGCAGCTGAAACAACAACACAAACTACAACAAGCAGCAGCAACAACAACACAACAACAAAAACAAAAACATCAAGAAGCGACAGCAATAACAAGCAGCAACAATAACAACACCAATAAACAACAACAACAACAACAACAACAACAACAACAACCAACCAACAAAAAGCAGCTGCAACAGAAACAAAAACTACAATAAGCAGCAACAACAACAACAACAAAAACATCAACAACAAACAAAACTAATCAATAAAAACAACCAAGAAGAGCTCGTGAACACCAACAACAACATTCGAAACAGAATTGCATAACAGAGACAAAGCGAACAAATAATCAAAAATATTTTCAAATGAAAACATGAAAAAACAATAGAAAACAGGTTCTTAAACCCAAATGCCAAAAGCACTTTACACCAAAACAAAAATATGCACAGAATCTAAAAAAGGAAAAAACTATGCCAAAAATGAAGTAGAGAAAAAATTAATATTATATATATTATTTTATATTATTATTTTTAATGAACTTATTTTATATTAATTTTTTTAATGAATTATTTACTTATATATAACCTATAATTATGAATTTTTTACTTAAATTTTTACTATTCCAATTTTTTCTCGCAGACAAGCCTTGAGGCTTCGCGAGATACAAGCTAATGTAAACATTAATTGTAAAATGAAATATATAATAAAACTCCAACTCAAAAGCAACTGTCCAATTTTCAAATAAATAAAGTATTTGATTTTAACGATATATAATGCAGTTTGACATTATAAACTTAATGGAAGTTAAAACTTTCCATTCAAGCTCTTACTGATGTAGAAGCCTCTTATATGTTTCTATTCCGTATATACAATTCTGCCGCCTCTTCTAGAAAATCAATTTCTGATAGGTTTTACGATTTTCAAAATAACTCTAACGTTTCCGCTCATTTTTGAGTTGCCAATCAACAGTTTAATAAATAATTTAATACTTTTCTTAAATGAAATTAAGAAAAATTTCAGCTTCAACTGCTTAAATTCAAAAGGTTAGGTCCAAGCCAGGTTATTTTTCCAAGCCAAAGTTTTTTCGTAGCAAACAAGTTCAATACATTGAAAAAGGAAGATAATTTTAATACATTTTTCAAAGTACCACCAGACATTTACCTTTACATTTACATTTACATTTACCACAAGTCCTAAGTTTTTGGAAAATTTTCATAAAAAAATTTTTGGTTTTCACTGCAAAAGTTTACCAAATGAAACTTAATTTCACGTTTTCACATCGAAAAAAAAATTTACCAGTATTGGTAAATGTTTCGTCTAACGCTGTAACCGTTCTTTAATTCTTTCCTCATTTCTAATCAACTGATGATAGTAGAAAAATTTTGAGGATGGCATAACTAACGCAACCATCTCTTTTCCACCAAAAACATGACAAATCGAAAATATTATAAGATTTTGCAGGTATGTACAATAGGGCGGGCCTATTTGTATGGGTGAAAAAAAAATAAAAAAATCGTAGGTACGGAAAATATTCTACGGAATATTCTGAACAGGTTTGCCCAAGAAACCCTTGCTCTAAAATTGAATGCGAGTCTTCGGCTTTTTGAGAGAAAATTTGAATTTATGTTGTACTTCAGTATGTGAAAAAATGTATACAAACATCCAAAAAACATGTATTAGGGTAAAAGTTTTCGGTTAAAAAATCTTCATTGAATGTCCTCATTTAAAAAAATTTTATCATATTTTCATATATCAAATGGGTTATATAAACAAAATATTTTCTAACAAGGGGAATTATACAATAGATTTCACGAAAATCAAAATTAAATAATGAAACGATAATAGCTAATCTAGCTTTTAAATGTTGTTCTTCTATTTTAGATAGATTTTCAAAATATTTTTTTTATGTTAAAATTAAATCTGAAAAATTTTTTATTGTTTGTTGACACGTGATGAAACACGTGAAATTTACAAATAAATTAATATTTTTTGAAATTTATTTTCGAAACGACTAAAATTTGTACCATAGCACAGTAGTTTTTTGGTTCTTTGTTTCAATTGCTTCACATTTTGTAGCAAAACACAAATTGAAACTTACTTTCAAAAACCGGAGGCTCGAAATCGATTTTAGGCTGAAAATTGCCTATTTTCAGAGAATTTAAAAAAAATCTGTCCTTTTTTCCCTACGCCTATTTTGTAAGATAAAAATCCTTACAAGTAGGGAATGTACCAACATGTCCTTACATGTACCAACACTGACTGAACTAAGACATTGTTGCGAACAGGAAATCCCATTTCGGGCAATCGAACGCTGCTTTGGAATGATCAAATCGATGGTGGGTCGATTGATTCCAATTGATGGTCGATTTCATTTTCGTGGGTTTTTGCCATGATTTGGTGTAAAAATCTAGTTTTTGGCGGCTTCAATCTTTCACACAATGACGCCAGGCCGTCTGCACCTGCTGCTTTGTTGTTTTTGAGTCACTTGATAGCAGTGTTGTGACTCAATCATCACAAGCGACGTTTACTTGTTTTTCATAATATAAATTACAAGTACTGATCTGCCTAAATAATAAGTGAAGCGATCAGCATTTTTTTCAATGCTTACCAATTGAAGTTGACGGTCAAGCACCGAACAGTTAAAAATTGCAACGGTTAGCTTAAAATAGCAAGTTAGCACGGGCCAGCTACTTTAGCTGCGTTTCTGTTAACATAGCTCGAAAATTATCGCGGAAGTAAATGAGCTCTTGTGGGTTGAATTGCAATGTAGTATGAATGTTTCTAGGTCAAAAAGCCGCGCTGTTGTTGAAAATATGTGTGTCGAAATATAACACGTGGAAATAAGCCAATTCGTGGTGCCAACGGTGTCAAATATCGAGGTGACCAAACGAAGAATGTATATTTGTTAATAAATTAATATGTAAGTTTGTATATTTAAAATACAGAGTACGTTTATTTGTATGCTATTCAGCAACAATGTCTAGGTCAATTGTATATATGTAACTTTTATGCAATTGTCATCAAGATTTATTGCGGAAGTTAAGACCAAGTAGATTTTAAGATGAAAACTGTGTTATAAATAAGAGTAAAATAAATAAAGAAAGAAGGGTGTTAATTAAACAATAAAGAAGTGCAGTTTAATTTTAAACTTTCAGGTTCCACCCATAAAGGAAAGGATTATTCGGTGAGTATAAATATAACGATGTAACAGTTAATATTTAACGTTACACAGTAGAGTTGTGTGGGTTCGACGGAGAACATCACACAACAGCAGGCATGCCAACTGAGGGGGAATTCCTGCATTTTGTGGAAATTAATACCCATTTCTTAAGAGGGAGAATCAGATATTTTTTTGGGGGAATGGTCTTAAATTTAATTTAGCTTCTAAATTAACTTAAGACTAATAGCAAATTAAAAAATTTTTCCAAATCAATCGCTTTATATCTTTTTGTATGTTTCTTTATAGGATACGAACGCATTGCATTATAAAGCGTATTTGACAAATTGTATTGCATAATTATAAACATTTATTGCAAATAATATGGACATTTATTTCAAAAACCCAAACATCAAAAACTGTGCGATTTAAATATTTTAGAAAACTTATATTATTTTAGTTTATAACATTTTAGAAATTCAGTGAAATGGATAATGTAAAACATATCAAAACATGTTTATTTTTGAATTTTGATTCTATTCACGTCGTTTCTTTTAATTTATTTTATGTTTTTATTTTACTTTTTGAAAATTTTCGGTTCAATTCTTGCATTTATGTTTCTATATGTGTGCTTAAAACGACTCATCAGTTAAAAATGTTACTGATTGAAATATATAATTAATAAAAATTATTTTAATTACAAAGGAAATTCTTTGGGGGAATCGGTTGCAAAATGGGAGAATTTGACAGCAAGGATTGAGGAATTCGATTGAAACAAGGTGGCAGCCCTGCTAGATAGCAACTTAAACCTCGTCCTGGCTAGGTGGTGAAATTTTAACTCTATCATCGTCAATTGGTGTTGTCGGACTGAATTCGTTAAGGGCAGAATTGTTGGGATAATCGCCCGCATGCAGATTGCAAAAATTCTACCTCTATTGTCTCAATCCGCACTGGGTATCTGAAACCAATCACCATTTTCGTGTTTTTTGATCCGGGCACAGCCAGGTTTGAATATTTACCTTAATAAATTTGAATCTAAAGTATTTGTGCTATTTTTCAGCTTCCTTCACTTATTGTTATATTCTTTTATCTATATACATTAGGGTGTATCGAAAAATTAACACCTTATTAAACCCCAAAAGCCTAGTACTATGTTCGATTACGTGAAATTCCACTGACAACAGCCATTTATTTGTTGCGTGCAAATTTTGACAGACATTTTGTTGCGAACGAACAGCTGATGATCACCTTACAAATATCAACAAGAAGTAAATAAACAGCCACAATTTATAAGAAGGAAAGCAGAAAATCATTTAAATTCTTTAATTTTTATTATTTCTGATATACAAAAAAATATTGGAGTTTACTCCTTTAGAATCGATTTGCATATAAAGAAATTATATTAGGGGGTAAAGTCAAATTTTCAACTATTTTTCGTTACGTTTGAATTTTCAACTATTTTTTGCGTTATGGTTGAATTTTCAACTTTTTTTCGTTACGTTTGAATTTTCAACTATTTTTTGCGTTATGGTTGACTTTTCAACTATTTTTGCGTTATGCTTGGCCAATCGAATGCAATGGAATTATCAAGGTCATAGGCAGATCATTGGCACTTTAATGGATTCCATGGAGAATTTGGACAAAAGTGGATGATTCTATGGCCATTCGGATGCAATGGGATTATCAAGGTCACAGGCGGGTCATTAGCACTTTAATGGATTCCATGGATTCCATGGAGGTGACAGGGGAGTCATTGGAACTTTTATTGGTTGAAGCAACATTTGGACCAAAATGGATGATTCTATGGCCAATCGGATGCAATGGGATTATCTGAGGTCAGAGATGGTTCATTGGAACTTTTATGGGTTCCATGGAACATTTGGATCAAAATGGGTGATTCTATGGCCAAACGGATGCAATGGGATTATCTGAGGTCATAGACGGGTCATTGGAACTTTTATGGGTTCCATGGAACATTTGGACCAAAATGGGTGATTCTATGGCCAATCGGATGCAATGGGATTATCTGAGATCATAGGCGGGTCATTGGAACTTTTATGGGTTCCATGGAACATTTGGACCAAAATGGGTGATTCTATGGCCAATCGGATGCAATGGCATTATCTGAGGTCATAGGCGGGTCATTGAAACTTTTATGGGTTCCATGGAATATTTGGACCAAAATTGATGATTCTATGGCCAAACGGATGCAATGGGATTATCTGAGATCATAGACGGGTCATTGGAACTTATATGGGTTCCATGGAACATTTGGACCAAAATGGGTGATTCTATGGCCAATCGGATGCAATGGGATTATGTGAGGTCACAAGCGGGTCATTGTGTCTTTTGTAGGTTCCAAGGAACATTTGGACCAAAATGGATGATTCTATGGCCAATCGGATGCAATGGGATTATCTGAGGTCATAGGCGGGTCATTGGAACTTTTATGGGTTCCATGGAACATTTGGACCAAAATGGA
This sequence comes from Tetanocera ferruginea, assembly GCA_958299015.1. Classification (NCBI taxonomy): domain Eukaryota; kingdom Metazoa; phylum Arthropoda; class Insecta; order Diptera; family Sciomyzidae; genus Tetanocera; species Tetanocera ferruginea. The sequence goes on from OY282640.1 coordinate 70,598,918, forward strand.
TGATTCTATGGCCAATCGGATGCAATGGGATTATCTGAGGTCAGAGATGGGTCATTGGAACTTTTATGGGTTCCATGGAACATTTCTACCAAAATGGATGATTCTATGGCCAATCGGATTCAATGGGATTATCTGAGGTCATAGGCGGGTCATTGGAACTTTTATGGGTTCCATGGAACATTTGGACCAAAATGGGTGATTCTATGGCCAAACGGATGCAATGGGATTATCTGAGGTCATAGACGGGTCATTGAAACTTTTATGGGTTCCATGGAACATTTGGACCAAAATGGGTGATTCTATGGCCAATCGGATGCAATGGGATTATCTGAGATCATAGGCGGGTCATTGGAACTTTTATGGGTTCCATGGAACATTTGGACCAAAATGGGTGATTCTATGGCCAATCGGATGCAATGGCATTATCTGAGGTCATAGGCGGGTCATTGAAACTTTTATGGGTTCCATGGAACATTTGGACCAAAATTGATGATTCTATGGCCAAACGGATGCAATGGGATTATCTGAGATCATAGACGGGTCATTGGAACTTATATGGGTTCCATGGAACATTTGGACCAAAATGGGTGATTCTATGGCCAATCGGATGCAATGGGATTATCTGAGGTCATAGACGGGTCATTGAAACTTTTATGGGTTCCATGGAACATTTGGACCAAAATGGGTGATTCTATGGCCAAACGGATGCAATGGGATTATCTGAGATCATAGACGGGTCATTGGAACTTATATGGGTTCCATGGAACATTTGGACCAAAATGGGTGATTCTATGGCCAATCGGATGCAATGGGATTATGTGAGGTCACAGGCGGGTCATTGTGTCTTTTGTAGGTTCCAAGGAACATTTGGACCAAAATGGATGATTCTATGGCCAATCGGATGCAATGGGATTATCTGAGGTCATAGGCGGGTCATTGGAACTTTTATGGGTTCCATGGAACATTTGGACCAAAATGGGTGATTCTATGGCCAATCGGATGCAATGGGATTATCTGAGGTCATAGGCGGGTCATTGGAACTTTTATGGGTTCCATGGAACATTTGGACCAAAATGGATGATTCTATGGCCAAACGGATGCAATGGGATTATCTGAGGTCATAGGCGGGTCATTGGAACTTTTATGGGTTCCATGGAACATTTGGACCAAAGTGGGTGATTCTATGGCCAATCGGATGCAATGGGATTATCTGAGGTCATAGGCGGGTCATTGGAACTTTTATGGGTTCCATGGAACATTTGGACCAAAATGGGTGATTCTATGGCCAATCGGATGCAATGGGATTATCTGAGGTCATAGGCGGGTCATTGGAACTTTTATGGGTTCCATGGAACATTTGGACCAAAATGGGTGATTCTATGGCCAATCGGATGCAATGGGATTATCTGAGGTCATAGGCGGGTCATTGGAACTTTTATGGGTTCCATGGAACATTTGGACCAAAATAAGTGATTCTATGGCCAATCGGATGCAATGGGATTATGTGAGGTCACAGGCGGGTCAATGTGTCTTTTGTAGGTTCCAAGGAACATTTGGACCAAAATGGATGATTCTATGGCCAATCGGATGCAATGGGATTATCTGAGGTCATAGGCGGGTCATTGGAACTTTTATGGGTTCCATGGAACATTTGGACCAAAATGGGTGATTCTATGGCCAATCGGATGCAATGGGATTATGTGAGGTCACAGGCGGGTCATTGTGTCTTTTGTAGGTTCCAAGGAACATTTGGACCAAAATGGATGATTCTATGGCCAATCGGATGCAATGGGATTATCTGAGGTCATAGGCGGGTCATTGGAACTTTTATGGGTTCCATGGAACATTTGGACCAAAATGGGTGATTCTATGGCCAATCGGATGCAATGGGATTATCTGAGGTCATAGGCGGGTCATTGGAACTTTTATGGGTTCCATGGAACATTTGGACCAAAATGGATGATTCTATGGCCAAACGGATGCAATGGGATTATCTGAGGTCATAGGCGGGTCATTGGAACTTTTATGGGTTCCATGGAACATTTGGAACAAAAAAGATGATTCTATGGCCAATCGGATGCAATGGGATTATCTGAGGTCATAGGCGGGTCATTGGAACTTTTATGGGTTCCATGGAACATTTGGACCAAAATGGGTGATTCTATGGCCAATCGGATGCAATGGGATTATCTGAGGTCATAGGCGGGACATTGGAACTTTTATGGGTTCCATGGAACATTTGGACCAAAATGGGTGATTCTATGGCCAATCGGATGCAATGGGATTATCTGAGGTCATAGGCGGGTCATTGGAACTTTTATGGGTTCCATGGAACATTTGGACCAAAATAAGTGATTCTATGGCCAATCGGATGCAATGGGATTATGTGAGGTCACAGGCGGGTCAATGTGTCTTTTGTAGGTTCCAAGGAACATTTGGACCAAAATGGATGATTCTATGGCCAATCGGATGCAATGGGATTATCTGAGGTCATAGGCGGGTCATTGGAACTTTTATGGGTTCCATGGAACATTTGGACCAAAATGGGTGATTCTATGGCCAATCGGATGCAATGGGATTATCTGAGGTCATAGGCGGGTCATTGGAACTTTTATGGGTTCCATGGAACATTTGGACCAAAATGGGTGATTCTATGGCCAATCGGATGCAATGGGATTATCTGAGGTCATAGGCGGGTCATTGGAACTTTTATGGGTTCCATGGAACATTTGGACCAAAATGGATGATTCTATGGCCAAACGGATGCAATGGGATTATCTGAGGTCATAGGCGGGTCATTGGAACTTTTATGGGTTCCATGGAACATTTGGACCAAAATGGGTGATTCTATGGCCAATCGGATGCAATGGGATTATCTGAGGTCATAGGCGGGTCATTGGAACTTTTATGGGTTCCATGGAACATTTGGACAAAAATGGGTGATTCTATGGCCAATCGGATACAATGGGATTATATGAGGTCATAGGCGGGTCATTGGAACTTTTATGGGTTCCATGGAACATTTGGTCCAAAATGGATGATTCTATGGCCAATCGGATGCAATGGGATTATCTGAGGTCATAGGCGGGTCATTGGAACTTTTATGGGTTCCATGGAACATTTGGACCAAAATGGGTGATTCTATGGCCAATCGGATGCAATGGGATTATCTGAGGTCATAGGCGGGTCATTGGAACTTTTATGGGTTCCATGGAACATTTGGACAAAAATGGGTGATTCTATGGCCAATCGGATGCAATGGGATTATCTGAGGTCATAGGCGGGTCATTGGAACTTTTATGGGTTCCATGGAACATTTGGACAAAAATGGGTGATTCTATGGCCAATCGGATGCAATGGGATTATCTGAGGTCATAGGCGGGTCATTGGAACTTGTAATGGTCCCATGGAACATTTGGACCAAAATGGGTGATTCTATGGCCAATCGGATGCAATGGGATTATCTGAGGTCATAGGCGGGTCATTGGAACTTTTATGGGTTCCATGGAACATTTGGACCAAAATGGGTGATTCTATGGCCAATCGGATGCAATGGAATTATCTGAGGTCATAGGCGGGTCATTGGAACTTTTATGGGTTCCATGGAACATTTGGTCCAAAATGGATGATTCTATGGGCGCCGTGTTGCAATCCCATATACCATAACCCCATATTGGCTTTATAGCACTTTTTCCTATGCTATAAACCCATAATTTGGGTTTGGGGTTATCGCACAAAATAAAATGCAATAAAGCCAATATGGGGTTATAGCACAAATTTTAAATTTTAAACATGGTATTATCTCACTTATTTGAAGGGAATAAACTCATATTGTATTATTAGGCATTTGTATACAAATGAAACCAAATGATTTTGTAGGGTGTACGAATTAGCCCCCACGAACAGTTATAAATTAAAAATTTTATTTAATTTCTTTGTTTTCTTACGCCATATTTTCGTAAATCTCCGTTACAAAATATTACTTGATTAAGTTCGACATTATAGCTATAGTACTTGTGAGCGTTCGGAGAATATGCCAGCCATAAGAGTAATTCTGTTATTTTTTTTTCGTGAGTTTTTGTGAAAGGTATCCATCGTATGAGTTGAAGGATTTGCGACTCGCTGATTCCATTAACAAAAGCAAAAGCACAAGCTATTAGTTGAGCTTTATAAGTTCTTTTTCCGAAAAAAGAATCAATTATAAATCCGGGAACATTAGAAAAATTTATAATATCGCTTTTATTTAGTAAGATCTTCCTTGCGTTTAAACGATTACTCTCCATTCTTTTAAAATTTTCCATATTTATTTTTAAGCAGCATACGCAAAACTGTTTTTAATATTCGCTTTTTATGTGATAACATAGTTATTAGGCAATTCAATGCAAAACAGGTTTAACAGTTAGTTCACTCTCTATTATTGATTGCAAAAAAAAACCCAGCAGAAAATTCAGTATGCCATGAAAAAATAGTTGTAAGGGATTGATTTCGATTATTTTCAAAATATATGAAAAGTTAAAATCACTTATATTGCGCATTTCGTAAAAGGGGAAACCATAATTTTGCAAAAAAATATTATAATAGAAGGGAATTTTCCCTTTTACGAAAAGTTAAAATCAGTCATACTATGTTATTTCTATAAAAAGGAAACCAAATTATTTTGTCTTTTACAAAAACATAACAAAATATATTTATTCAACAAAGAGTATAATATTCAACGCAATAAATGAAACTCAATACAAAATTCACCAAAAAATAATCAACAAAGAAAGAATTATACGTTTAACAAAATATAACTACGGCATCAATAATAACGGAGCGACAAACTGGGCACAATGGTTTAATTTTCTTTACTTCAGCATCTTCCTTCATGGTATCGTAACAGGTTTTACAAACTTTAAAATGTTTACATGGCTGAAACATAAGTTGACGTTCCCTAGATACAAAATTTTTTAATTATGAGGTTATCGCACAGAAAAAAGTGCAATAAAGCCAATATGGGGTTATAGCATAAATTTCAATTTTTTAATATGGTATTATCTCACTTATTTGAAGGAAATAAACCCATATGGGACTATAACACATCGCTGGTGCTATAAAGCCAATATGGGGTTATGGTATATGGGATTGCAACACGGCGCCGATTCTATGGCCAAACGGATGCAATGGGATTATCTGAGGTCATAGGCGGGTCATTGGAACTTTTATGGGTTCCATGGAACATTTGGACCAAAATGGGTGATTCTATGGCCAATCGGATGCAATGGGATTATCTGAGGTCAAAGGCGGGTCATTGGAACTTTTATGGGTTCCATGGAACATTTGGACCAAAATGGGTGATTCTATGGCCAATCGGATGCAATGGGATTATCTGAGGTCATAGGCGGGTCATTGGAACTTTTGTGGGTTCCATGGAACATTTGGACCAAAATGGGTGATTCTATGGCCAATTGGATGCAATGGGATTATCTGAGGTCATAGGCGGGTCATTGGAACTTTTATGGGTTCCATGGAACATTTGGACCAAAATGGGTGATTCTATGGCCAATCGGATGCAATGGGATTATCTGAGGTCATAGGCGGGTCATTGGAACTTTTATGGGTTCCATGGAACATTTGGACAAAAATGGGTGATTCTATGGCCAATCGGATACAATGGGATTAAATGAGGTCATAGGCGGGTCATTGGAACTTTTATGGGTTCCATGGAACATTTGGTCCAAAAATGGATGATTCTATGGCCAAACGGATGCAATGGGATTATCTGAGATCATAGACGGGTCATTGGAACTTTTATGGGTTCCATGGAACATTTGGACCAAAATGGGTGATTCTATGGCCAATCGGATGCAATGGGATTATGTGAGGTCACAGGCGGGTCATTGTGTCTTTTGTAGGTTCCAAGGAACATTTATTTATTTATTTATTTATTGGCCAAACAAGGCAAATTACTTATTCTAACAGGTTTTTTTTTTTTTTTTTTTTTTTTTTTTTCTTCCTCACCTTTCCTTGTTATTTTGTTCGATGATATCAATTCAATGTGGGCGTAATCCGCCCACCTGAATGACATGATTTCAAGAACATGTCGAAAAGAAAAGGCAAGAAGAAAAGCAAAAATAAGGTGAACTTACATACTAACATATTTTAATAAGAAAAGGAACTTATTATCACTACTATGCTAATTTGTAAATTTATTTACCAAACCAAATATATAATTTATCTCGAACCTGGGCTAATTTTGGTAGTTGAGAAATTTAGATAGGGTAAGCTTGAAAGAGGATTTGGGCATGGAAGGTGAGTAGCATGAGGAGATTAGATTAAACTCCCTGCAGCATCGACTGATGGGTTCATTATTTGCGTACGAAGTATGATGCTGATATTCAGTTAGCAGTCGAGTATGCCTAGAACGTCTTATTGGGTTGTTGAAGGAAATCAAACTAGAAATATATTCGCTGTCAATAGCACCATTAATAACATCGAACGTGAAGCATGAGCCCAATAATGATCTCCTTGATGATAATGGCATCAAATTTAAAAGGCTGAGTCTATAAACATATGATGGAAGGCTACAATAATCCCGGGGATTATACATGTCTCTCAGTGCGTATAGCAAGAATTGCTTTTGAATAGATTCAATTCTTTCACTATGGGAACCGAAAGATGGATTCCAAATTATGCAGGCATATTCAAGTATCGGTCGCACTAATGCACAGTACAAGGATGTAGTGACCCAAATATTCTTGAATTCGTTTGCTCGTCTTTTTATAAAACCAAGCTGTTTACTGGCCCTGGACAAAATTTTATCATAGTGCAGATTAAAGCGCATCTTGCAATCTAAGACAACACCAAGATCCACTATATGATTGACTCTTTTAAGCTCAGTATTATTGAGATGGTAGGTATTTGATGCTACGTTGTTCTTTCGAGAAAAGCTTATAACATTGCATTTATTGACATTAAGGTGAAGTTTATTTTGGATACACCATTGCTCAAGAGACAAAAGTTTTGACTGCAAAAAATGTGCATCTGCCTCCGATTTAATTGCATAGTACATTTTTAAATCATCTGCGTACATAAGATGTGGGATATCGTTTAGAACTTCTGACAAGTCGGAAATGAATATGTTAAAAAGGAGAGGACCAAGGTGACTACCTTGTGGAACTCCTGAGGAGACTACAATTTTTTTAGACAAAATTCCTTGAAATTTAACATACTGGGACCTGCCGTCAAGATATGATTTTATCCAACTTAGTGTCGATCCGGCAATACCAAATTTTTCTAATTTATATATTAGAATGCTGTGATCCACTCGATCGAAGGCTTTACTGAAATCAGTATAAACAGCATCTATTTGGTGTCCTTTTTCCATTTTGACTAAAACATCCGATACCATGATCATAAGATTAGTGGTGGTAGACCGTCCTTTTCGGAACCCGTGTTGATGCTCATTTAGAAGTGGGTTGATGAGACGTGTAAGCTTATCACAAATAATTTTTTCAAAGAGTTTTGGAATAGCTGACAAAATTGCTATGCCTCTATAATTTTCAATTGACCGTTTATCACCATTCTTGTAAATTGGTGTAAGATAGGATGTTTTCCAATATGAAGGAAATATCCCACAAGACAGTGATTCATTAAAAATTATGTGCAACGGCAAAAGCAGTTGGTCTAAACAACGCACCAAGAAGCTTGTAGGTATAAGATCTGGTCCTGGTCCCTTTAATAAATTCAAGTCTTGTATTGCATTAGAAATCTCTTCCTGCGTTATATATAAACTTTCAACCATAATAGGTGCGCTTGGATGAGAAACTTCAAATTGGGTAGATGGTTGACAAAATACATCCTTGAAATGTTCCGCAAATAAATTGCTAATATCATGAGGATTAGACGACTTGACATTACCTTTAAACATAGCCGAGGGATAGCCACTAGATTTTCGCTTCATGTTAACAAAGTCAAAGAATTTTCTCGGCTCTTGGACAATTTTCTCTCCGATAAGGTTCGTGTACAACTTGTACGCTTCTATAGACTTGATGGAGAATTCTTTTGATAGCTCGTCATATCGTAGCTTCAGTTCATTGCTTATATTATTATTATCAGTGTTTTTGAGTAGTTTGTAAAGTTTATTTCTCTGATTCCTCAAAAATCTGAGATTTTTATCTAGCCATGGTTCTGAAAGCTTGTTCTTTTTCTTTATTTTTGGCACAAAACTTTCAATGGCAATAAAAATGTGCTGATAAAATCTAGAGACAGCGCTATCTACATCTAAGTTGGATAGAACATAATTCCAGTTTAGAGCATTTAAATGATATTTTATACTTTCATAATCAGCGTTGAGGTAATCGTACGCAATGGAGTCATTATAGGATTGAGTGAAAGTAATATCATTATAAGAGAAAACAACTGCTAAGGCTGTATGGTGAACAGTGTTAGTTAACAAATTTTCTGCTTCAATACATGGACTAACCTTCACTTCATCATACGAGTTAGTAAATATTAGGTCCAACCATCTGCCATTTTGATTTTGTACAGAAGAAATTTGCTGCAGGTCACTGCCATAAAAGGTGCTGAGTAATGTGAAATCTATGACATTAGAAAGGTTAACAGGAAGAAGATAGTTGTCATTTTCATCGGTCACAAAAGAAATATTTGGACGATTAAAGTCACCAAGAATAACAACCTTGTCTTCCTCTTTTAGGGTGGAAGAAAAGGAGGACAGTGTTTCACAAAGTTCGTTGTAAGTTGTTTCGCTTGAGCCGGGAGGAATGTAAACGACACCTATGTACATACAAAGACTATTTCCTGAACAAACTCTTATTATTCTGTGATCGAAGAGTTTATGAGTTGGTGTATCTATTAGCTCACTTGAGAGAGAATTGTGAGATGCTATAATAACTCCACCTCCTCGAGAAAGACCTGTTGAGGAGTAGTCTCGATCCTTTCTGAAAACAGTCCAGTTACTGTCAAGAATTTCCTCATTTTTGAATGTATCATTTAACCATGTCTCAGTGAATACAAGAACATTGAAATGACATGATTTGGCGTCCACATAAAGTTTATTCAATTTGCTTCTCATGCCACCACAATTATGGTAAAAAATTTTCAAAAAATTGGAGTTAGGGACGATAATATTGTTGGTGTTCTCTACGTGATTTTTGAAGAAGGGAGACATGTTTAGACCTCACGTGAGTGCCATATGTGTATAGATCCGCCTTGACTTGATCAATCGTGACACCGAGACTCTCGTGAAAGCGAACAAATAAATTACGCAAGTCATCAACATCGGTAGGCAGACCTTCTTGCTGAATCAACACTCTTAGATTGGTTTTGGTCTTGCCTTCTATGCATGTTGAATCCGGTGCTTTATGCATATAAGCAAGATACAAACGAACGTTGTTGTAGACGCTGTTCTCCCTAAGGCGAGAAAGAGCATATATGCTCTCAGTGTTTTCGCAAGAGTTTATTGTCAATTTCACTTTTGGCGGAAGTAGTGGGTCTAGAAACGACGTAGGGCTACCAGGTTGATTATTAGGCACATTTTGAACTGGGACTGGTTTTGGTGGGACACTAACCGTTGGTGGTAATGGATTTAATGTATGGGAATGGATGAAATTAGGGTACTTATCATTATCCGTTTCATTATTATTAAGATTAAATGAAACACGGTTACGTCTTTGATAAGTAGGAGATTTATTCGATACTAGATTGTTTTCAGTATTAACCTTATTAGTTAAGGCACTATGCTGCTTGACGACTGTAGAGAAACTGGGGAAAATGTTAGTTTTCAGATTCCAATTAGTATCTAAATGGGGCTTAGGTTGGAACTTAGGTTGGGACGTAGGTTGGAACTTAGGTTGCATGAACTTATTTGATGGATTAGGTTTGGGGTCTGGATCAGGGAGGTTTACCTTTCCTTTATTAAGAGGATTCTTAGAACCAGGTTTTGAGGTAGAGTTAAGATAAGAATTATCAGAGTTTGACTTAGATTTAGACTTATTGAAAGATCTGGAATTAATATTGAAATGAGAATTAGAGCTAGAACTATAATTAATTTTAGAATACTGATTGATTGATTTATTGTTGTTAGTTTTAGGATTAATTTTCGATACCAAACTTGCTGACATCTTTTCTTTTACCGGCTTATCTGTCCATTCTGTAATTTGCCACTTTCCATTTCGCTCGCCTTCACTAGTGGTATTCAGGAACATCCACGCAAATTCCGCTGGGATGTTAAGTTTGAAACTGCAGAATTTTTTGCGTTTATTTGCAATCTTCGAACAGTTTGTAACAGATATACCAAACTTTTTGCGGAAGTAGTTGCACATCCAGGATATACTTGTTTTAACGTGTGGGCCCTTTATAAACAGAGTAGTTTTGTTTTTTTGATTCAAATCATGCAGCTTTTTTATTCTTTTCTCCCACTGAGTTGAAGTCCATGCTGTTCCAAACTTATGAATTAAGTTGGTACGAGGAGCTGCAATCGGTGGTGAATGCTGTGGTGAAGTAGCTAAACGAGAACCTGGTTGTGAGTCCTTATGGTTTTTGTATTGGTTAGGCGAGGGTGAAGGTCGCAGCGAAGGAGAGTGTAACGTGGCGTTCATCATTTCCTCGAAAATAGATGAAGTATTCTGCTGCGATACCGGTTCTGTGTTCTCAGGTATGCTCATAACCCTGTTGGGAGCAGAACTAATAACATCCGTTATTTCTGCTAACGCCGCACGGAACAAACCCATATCACCGCTGATTTCGTTAATTTTGTGATATAAGACTTCAATAAGTGGATCCGGCTGCTGAGATGGTGGAGGAAGTTTTCTTGAATTGGACTGGATCAGGATGTCGAGGTCATTTTGAAGATGCGCGATTTTATCGTTTATATTTTTGATGGCTTCAGTTGTTTTGTTTTTTTCAAAATTAATATTAATTGAATCACTGATGCCACATATCGCAGTTTCAAAGGAGTTCACAGTGTTTATGCAACCGGAAGTAGAGTCTGAAACTTTTGTAATGTTTTTTATAATTTTATCCAGTTTCAAGTCCATGTCAATTTTCCCTGTTTCGAAGGCACTGTTGAGCTCTTCAGCCGTTTTTATCACGACATCGAGTTTCGAGGTTTGATCAAGATATTTTTTAATGCAAAGTTTGCTGTCCGATCGTATTGCATTTGTAGTTTCACTGAGGCACTGTACCGCGAGGAGGACATGAGAAAGTGAAATTTCTTTGCATTCATCACAGTAGAACACAAAGTTGTTCAAATAGTCATTTAAATATATTTGGCTTCTTTTAGTTAGTCCTATGCATGACACGTGGTATGAGTTTCCACAGATACCCTTGCATACCACCAAAGGTACCTTATGGTCATCGACGGGGCAAGAAGTTGAAGCACAAATTTTCTCCATTATTTCACTTTTGTTGTTAAAAAATTGGTTTTAGTAGGTCAGCAGGTCAGCAAACAAAAATAATGGCAAGCGGTCGAACTAAGCGAACAACAAGTATAAGTGCAGATATAGCACTTTTAGAAGTCACAATTACTTTAACGTTAAAGAACTTAAGCAAATAGCAAATTATTGATTTTATTGCTTTCACTGCTTTAATTTTTTTTTTTTCTTTAATATTATTGCACTTTTAACTGCCGCGATTTATTAAAATTTATAAGCGAAGCTTATTTATTATAAAATTTAAGCGAAGCTTATTTATGATGAGTCAAACGAAAATAAATTATTGTTTTTAGTAGGTCAGCGGGTTGGCAAACAAAAGTAGTGGCAAGTGGTCGAATTTAAAGTTCAATAACAGCGAAGAAAATTATTGATCTTATTAATTTATTTTTAATAAGCACTTTTAACTTTGGCGATTATTTAAGCAAATTGCAGCGGAGCTTATTTAACAGACGTCTGTCATTTGGACCAAAATGGAGGATTCTATGGCCAATCGGATGCAATGGGATTATCTGAGGTCATAGGCGGGTCATTGGAACTTTTATGGGTTCCATGGAACATTTGGACCAAAATGGGTGATTCTATGGCCAATCGGATGCAATGGGATTATCTGAGGTCATAGGCGGGTCATTGGAACTTTTATGGGTTCCATGGAACATTTGGACCAAAATGGGTGATTCTATGGCCAATCGGATGCAATGGGATTATCTGAGGTCACAGGAAGGTCATTGGATCTTTTAATGGTTCCATGGAACATTTGGACCAAAATGGGTGATTCTATGGCCAATCGGATGCAATGGCATTATCTGAGGTCATAGGCGGGTCATTGAAACTTTTATGGGTTCCATGGAACATTTGGACCAAAATTGATGATTCTATGGCCAATCGGATGCAATGGGATTATCTGAGGTCATATACGGGTCATTGGAACTTTTATGGGTTCCATGGAATATTTTTACCAAAATGGCTGATTCTATGGCCAATCGGATGCAATGGGATTATCTGAGGTCATAGACGGGTCATTGGAACTTTTAATGGTCCCATGGAACATTTGGACCAAAATGGGTGATTCTATCGCCAATCGGATGCAATGGGATTATCTGAGGTCATAGGCGGGTCATTGGAACTTTTATGGGTTCCATGGAACATTTGGACCAAAATGGGTGATTCTATGGCCAATCGGATGCAATGGGATTATCTGAGGTCATAGGCGGGTCATTGGAACTTTTATGGGTTCCATGGAACATTTGGACCAAAATGGCTGATTCTATGGCCAATCCGATGCAATGGGATTATCTAAGGTCATAGGCGGGTCATTGGAGCTTTTATAGGTTCCAAGGACATTTGGACCAAAATGGGTGATTCTATGGCCAATCGGATGCAATGAGATTATCTAAGGTCATAGACGGGTCATTGGAACTTTTATGGGTTCCATGGAACATTTGGACCAAAATGGATGATTCTATGGCCAATCGGATGCAATGGGATTATCTGAGGTCACAGGCGGGTCATTGTGTCTTTTGTGGGTTCCATGGGACATTTGGACCAAAATGGATGATTCTATGGCCAATCGGATGCAATGGGATTATCTGAGGTCACAGGCGGGTCATTGGAACTTTTATGGGTTCCATGGAACATTTGGACCAAAATGGATGATGCTGTGGCCAATCGGATGCAATAGGATTATCTGAGGTCACAGGCGGGTCATTGGAACTTTTATGGGTTCCATGAGACATTTGGACTAAAATGGGTGATTCTATGGCCAAACGGATGCAATGGGATTATCTGAGGTCATTGTCACTTTTATGAATTCTACGAAGCATTTAGACATAAATGGATGATTCTGTGGCCAAGCGGATGTAACTGGACTATCTGAGGTTTAGGCTGTTTCATTGAAACTTTAATTGAAACATTTTTGAGAGAAAACCTTAATTTATATTTAGTTTTTTGGAAGAACACTGGTGACGTCTAGATTTTGTTCAATCATCACGATTTTTAAAAAATTGTGCTTCAATTTTTTACGTTTCGAGTTTTGTTATTTAAATTTTACTGTCTCAGTTGTTGGTAACGACATTACATTTTGGTAATGAAATTAATAATGTTTACTGTTAATGCATAATGAGTTTATATATTTAGCCACTTTGCCTATTGTACATGATTATATAAAATTCCAAGGCAATCAATAAGAAGTAAACTCCAATCGCGCGTCGTAGCTGACACGCACACTTTTTTTTTATTTTATATTCTTATATCAATTGTTTTTTATGTGTTAGTTCCATATAATGATGTACATATATAATCATTCTTATAAGGAAAAAGCTGCCGTTAAGTAAAATAAACGAGAACAACCAATTCAATAAAATTACCATAGAAAACACTTACACGAATACGTTCAATTTGCATTCGATATTAATTTCGAAAAATTTTCACTTGTCAATCAATAGATGCCAAACCATGCTGCGGTGTTATTTTTTATTTCGCGTCTTTTTATATAGATTTTGTGTTTATTGTATTTCTCCCTTTGCAAGAGACAGTGATGTCTAATAAATAACTCAATATCGAAGTATACACGGGATAAAAAATGTGACACATTAAATATAATATGCTGAGAAAAAAACATGATATGAAACTGTGAAGGACAGATACAGTGTAAGTGATTTTTTGGTGTTCTTTTATGTACAACTCAAATGTACTCCAACCAAATCCATCCAAACCAAATTCCATCTTGGATTAGGTACAATTATTTAAGGTTTTAGAGCTAAATAGAGCTAATCTGCAATAGTGCTGATCTAGTTCATAAAGTCTAGTACACTTTACACTACAAAAAATTTTGACATTGTTTGAAATAAAGCTTTTTGTGGACATCAAATTTTATCTAATTTTGTTCTGGTCTGAATTTTTAAACGACTTCAAAAAAGGAGGAGGTTCCCAAGTTGGTTGGTTAATCTGTTTTTATTTTTTTTGTAAATGTATGTACATCGATTACTCCTAAAGTACTTCCCGATTGCCGTAATTTTTGTACACATATTTAGACCATCATATGAGATAAGGGGGAGATAAGGGGGCGATCTTCACATGGCAACGTGCCTGACTGCCTCAACTTGGCGAGGCCAGCATTATCCATGTCGAAATCGTCTCAAGTCGACTCAAACCTCCGCGTGGTGTCTCCTGGAAACGTCAAAAAACTATCATACCGATATACTTTGGCGGCGAATCTGAGCGGTGGGCTTCCTTTGGCCATCAAGCAAAGGTTGAGCGTTGGGTTTGAAGCCCACCATGTAATAAAAATATTTCAATGAAAAGTTTAAGATTGAATAAAAGAATGATCCCCAAATCTGATGACGACTGCAAACGAAAAACTGATAATGATTTACGGATATGCACCTGGAATGTCCGAACCCTAAATTGGGATGATGCCTCTATCCAACTGATTGATATCTTAGAAAGATATAATGCTGATATCACTGCAATCCAAGAAATGCGATGGAAGGGACAGGGTTGCTTACGGCAAGCATCCTGTGATATCTACTACAGCGGCCATGCGGAGAAGCACGAGTTTGGATGCGGATTTGTAGTTGTCAAGAGAATACGGCATCATGTCCTGCGATTCACTCCTGTGAACGAACGACTTGCCATAATCCGCTTCATGGCAAAATTTTTTAACATAAGCCTAATATGTGCGCACGCTCCGACAGAAGAAAAAGATGACGAGACCAAAGAAAGTTTTTACGAGCGCCTCGAAGACGCATACGAGCGCTGCCCCCGTCATGACTTAAAAATTGTGCTTGGTGACTTCAACGCCAAGGTGGGTAAAGAAAACATATTTGGTCCTACAGTCGGAAAGTTCAGCCTCCTCGACAACACATCCGATAACGGAATGAGGTTGATTGACTTCGCCGCAGCATGAAACATGGTCGTTAGTAGCACTAGATTCAAGCATCTCAATATTCATAAGGCCACTTGGCTGTCCCCTGATCAAAAAACATGCAACCAAATTGATCACGTTTTGATTGACGGAAGGCACTCTTCTAGTGTACTAGACGTACGCACGATCCGTGGTGCTAACATAGACTCGGATCATTATCTTGTCGTAGCCAAGATCCGCACACGTCTGTGCGCAGCTAAGAATGCTCGCAATCCTACACAAAGAAAGCTAGACGTTGATAAGCTGCAGTCAAAACGGACGGCCGAAGCCTTCGCTACTCGACTCTCACTCCTGCTTCAAGAAAGCACTCCTCTGATCGACGATATATGCGGACAGTGGACGCACATATCCCACTCTATGCGTACGGCTGCCGAAGAGGTGATAGGCTACCACCGCCCTCGCCGAAACCAGTGGCACGACCAGGAGTGTCGCGACGCCACTGCAGAGAAGGACGCCGCCTACAAAGCCACCCTGCAGTCGGTTGTAACGCGTGCTGTTATGGAGCGATACCGAGAGAAGAGGAGGGAAGAGAGACGCATTTTCAGGCGAAAAAAACGAGAGGCGGAAATGCGTGAGTGCGAGAAAATTGAGATGCATGGCGACAGGAATGAGACTCGAAAATTTTTCGAAAAAATAAGACGCCTGGCTGATGGTTTTAAGACCGGAGCCTCTTCCTGCAAGGACGAGAATGGCAATCTAGTGACAGATATCCAGAGTACACTGATGTTATGAAGGGAGCACTTCTCTAGACTTTTAAATGGCGGCGCTGGCAACAATCCCGTGGAGATGATATCCCGGAAACCCCAATTATGGATGACAGCGTTGAAGTCCCGCTGCCCGACTATAACGAGGTCTTAACAGCTATAGCTCGGCTTAAAAACAACAAAGCCGCAAGAGCCGATGGCCTACCGGCTGAGCTGTTTAAGACCGGTGGCGAAGCTCTGTTTAAATGCATTCACAGACTTCTATGCAGAATATGGTCGGAAGAATGCATTCCAGATGATTGGAACCTCAGTGTGATCTGCCCAATCCACAAGAAAGGCGATCCCACCATTTGCGCCAACTACCGTGGGATTAGCCTTCTTAATATCGCATATAAGGTCCTGTCGAGCGTATTGTGTGAAAGACTGAAGCCCATCGTTAACCAACTGATTGGACCTTATCAGTGTGGTTTCAGACCTGGAAAGTCCACCATCGACCAGATCTTCACGCTCCGACAAATCTTGGAAAAGACCCTCGAAAAACAAATCGACACACACCATCTCTTTGTTCTCTTTGTTGATTTCAAAGCCGCCTTCGACAGTCCAATAAGGAGTCAAATCTACTCCATCGTGTCTGAATTTGGTATTCCTGCGAAGATAATACGTCTTTGCAGGATGACGCTGAAGAACACCAGCAGCGCAGTGAATATCGGAAAGGACCTCTCCCTTCCGTTCAATACTAAGCGAGGTTTGAGACAAGGTTCCTTATCGTGCGACTTCTTTAATATAGTAATGGAGAAGATCATCCAAGCTGCTGACCTTAGACCCATCGGCACAATTTTCTATAAGAGTGTTATGCTGCTGGCGTATGCAGATTATATCGACATCATTGGCCACAATACGCCCGCAGTCAGTGCAGCATTCTCCAGGCTAGAAAAAGAGTCGAGTCGAATGGGTCTTGCAGTGAACGCAGATAAAACGAAGTATCTTGTGTCAACAAACAAACAGTCCCAGTGTCTTGGAAACCACGTCACTGTTGACAACACCTCCTTTGAGGTAGTGAAGGACTTTGTTTACCTGGGATCCAGCATTAACTCCTCTAACGATATCAGTATTGAGATTAAACGAAGGATAACTCTTGCCAACAGGTGTTTCTTTGGGCTCAGTAGGCAATTGAAAAGCAGAGCTCTCTCTTGACGAACAAAACTGATGCTCTTTAAGTCAATAATCATGCCTGTCCTATTATACGCATCACAAACCTGGACGATGAGCAGCTCTGATGAAAGGACTTTGGGAGCGTTCGAGAGAAAAATCCTTCGCAAGATCTATGGTCCAATCTGCGTCAATGGCGAGTACCGAATACGATGGAACCACGAGCTGTATGAGCTTTATGCCGACATCGATATAGTCAAGCGTATTAAAATAGAGCGGCTTCGCTGGCTAGGTCATGTCGAGAGAATGAACGATGACGATGAAGCTCCAGCGAAAAAGATATTGGATTCGGTACCCAGCGCGCAGCAGCTGCAGCGGTGGCCAACGCAGACGAGAAAGACCGCATCTCCGTTGGAAAGACCAGGCATTGGATAACCTGACAACGCTTGGAGTTTCCAACTGGCGCCAGCAAGCGCACGACAAAAGAGGCTGACGCAAATTCTTAGACCAGGCCAAAACTGACCAACGGTTGTAAGCGCCATCTAAGTAAGTAAGTAATGTAGACCATCAACGCGGAGGTGCCCGTCTATAAAAGTGGGCGGTATTCGACAAAAGGGCGTATCGCTATAACAAAACCACTGTATCGCAGTAAATATGGACACAAGGGTAATAAAATTCACAGTAAACTTACAAGTGCAGGCACAAAAATGAAAATGTACGATTAATTAAGTGGTCGTTATTCGAAAAAAGGGTGTGGCAATATTGAAAAACTCTGTTACTCAACTAAAACAAACACTAGAGTACTGAAATTTAGTACAGAGGTAGGCAGAATTATTGAAAATTACTTTAAAGAAAGTGGGCGTTATTCAACAAAGGGGTGTGGAAATATAAGCCAATTACTGGCATAGAAATTTATTGCAGCGGTAGGCACAATTACTACAAATTTTTGTCAAAGAAATGGGAGTTTTTCGACAAAGGGATGTTGCAAT
Source organism: Tetanocera ferruginea (assembly GCA_958299015.1). Taxonomy (NCBI): domain Eukaryota; kingdom Metazoa; phylum Arthropoda; class Insecta; order Diptera; family Sciomyzidae; genus Tetanocera; species Tetanocera ferruginea. The sequence continues at coordinate 70,617,114 of OY282640.1, forward strand.
ATAAAAAACACTGTATCTCGAATACTATAACATTAGAATACTAAAATTTAGTACAGAGGAAGGCACAAGTATAACATATAACTGCCAAGAATGTGGGCGGTATTCGATAAAGGAGAGTGTCACTATAAGAACAACACTGTATCACAGTAAATATTGACACAAGGGTGCTGACATGTACAGCAACAATGCAAGGGTAGGTACAATTATAGAAAATTACGGTCAATTAAGTAGGCGTTATTTGACAAAAAGGTGTGGCAACATTAGAAAAACTCTCTACCTCGAATAATATTGACACTAGAGTACTAAAGTTAACTACAGAAGTAGGCGCAATAATATAAATTAATATATTGAAATATTTTTGTGCTTATGTTGAATTGTCAATTTTTTCTAAGCAATAGTTTTTAAATGTGTTTTGCTATATTTATATTATCGTTGCCAATAGCTCAGTGGAAGTGCACTAGACTGTCATGCGGGGGACGTAGGTTCGAACCCTAGCTGTGTAAGTATCAAAAATTGTAATTTAATAATTGAAATAATAATAATCCTGTTTCATTCATAGTTTGGTCAAAAATAACTTTCAAAATAAGTTGCTTACAATCTTGCTAAAAGAAGCTAATTTCATTTTTTATTTAAAAAAAAAATATTTTAAATAAAAAAAAATACTTTTGTTGCCCTTGCCTGTATTTGAAATGCGGACAATCAAGTACTAGACGCACACGTCAGCACACTCGGCCATACATGAATTTTCAAAACAGTGATCAAATTTCAATAAATAAGTTTTTGTACGGGTTTCGTGTTCCATAGACCAACAGTCAACCGACTGTTGATTTGAAAGTTTCATTTGTTGGATGATATTTAACAGTGAAATCTGTAATTTTAACCCATAATTTGTTTGATATAACAGCATTTTTTTCCTGAGTGTATAATATTGACACAAGGGTGATAAAATTCATTGCAAGAATGTGTAGAATTATTGAAAACACTATGACATAGTGGGCGAAATTCGACAAAGGGGCGTGTCACTAATATAAAAACACTACATCTCAGTCAATATTGACACTGGGGTACTGAAAACGATATAAGAGTAGGTAGAATTATAACAAAATACGATCAAGAAAGTAGGCTAGAAATTTGGTGCAGGGCAAGATTGAATTATTATAAAGTATGATCAATAAAGCACATAGGCGGGATTCTAAAAAGGGCTTGACACTTTAATAAAAATTGTAAAGAGGCAGAAATTGAAAATAACCAACAAAATAGAATAAGTAAAACAAAATTTTTAAGAATAAAGTTTCACATTTGAAATTTTCCTTAAGAATAATATAACATAAAATTACTTCCTGCAAATATATTAAAAAACAAGTAAAAACAGTCTAAAGTCGGTCTAGGCCGACTATGAAATACCCTAAACCTACTTTTCCAAAAATAAAATAATATAATTGAAATTGGGTGGGTCCGTGGGCGGATGAAGCCTATATTTGATATGCATTTAAATGTTGATGAAAAGTTACACATACCAAGTTTTATTCCTGTAGCTCACAGTTAATGCCCTTATTGTGCTTTCGCTATGGGAGGTGGGCGTGTTCATGGACGGATTACTCCCAATTTTTGAACAGACCTTAGTTTTAGTATAAAATACATACAAACCAAATTTAATTTCTCTATGACAAACATAACCTTATGTATTGAGTTTTAAACTTTTTTGGGTTGTATGGGAGGTAGGCGTGTCCGTAGGCGGATGACGTCCATTTTTCAAAACAATCTTTGGTTTGTTATAAAAAACATAAATGCTAAAAGTGCTAAATTTTAGCTCTGTAGGTTAAACAGAGGCTTATTTATTGCGTTTTCAATTATTGGGTAGTATGGGAGGTGGGCGTTTCCGTTGGAGGATGATACCCATTTTTCGAAGACATCTTTGTGTTGATATAAAACACATACATATAAAATTTTATTGTTGTAGGCTTATTATGAGCTGAGTTATGCAGTTTTCAATTTTCGCATTGTATGGGAGGTAGGCGTGTCCGTGGGCGGGTTCCAAAAATATTCAATAGTGCAGATCCTTGGCTGCATGTGACCATGTGTACCAAGTTTCATCCAATTATCTCAACTCCTTCTTCTTATCCTGTGTTTACGGACAACACATAGACGGACGGACGGACGGACGGACGGACATGAATAGTTCGACTCACGAGGTGACGCTGATCAAGAATATATATACTTTTCTATACCGGACTCGCTTCGTTCTATGCGTTACAAACGTTTGCACAAAGTTAATATACCCTGACCTTTCAGGTTTAGGGTATAAAAATCAAAAGAGTACACAATAAGAAACGACAGAAAAAGCATTTTAAAACTAAGAACTTAAATAGTTGTATTAACGTAGTTTATACATTTTTTTCTAAAATTTGTCATATTCTCTAAAAAGGAAAAATAAAAACTTTTTCAAAAAAAAAAACCTACTTCAAAATCACTACAAAGTAAAAAATAATTTTAATTACTTTACCTATTAATCTGGGCCAAATTTGATAATTTTTTTATATACTTTGAAAATCTGATTACTTTAATTTTTAATAATTAAATAAAGTCTGATTTTTACATGCGCTGCTTAGCTTTTGCCAGGTTTAATCAACTAAAACAACTGGAGACCAATGCAAGTGCGTTATATATAATGTTATTATAAAAAAAAATTATACTCTCATTTTTTTATTGGAGTTTGCTCCTTTAGAATCGATTTGCATATAAAGAAATTATATTAGGGGGTAAAGTCAAATTTTCAACTATTTTTCGTTACGTTTGAATTTTCAACTATTTTTTGCGTTATGGTTGAATTTTCAACTTTTTTTCGTTACGTTTGAGTTTTCAACTATTTTTTGCGTTATGGTTGAATTTTCAACTATTTTTGCGTTATGCTTGGCCAATCGAATGCAATGGAATTATCAAGGTCACAGGCAGATCATTGGCACTTTAATGGATTCCATGGAGAATTTGGACAAAAGTGGATGATTCTATGGCCATTCGGATGCAATGGGATTATCAAGGTCACAGGCGGGTCATTAGCACTTTAATGGATTCCATGGAACATTTGGACCAAAATGGGTGATTCTATGGCCAATCGGATGCAATGGGATTATCTGAGGTCATAGGCGGGTCATTGGAACTTTTATGGGTTCCATGGAACATTTGGACCAAAATGGGTGATTCTATGGCCAATCGGATGCAACGGGATTATCTGAGGTCATAGGCGGGTCATTGGAACTTTTATGGGTTCCATGGAACATTTGGACCAAAATGGGTGATTCTATGGCCAAACGGATGCAATGGGATTATCTGAGGTCATAGGCGGGTCATTGGAACTTTTATGGGTTCCATGGAACATTTGGACCAAAATGGGTGATTCTATGGCCAAACGGATGCAATGGGATTATCTGAGGTCACAGGAAGGTCATTTGGAACTTTTAATGGTTCCATGGAACATTTGGACAAAAATGGGTGATTCTATGGCCAATCGGATGCAATGGGATTATCTAAGGTCATAGACGGGTCATTGGAACTTTTATGGGTTCCATGGAACATTTGGACCATAATGAGTGATTCTGTGGCCAATCGCATGCAATGGGATTATCTAAGGTCATAGACGGGTCATCGGAACTTTTAATGGTCCCATGGAACATTTGGACCAAAATGGGTGATTCTATGGCCAAACGGATGCAATGGGAGTATCTGAGGTCATAGGCGGGTCATTGGAACTTTTATGGGTTCCATGGAACATTTGGACCAAAGTGGATGATTCTATGGCCAAACGGATGCAATGGAATTATCTGAGGTCATAGGCGGGTCATTGGAACTTTTATGGGTTAAATGGAACATTTGGACCAAAGTGGATGATTCTATGGCCAAACGGATGCAATGGGATTATCTGAGGTCATAGGCGGGTCATTGGAACTTTTATGGGTTCCATGCAACATTTGGACCAAAATGGGTGATTCTATGGCCAATCGGATGCAATGGGATTATCTGAGGTCATAGGCGGGTCATTGGAATTTTTATGGGTTCCATGGAACATTTGGACCAAAATGGGTGATTCTATGGCCAATCGGATGCAACGGGATTATCTGAGGTCATAGGCGGGTCATTGGAACTTTTATGGGTTCCATGGAACATTTGGACCAAAATGGATGATTCTATGGCCAAACGGATGCAATGGGATTATCTGAGGTCATAGGCGGGTCATTGGAACTTTTATGGGTTCCATGGAACATTTGGACCAAAATGGGTGATTCTATGGCCAATCGGATGCAATGGGATTATCTGAGGTCATAGGCGGGTCATTGGAACTTTTATGGGTTCCATGGAACATTTGGACCAAAATGGGTGATTCTATGGCCAATCGGATGCAATGGGATTATCTGAGGTCAAAGGCGGGTCATTGGAACTTTTATGGGTTCCATGGAACATTTGGACCAAAATGGGTGATTCTATGGCCAATCAGATGCAATGGGATTATCTGAGGTCATAGGCGGGTCATTGGAACTTTTATGGGTTCCATGGAACATTTGGACCAAAATGGGTGATTCTATGGCCAATCGGATGCAATGGGATTATCTGAGGTCATAGGCGGGTCATTGGAACTTTTATGGGTTCCATGGAACATTTGGACCAAAATGGGTGATTCTATGGCCAAACGGATGCAATGGGATTATCTGAGGTCACAGGAAGGTCATTTGGAACTTTTAATGGTTCCATGGAACATTTGGACCAAAATGGGTGATTCTATGGCCAATCGGATGCAATGGGATTATCTAAGGTCATAGACGGGTCATTGGAACTTTTATGGGTTCCATGGAACATTTGGACCATAATGGGTGATTCTGTGGCCAATCGCATGCAATGGGATTATCTAAGGTCATAGACGGGTCATCGGAACTTTTAATGGTCCCATGGAACATTTGGACCAAAATGGGTGATTCTATGGCCAAACGGATGCAATGGGAGTATCTGAGGTCATAGACGGGTCATTGGAACTTTTATGGGTTCCATGGAACATTTGGACCAAAGTGGATGATTCTATGGCCAAACGGATGCAATGGGATTATCTGAGTTCATAGGCGGGTCATTGGAACTTTTATGGGTTCCATGGAACATTTGGACCAAAGTGGATGATTCTATGGCCAAACGGATGCAATGGGATTATCTGAGGTCATAGGCGGGTCATTGGAACTTTTATGGGTTCCATGCAACATTTGGACCAAAATGGGTGATTCTATGGCCAATCGGATGCAATGGGATTATCTGAGGTCATAGGCGGGTCATTGGAACTTTTATGGGTTCCATGGAACATTTGGACCAAAATGGGTGATTCTATAGCCAATCGGATGCAATGGGATTATCTGAGGTCATAGGCGGGTCATTGGAACTTTTATGGGTTGCATGGAACATTTGGACCAAAATGGGTGATTCTATGGCCAATCGGATGCAATGAGGTCATAGGTGGGTCATTGGAACTTTTATGGGTTCCATGGAACATTTGGACCAAAATGGATGATTCTATGGCCAAACGGATGCAATGGGATTATCTGAGGTCACAGGAAGGTCATTTGGAACTTTCATGGGTTCCATGGAACATTTGGACCAAAATGGGTGATTCTATGGCCAATCGGATGCAATGGGATTATCTAAGGTCAGAGACGGGTCATTGGAACTTTTATGGGTTCCATGGAACATTTGGACCATAATGGGTGATTCTGTTGCCAATCGCATGCAATGGGATTATCTAAGGTCATAGACGGGTCATCGGAACTTTTAATGGTCCCATGGAACATTTTGACCAAAATGGGTGATTCTATGGCCAATCGGATGCAATGGGATTATCTGAGGTCATAGGCGGGTCATTGGAACTTTTATGGGTTCCATGGAACATTTGGACCATAATGGGTGATTCTGTGGCCAAACGGAAGCAATGGAAGTATCTGAGGTCATAGACGGGTCATTGGAACTTTTGTGGGTTCCATGGAACATTTGGACCAAAATGGGTGATTCTATGGCCAAACGGATGCAATGGAAGTATCTGAGGTCATAGACGAGTCATTGGAACTTTTGTGGGTTCCATGGAACATTTGGACCAAAATGGGTGATTCTATGGCCAATCGGATGCAATGGGATTATCTGAGGTCATAGGCGGGTCATTGGAACTTTTATGGGTTCCATGGAACATTTGGACCAAAATGGGTGATTCTATGGCCAAACGGATGCAATGGGATTATCTGAGGTCACAGGAAGGTCATTTGGAACTTTTAATGGTTCCATGGAACATTTGGACCAAAATGGGTGATTCTATGGCCAAACGGATGCAATGGGAGTATCTGAGGTCATAGACGGGTCATTGGAACTTTTATGGGTTCCATGGAACATTTGGACCATAATGGGTGATTCTGTGGCCAATCGCATGCAATGGGATTATCTAAGGTCATAGACGGGTCATTGGAACTTTTATGGGTTCCATGGAACATTTGGACCATAATGGGTGATTCTGTGGCCAATCGCATGCAATGGGATTATCTAAGGTCATAGACGGGTCATCGGAACTTTTAATGGTCCCATGGAACATTTGGACCAAAATGGGTGATTCTATGGCCAAACGGATGCAATGGGAGTATCTGAGGTCATAGGCGGGTCATTGGAACTTTTATGGGTTGCATGGAACATTTGGACCAAAATGGATGATTCTATGGCCAAACGGATGCAATGGGATTATCTGAGGTCATAGGCGGGTCATTGGAACTTTTATGGGTTCCATGGAACATTTGGACCAAAGTGGATGATTCTATGGCCAAACGGATGCAATGGGATTATCTGAGGTCATAGGCGGGTCATTGGAACTTTTATGGGTTGCATGGAACATTTGGACCAAAATGGGTGATTCTATGGCCAATCGGATGCAATGAGGTCATAGGCGGGTCATTGGAACTTTTATGGGTTCCATGGAACATTTGGACCAAAATGGGTGATTCTATGGCCAATCGGATGCAATGGGATTATCTAAGGTCATAGACGGGTCATTGGAACTTTTATGGGTTCCATGGAACATTTGGACCATAATGGGTGATTCTGTGGCCAATCGCATGCAATGGGATTATCTAAGGTCATAGACGGGTCATCGGAACTTTTAATGGTTCCATGGAACATTTGGACCAAAATGGGTGATTCTATGGCCAAACGGATGCAATGGGATTATCTGAGGTCATAGGCGGGTCATTGGAACTTTTATGGGTTCCATGGAACATTTGGACCAAAGTGGATGATTCTATGGCCAAACGGATGCAATGGGATTATCTGAGGTCATAGGCGGGTCATTGGAACTTTTATGGGTTCCATGGAACATTTGGACCAAAGTGGATGATTCTATGGCCAAACGGATGCAATGGGATTATCTGAGGTCATAGGCGGGTCATTGGAACTTTTATGGGTTGCATGGAACATTTGGACCAAAATGGGTGATTCTATGGCCAATCGGATGCAATGAGGTCATAGGCGGGTCATTGGAACTTTTATGGGTTCCATGGAACATTTGGACCAAAATGGATGATTCTATGGCCAAACGGATGCAATGGGATTATCTGAGGTCATAGGCGGGTCATTGGAACTTTTATGGGTTCCATGGAACATTTGGACCAAAATGGATGATTCTATGGCCAAACGGATGCAATGGGATTATCTGAGGTCATAGGCGGGTCATTGGAACTTTTATGGGTTGCATGGAACATTTGGACCAAAATGGGTGATTCTATGGCCAATCGGATGCAATGAGGTCATAGGCGGGTCATTGGAACTTTTATGGGTTCCATGGAACATTTGGACCAAAATGGATGATTCTATGGCCAAACGGATGCAATGGGATTATCTGAGGTCACAGGAAGGTCATTTGGAACTTTTAATGGTTCCATGGAACATTTGGACCAAAATGGGTGATTCTATGGCCAATCGGATGCAATGGGATTATCTAAGGTCATAGACGGGTCATTGGAACTTTTATGGGTTCCATGGAACATTTGGACCAAAGTGGATGATTCTATGGCCAAACGGATGCAATGGGATTATCTGAGGTCATAGGCGGGTCATTGGAACTTTTATGGGTTGCATGGAACATTTGGACCAAAATGGGTGATTCTATGGCCAATCGGATGCAATGAGGTCATAGGCGGGTCATTGGAACTTTTATGGGTTCCATGGAACATTTGGACCAAAATGGGTGATTCTATGGCCAATCGGATGCAATGGGATTATCTAAGGTCATAGACGGGTCATTGGAACTTTTATGGGTTCCATGGAACATTTGGACCATAATGGGTGATTCTGTGGGCAATCGCATGCAATGGGATTATCTAAGGTCATAGACGGGTCATCGGAACTTTTAATGGTTCCATGGAACATTTGGACCAAAATGGGTGATTCTATGGCCAAACGGATGCAATGGGATTATCTGAGGTCATAGGCGGGTCATTGGAACTTTTATGGGTTCCATGGAACATTTGGACCAAAGTGGATGATTCTATGGCCAAACGGATGCAATGGGATTATCTGAGGTCATAGGCGGGTCATTGGAACTTTTATGGGTTCCATGGAACATTTGGACCAAAGTGGATGATTCTATGGCCAAACGGATGCAATGGGATTATCTGAGGTCATAGGCGGGTCATTGGAACTTTTATGGGTTGCATGGAACATTTGGACCAAAATGGGTGATTCTATGGCCAATCGGATGCAATGAGGTCATAGGCGGGTCATTGGAACTTTTATGGGTTCCATGGAACATTTGGACCAAAATGGATGATTCTATGGCCAAACGGATGCAATGGGATTATCTGAGGTCATAGGCGGGTCATTGGAACTTTTATGGGTTCCATGGAACATTTCGACCAAAGTGGATGATTCTATGGCCAAACGGATGCAATGGGATTATCTGAGGTCATAGGCGGGTCATTGGAACTTTTATGGGTTCCATGGAACATTTGGACCAAAGTGGATGATTCTATGGCCAAACGGATGCAATGGGATTATCTGAGGTCATAGGCGGGTCATTAGAACTTTTATGGGTTCCATGGAACATTTGGACCAAAGTGGATGATTCTATGGCCAAACGGATGCAATGGGATTATCTGAGGTCATAGGCGGGTCATTGGAACTTTTATGGGTTGCATGGAACATTTGGACCAAAATGGGTGATTCTATGGCCAATCGGATGCAATGAGGTCATAGGCGGGTCATTGGAACTTTTATGGGTACCATGGAACATTTGGACCAAAATGGGTGATTCTATGGCCAATCGGATGCAATGGGATTATCTAAGGTCATAGACGGGTCATTGGAACTTTTATGGGTTCCATGGAACATTTGGACCATAATGGGTGATTCTGTGGCCAATCGCATGCAATGGGATTATCTAAGGTCATAGGCGGGTCATTGGAACTTTTATGGGTTCCATGGAACATTTGGACCAAAATGGATGATTCTATGGCCAAACGGATGCAATGGGATTATCTGAGGTCACAGGAAGGTCATTTGGAACTTTAAATGGTTCCATGGAACATTTGGACCAAAATGGGTGATTCTATGGCCAATCGGATGCAATGGGATTATCTAAGGTCATAGACGGGTCATTGGAACTTTTATGGGTTCCATGGAACATTTGGACCATAATGGGTGATTCTGTTGCCAATCGCATGCAATGGGATTATCTAAGGTCATAGACGGGTCATCGGAACTTTTAATGGTCCCATGGAACATTTTGACCAAAATGGGTGATTCTATGGCCAATCGGATGCAATGGGATTATCTGAGGTCATAGGCGGGTCATTGGAACTTTTATGGGTTCCATGGAACATTTGGACCATAATGGGTGATTCTGTGGCCAAACGGAAGCAATGGAAGTATCTGAGGTCATAGACGGGTCATTGGAACTTTTGTGGGTTCCATGGAACATTTGGACCAAAATGGGTGATTCTATGGCCAAACGGATGCAATGGGAGTATCTGAGGTCATAGACGGGTCATTGTCTTTTGTGGGTTCCAAGGAACATTTGGACCAAAATGGATGATTCTATGGCCAATCGGATGCAATGGGATTATCTGAGGTCAAAGGCGGGTCATTGGAACTTTTATGGGTTCCATGGAACATTTGGACCATAATGGTTGATTCTATGGCCAATCGCATGCAATGGGATTATCTAAGGTCACAAGCGGGTCATTATAATTTTTATGGGTTCCATGGAACATTTGGACCACAATGGGTGATTCTATGGCCAAACGGATGCAATGAGATTATCTGAGGTCATGGTCATTGGAACTTTTAATGGTCCCATGGAACATTTGGACCAAAATGGATGATTCTATGGCCAATCGGATGCAATGGGATTATCTGAGGTCAAAGGCGGGTCATTGGAACTTTTATGGGTTCCATGGAACATTTGGACAATAATGGTTGATTCTATGGCCAATCGCATGCAATGGGATTATCTAAGATCACAAGCGGGTCATTATAATTTTTATGGGTTCCATGGAACATTTCTACCAAAATGGATGATTCTATGGCCAATCGGATGCAATAGGATTATCTGAGGTCATGGTCATTGGAACTTTTAATGGTCCCATGGAACATTTGGACCAAAATGGGTGATTCTATGGCCAATCGGATGCAATGGGATTATGTAAGGTGATTGGAACTTTTATGGGTTCCATGGAACATTTGAACCAAAATGGGTGATTCTATGGCCAAACGGATGTAATGGGATTATCTGAGGTCATAGACGGGTCATTGCAACTTTTATGGGTTCCATGGAACATTTCTACCAAAATGGATGATTCTATGACCAATAGGATGCAATGGAATTATCTGAGGTCACAGGCGGGTCATTGTGTCTTTTGTGGGTTCCATGGGACATTTGGACCAAAATGGATGATTCTATGGCCAAACGGATGCAATGGGATTATCTGAGGTCATAGGCGGGTCATTGGAACTTTTATGGGTTCCATGGAACATTTGGACCAAAATGGGTGATTCTATGGCCAAACGGATGCAATGGGATTATCTGAGGTCACAGGAAGGTCATTTGGAACTTTTAATGGTTCCATGGAACATTTGGACCAAAATGGGTGATTCTATGGCCAATCGGATGCAATGGGATTATCTAAGGTCATAGACGGGTCATTGGAACTTTTATGGGTTCCATGGAACATTTGGACCATAATGGGTGATTCTGTGGCCAATCGCATGCAATGGGATTATCTAAGGTCATAGACGGGTCATCGGAACTTTTAATGGTCCCATGGAACATTTGGACCAAAATGGGTGATTCTATGGCCAAACGGATGCAATGGGAGTATCTGAGGTCATAGGCGGGTCATTGGAACTTTTATGGGTTCCATGGAACATTTGGACCAAAGTGGATGATTCTATGTCCAAACGGATGCAATGGGATTATCTGAGGTCATAGGCGGGTCATTGGAACTTTTATGGGTTCCATGGAACATTTGGACCAAAGTGGATGATTCTATGGCCAAACGGATGCAATGGGATTATCTGAGGTCATAGGCGGGTCATTGGAACTTTTATGGGTTCCATGCAACATTTGGACCAAAATGGGTGATTCTATGGCCAATCGGATGCAATGGGATTATCTGAGGTCATAGGCGGGTCATTGGAACTTTTATGGGTTCCATGGAACATTTGGACCAAAATGGGTGATTCTATAGCCAATCGGATGCAATGGGATTATCTGAGGTCATAGGCGGGTCATTGGAACTTTTATGGGTTGCATGGAACATTTGGACCAAAATGGGTGATTCTATGGCCAATCGGATGCAATGAGGTCATAGGCGGGTCATTGGAACTTTTATGGGTTCCATGGAACATTTGGACCAAAATGGATGATTCTATGGCCAAACGGATGCAATGGGATTATCTGAGGTCACAGGAAGGCCATTTGGAACTTTTAATGGTTCCATGGAACATTTGGACCAAAATGGGTGATTCTATGGCCAATCGGATGCAATGGGATTATCTAAGGTCATAGACGGGTCATTGGAACTTTTATGGGTTCCATGGAACATTTGGACCATAATGGGTGATTCTGTTGCCAATCGCATGCAATGGGATTATCTAAGGTCATAGACGGGTCATCGGAACTTTTAATGGTCCCATGGAACATTTTGACCAAAATGGGTGATTCTATGGCCAATCGGATGCAATGGGATTATCTGAGGTCATAGGCGGGTCATTGGAACTTTTATGGGTTCCATGGAACATTTGGACCATAATGGGTGATTCTGTGGCCAAACGGAAGCAATGGAAGTATCTGAGGTCATAGTCGGGTCATTGGAACTTTTGTGGGTTCCATGGAACATTTGGACCAAAATGGGTGATTCTATGGCCAAACGGATGCAATGGAAGTATCTGAGGTCATAGACGGGTCATTGGAACTTTTGTGGGTTCCATGGAACATTTAGACCAAAATGGGTGATTCTTTGGCCAATCGGATGCAATGGGATTATCTGAGGTCATAGGCGGGTCATTGGAACTTTTATGGGTTCCATGGAACATTTGGACCAAAAAGGGTGATTCTATGGCCAAACGGATGCAATGGGAGTATCTGAGGTCATAGACGGGTCATTGTCTTTTGTGGGTTCCAAGGAACATTTGGACCAAAATGGATGATTCTATGGCCAATCGGATGCAATGGGATTATCTGAGGTCACAAGCGGGTCATTGTGTCTTTTGTGGGTTCCAAGGAACATTTGGACCAAAATGGATGATTCTATGGCCAATCGGATGCAATGGGATTATCTGAGGTCAAAGGCGGGTCATTGGAACTTTTATGGGTTCCATGGAACATTTGGACCATAATGGTTGATTCTATGGCCAATCGCATGCAATGGGATTATCTAAGGTCACAAGCGGGTCATTATAATTTTTATGGGTTCCATGGAACATTTGGACCAAAATGGGTGATTCTATGGCCAAACGGATGCAATGAGATTATCTGAGGTCATAGACGGGTCATTGGAATTTTTATGGGTTCCATGGAACATTTCTACCAAAATGGATGATTCTATGGCCAATCGGATGCAATAGGATTATCTGAGGTCATGGTCATTGGAACTTTTAATGGTCCCATGGAACATTTGGACCAAAATGGGTGATTCTATGGCCAATCGGATGCAATGGGATTATGTAAGGTGATTGGAACTTTTATGGGTTCCATGGAACATTTGAACCAAAATGGGTGATTCTATGGCCAAACGGATGTAATGGGATTATCTGAGGTCATAGACGGGTCATTGCAACTTTTATGGGTTCCATGGAACATTTCTACCAAAATGGATGATTCTATGACCAATAGGATGCAATGGAATTATCTGAGGTCACAGGCGGGTCATTGTGTCTTTTGTGGGTTCCATGGGACATTTGGACCAAAATGGATGATTCTATGGCCAATCGGATGCAATGGGATTATCTGAGGTCACAGGCGGGTCATTGTGTCTTTTGTGGGTTCCATGGGACATTTGGACCAAAATGGATGATTCTATGGCCAATCGGATGCAATAGGATTATCTGAGGTCACAGGCGGGTCATTGGAACTCTTATGGGTTCCATGGAATATTTGGACCAAAATGGATGATTCTATGGCCAAACGGATGCAATGGGATTGTCTGAGGTCACAGGCGGGTCATTGTGTCTTATGTAGGTTCAATATAACATTTGGACCAAAATGGATGATTCTATGGCCTATCGGATGCAATGGAATTATCTGAGGTCATTGTCACTTTTACGAATTCTACGAAGCATTTAGACATAAATGGATGATTCTGTGGTCAAGCGGATGTAACTGGACTATCTGAGGTCTAGGCTGGGTCATTGAAACTTTAATGGATTTCATATTAAAATAACATTTTTGAGAGAAAACCTTTATTTATATTTTGTTTTTTGGAAGAACACTGGGGACGTCTAGATTTTGTTCAATCAAATTTTACTTCAATTTTTTACGTTTCGAGTTATAGTTATTTAAATTTTACTGCCTCAGTTGTTGGTAAGGACATTACATTTTGGTAATGAAATTAATAATGTTTACTGTTAATGCATGATGAGTTTATACATTTAACCACTTTGCCTATTGTACATGATTATATAAAATTCCAAGGCAATCAATAAGAAGTAAACTCCAATCGCGCGTCGTAGCTGACACGCACACTTTTTTTTTATATTTATTAACACGCGAAATAAAAAAATTTTAGGGTTCTGTTGGGCATAAAATCGAAAATCCAACTAAACTAAACGTTATGTATATCTCTTAATTTAAGTTTGTCATGTTGGTACAGTTTCATTTCATTGTACCAAACTATTTGATTAAAAATTACGTTAGAAAATAAAAAACAAATTATTTCTTGATGCGTCCAATATAATGGACAAATTAATTGAAAGGGTTGATAAAGAAAATAACCTATCGCCGATAGAAATTCGTGCAAAATCAAGGTCAAGAGATGCATTTAAGTGTAGATACTGCGATTCGACATTGTATTGTGTTTTTACAAATTGTGGTCAAACGTAAAAATTCACTTAAAGTAAAATAAATATTTTTATAATTCATTGCTCATACTTAAACTTTTGCATGATTGTTTTAATTTGCTTAACATAATTTGCATATATTTTTGTTTACATTTTTTATATTCATTTTGAAAATTGTTACAAGTAAATAAATGTGGATAGGAAGTCATCTGTTAAATGTCTGAGAAAGATACTTAAGTTAATTGTCCTAACTTATATTTACAATAAAGTATCTCCGTCGTTTACCATCATCTAGTTTGTTAAAGTTCGTTGAAAGCAATTCATTGACCATCGCACATGACGATTTGTTTACATTTCATTTGTTTAATTACAAATGCGGGTCCGTTCTGAAGACGTAGCTGGGTTGCGGAAAACATTACACACTTTGATGATTCAATTGGCAAAAAGCAAGCTATACAAATATTTCACATATCGATGAATTCTGTGCTGATGTTGTGCTCTTGTCGAGCTGACTTCATGAAATGTTGACGATGGCAATAATGGTTGTGATGATGATGATGATGAATATAACGTTTTTCAAGTTGACATCTCGAGTTGTTTGTAAACATTTACAGCACAAAGCCCTCTGTTGCAGGCTGAAAACAGCTCGTTTGCGATTTCATTATTTAATTAAAGAATCTTTACAACACTTAAAGAACTTATTTTTAATTAGTTCCTTTTTGAAGGTTTTGAATTTAGTAATTAAATACGAAATTCAAAAATTGTATTAAACTTTCTTCAGTTTTAGCATATTTCAACGAAAATGAATTATTCGATTGCATATTTTCTTTGGGAGCTGGTTGCTAAATACTAGAGTAGCCCCAGAAGAACCCGACTTGGCTGCTGTTGTTTGAAAATAAAGACTACAGTAGAAAGTACCAACGTTACTTTTCAAACTAAAACTCGAAGATATACGAAACTACGTTATATAATTATATGTTTGGAGTCATGTAGTTTTGATGTAGAAATTTGCTTGATTACTTTATAGGCATATTATGCAAAAGAATTTCTTATTGGCTTTTTAATAACTTTTTCTGTTGCTCGCATGTGTATTTCGAAATATATATGTTCATATTCATAATAAATTCTAAAGAGCTGCCCGGATGTATTTGTAAGACATTTGATTCTTGTTCAAATGTTTATTCTACTCAAATCTCAATTTTAATCACAATGTTTTTAAAAGAAAATTTATAACGAGAAAAACGAATGCGGCATCAATCGAATATGAAGTAAAACGAATATGGAGTAAAACGAATATGGTGTAAAACGAAAACAGAGTAAATCGATTATAGTGAAATACTTAATCAAGTAAAAGGAGAACTCCAGTCAAACACACAAGTGTAGCTATATTCGAAATAATCAGTGGACGTAAAGAGTATTTCGGATATTTTTTCGGATATTTTTATTATTTTCCACAAAAACACATATTTTTATTATAAAACAATTGAAATATTGCAATTCGAACAAAATATTAATAAAATGAAATGAAGTAAGCACATTTGAGTTAATTTATCATACAGAAGTGAAAAGGAAAGAATATATTAATTGGCATGATACATAATGAGTTCCTCGAACTTTTGAGGCCCCGAACGGCTGATATTTTTTTCATCCATACAAGAATGATCCGGCCTAATGTACATATTTATCGTTTAAAAAAGTGTTAATTTAATTTGGAATTTATTTTACGAAGAAAAAAACTTAGTCGAATTCGCATTAAGAAACAATAGTTATTCAAAATCTAACCGTGTATTATAAAGGGTAGTTACATTTTAAGGGCCGATGTTGATTTTGAATAAAACACAAATTATTAAGGAAATTAGTGTCATTTCTTTTTTATACCCCCACGCGTACTGCGTAAGGGGTATATTAATTTTGTCACGACGTGTGTAACACCCAAAAGGAGGCGTGGTAGGTATGGAAAAGTATATATATTCTTGCTCAGCATAACCACCTGAGTTGATTTAGCCATGTCCGTCTGTCTGTCCGTCTGTCCGTCTGTCTGTCTGTGGACACGATTACAGCCGTAATTTTGAAGCTATCGTAATGAAATTCGATATTTAAGCTTTTTTTAAAAAAACTAAGGTCAAGTTCGAGAATGGGCTAAATCGGATGAAAACCACGCCTACCTCCCATACAACCCCAAAATTGAAAACTCTACAAAGAAGCTAATATTAAAGCTACAATACTGAAATTTAGTATATGTGTATTCTATATAAAAACTGAGAAGTCTTAGAAAAATGGGCGTCATCCACCCACTAACACGCCCACCTCCCATACAACCCCAAAATTTAAAAATCTATAAAGAGGCTAATATTAAAGTTACAAAACTGAAACTCGGTATTTTTGTATTTAATACCAAAACTGAGGTGTGTTTTAAAAATGGGCGTCATCCACCCATTAACACACCCACCTCCCATACAACCCCAAAATTGAAAAATCTATAAAGAGGCTAATATTAAAGTTACAAGACAGAAACTCGGTATTTGTGTATTCTATGTCGAAACTAAGGTATGTTAGAAAAATGGGCGTCATACACAATCTAACACGCCCACCTCCCATACAACCCCAAAATTTAAAACTTTATAAAAAAGCTTATATTTAAGCTGCAGGAAAACAATTTGATATGTATGTATTTTAGACACATAAAAATAATAAAATCTCTCAGAATCTCATACAAAAAGCCCTCCAATTTAAGATTCTTCCACCCTTAAGAATCGGCCGTGGGGGTATTTTAACTTCGGCCAAGTCGAAGATATACCTTACTAGTTTTATGATAATATTGGTATGGTTCAATTATGTATGGAATAAAATATCGGGCAAATGGCCGCCGCGACCTCGGTGGCACACTTTCATCCGATGGTCCAAATTGTCGATGACGCTGAGGTATAATTGAGGTTCTATGCCGTTAATGTGCCGAATTATCTCATTCTTTAGCTTTTGAATTGTTGCTGGCTTATCGACGTACACCTTTTCTTTCAAATAACCCCAAAGAAAGAAGTCCAACGGTGTCAAATCACATGATATTGGCGGTCAATTGACATAAAGAAAGATAGAAAACAAGATAGCGTAAAGACAGCATCAAAAAGTTGCACTGATCTGCGCATCTCGTCACGAAATACCAAGAGCTGCCTGTTTCATATTTGTGTGATTGTGTGTTTGCTTGATTGTGAGAAAAGGAGAGAACGGATATACAGCTGAATTGTTCATTAGATCTGTTGTGACGTAGACAACTCATGCACATTTCCCAATCTGTTCATTATCATTGTTGAATTGACATCGCCACCACTTGAGATAACACGGCCATTGAATTTGTCGCGCATATTGTCCACATCCATATCTACCAATTCGGGCAATAAAAAGTGCGTTATCATCTCACGATAGCAAACACCATTTACAATAACTGCCTGACTGGCCTCATTTTGGAATAAATACTGCCCGTTGATGCCGCCAGCCCATAAAACGCACCAAGCAGTCACTCTTTGTGGGTGCATTGGTTTTTCGACAATCACTCTTGGATTATCATTCATTAAAGCGTAATTCTTTTTAGTGATTTTGATAAAGCTGCCATAATTGCAAATGATCAAATTAATTGTGAAATAATAATGTATGAAGGTACCCATGTAACTATCATAATGAATTTAGTATAAATTAATTGGCAATAAATATTAATTGTAACAAATTCTGCAACAGTTAACTAAATAATATTCTTACACTCAAATATTTATTAAGAGGGCTTTTCTTTAAAATAAGGAAAACATGTCGTAATGAACCCATTTGTAGGAAATGAGACCTTATCTGGGAAAGGCGAATTTTGAGGGAGATGCAAACCTAAGATGCTAAAATTTAAAATAACAAAACTATTTGGTTCATAAATTCTATAACCTAATTGATATTGGACAAAACAAGATAGCTACATGGACAAAACTTTCGTTTGTTTATTACAAATAATTTGTGTGCAAAAAATACGTGTGATCGGACCACGAACAGCGCCATCTTCCATAAAACCCACGCAGTTAAACCTGTATAAACCCATAAAGAAATACATGAATATTAACAAGAATAAGGGTCTTTTAGGCTGGTCCTAATTTTTAGAATTGAGACTAGTTAGCATGTCGCCTTAAATTATTCCTTTTGAAAAAAAAAACGGTTTGCATAATTTCAGGGTGATCGAATAAAAAGGCAGGATAAAGTTCGAATAAAAAGCTTACTTCTGGAATAAATTGTACAATGTACAATGTACATTTATTAAAAAAAAAACAAAATACAAAAATTGATGACTTTTAAAACAGCAAACATAATAAAAACAACTTTTTACTCCTTTTCCAACTTGATTGAGCATCCGAGAATTCGCAATGCAAGCCTTGACTAATCAATATCGATTCCGATATAAATTGTATAACAACAAGTTCGTTCTCTATTAATTGTGAGTTTATAAAGTGTTGGGAAAGAATTATAGCGTTAGAATACATACAAGAAAGCAAGACAATATCTATTAATAAGAATTTTGTGAAAGCTAAGGAGATAAATTGTCATCTAATGGACAAGCTTTACGTGTTTTGTTTTACAACATGAGAAAGGTGAAACTGAACCTAAGATCTAGTGCTCATCTTGTGATAAAAAAAGAAGAGGTGTTTTGGGAGGAAACACGCATTCCCGTACGCAAATTGGATCGGAGCATTTATAATATTGAAGAGTTATATTAGGAAAGACAAAGTCAGCATCAGATCCAGCCGAAAGAAAATTTTTTAAATTGCTCATGATGATGCACTTCTACATTGTTTCAATATTGCTAATGGTGATGCACTAGATTTGATAAAGATTGATGAATATAAAAATTATCTTGAAAATCAAAGGAAGCCTCTGGAAGAGCTGGCTGTATGATGGGTAGAGAAAATATTCGTGAAGAAAAGGGACAGATCCGAGAAGAAAAAAATCCTCGCTACGTAAAAATTTGTATATTCTATTCGATTGGGTCAAAGAATTAACAGATGTGTTTTTAATTATAGAAAGTTTTGTGACCGAAGACTCCGGACAGTGAAAAATAATACGGCAATGTGCAGGATTTTTCAGTTGAGAGTGGAGATTCAGAGAATGAGGCCGGTCCGAGCAAATCCAAAAGATTCCGAGCTAACAAACATTTTATTACGCCTTAATAAGTTGCCACACTGGATAAATGCGCGATAAGCGATAGAGAAGCCGAGCGAATTCTTTTTGCAACTGCAGAAGCTCTTGATCATGATTTAAGCATTTTGGTTATTTGGTAAGGTGAATAACTAAGGCAATATTTGCTTTCCAAATATATATGTTTCGAAAGGAGTTTCAGTTAGTGACAGAAGAAGAATACGGAATCCGTGATGTTTACATTTTTTTAATAAAATAATGCTTGAAACTAGAGATGGGCGCGTGAGTGATTTTGACTCAAGATCGCTTACGCTAGTATTTCTTCTAATCACAAACGTTCATGATTAAAAATAATTTGTTGCCTCACGATCACGCACGCTCACTTTGTGATTTCTTCTAATCACACACGCTCACGATTAAAATTCCATCTTTGCAAATCAAAAACTACCGTGAGCAAGCTGAGAGCCAAGTTGGGAGCTGCTCGCGAGAATCCAGAAAACTAAGAAATTTCCAAGCAAAGTTTTAATACGCACCAAAAGATTGTTAGCTTAGGTGTTATACTGAATTTAAAACTTTTATAGAGCTGTTACTTAGCTGAGGTTTTCTTGCCCTACTAAATTTTCGTGCCAACGCGTACTGCGTAAAGGGTAAATTAATTTTGTTACAATGTGCGTAACGCCCATAAGGCGGCGCACAGTGTCAGATTCTTCAATAATAGCTGCACTAAGCCCCCAAAAAATTTTTGTCCCAATCACCAAAGTACCTTTTTTAATTGAAAGTTAAAAGTCTAAATAAAACATATTTTCAATTTAGTAGTGATAGTGCAAGAATATCCTAACATAACGGTACAACGAATGTCAGGTATGCAGTACTGAAAAAAAACACATGTTGATTACATTAATAGTTCCACAAGTTGGCTGGGATATTGCGATTTTGTGATGTAATTTTTTAAAAGTTTTTGATAATCAATAAAAGTGTAAACAATTCTGTACCGATTGGTAAAAAAATATTTGCAGAAATTGTGGTAAATTATATTTTGAATAATTTTTGCTGAATAGCTTGTTTTTATGCATTTTGCTAAACAAAACAATAATATTGCAGCCTGCATCTTTTTTTGCCGACACTTGCCAAGGAATCAATTTGCCCCAGAGTTAAGAGGGATCTGTGTACATTAGTGTTAAAAAAAAAATTGTGCTCCTAGTTGCAGCGCGCTTAAAAATGAGTCCCGGCATCTCTCGTCTTCAGCTTTTTGAAGTGTGGCATTCATCTGTGAGAAGTGATAGGTTCAACCAAGTTGTAGCCTATATACTTGGAAATTTGAGTGGTGGATCGCAAACTTAAGTCGATGATGACAAAGTTAAAGAGTTTTCGAGGCGGTTTTGCTCAAATTTGGATTGCAGGTGGACCAATGCGAGAAGAGTAAAAACTCGATTTATGATAAATAACAAGAATTGGTTGGAAAGCGAAATAAATATATCTTCTTTTTCGCAAACAAGCTCCATCGTCAATAAATCTGGTAGACCGACTAAAGAATTTTCGGATTGTATGGAACGGACAAAAATGAAAAAGCTTGCTGATGTTGCAGATGATGATGCAGTGTTTATGGCAGCTGAAGTGAAGCTTCGGAGTGCTGAAAAAAGAAATTCAGCAGCAATTGCTAAAGAATTGTTTAATTCTTCACCAAAAAGAGGAACTTTAATTAAGAAAAAAAGAAAAGATATCAAAGATCAAAGAATCTTTCACCAGACGAAGCTCTCGCTGTGTTGGTCGATAGCGATTTATCTACTCACCAGTATCGTTCTATAAGAAAATCAATTAAGCATATTAATCAGAAAATATTTCCATGTTATGACCTCGTACACGCTTCGAAACAATTGTGCTATCCCGAAAATCTTGTTATTTCTGAAACACATGCTAAAATCCGCTTACAGTCACTTATCGATAAAAATTTGGACAGTTTCAGGAATTGAAAATAAGAAAAGAGTACAGGAAAGAATTCAGAACAGCTTCAAAACTCAGACGGGTTTATTAGAAGATATGCCAAAACAGGGCTTAGGCAATACAAACGATGGGAATACTGCGAGGTATTTTTTTCGAAACGCTGCTGAAACAGCCACCATAACTGATATTGAATTGCCACTATTAGAGCGATTTCATGTTTTGTTGGAATGCTTGGGATCAGGATATGCTATCAACAGCGACGCATTCGCGCAATACGCATCTGATACGAGAAAACTTTATTTGGAGCTATATTCTTGGTACCCTATCTTGGTACCCCAGTGACTATTCATAAAGTACTCTATAATGGAAAAATAATAATTGATAGCTGCATTATTCCCATTGGACAGATGTCGGAAGAAGCCCAGGAAGCACGCAATAAAGATAACAGAAGGTATCGCTTGCAAATCACGAGGAAGACTTCGCGTTTTGATACAAATAAAGATTTATTGTGTAGACTCCTTATTTCATCGGATCCTTATATATGTAGCTTAAGGCAAGCACCTAAAACGAAGCAGAAAATAATTACAAAAGATGTTCTTTCCCTATTAAAAAGTCCGAATTTGAATCTTGAGTCGGATTCTGAGTCCGACTAACAGAAATGTATATAATGTAAATAATTGAAATACTTGTCTAAATTCTATATTTTTTTATTTTTTACGTTATAGTTCTAAAGCTTAATAAATATTTACAAATTAAAAATACTTCTGTTAAATAAGTTACTACTTTATGCATTTTATAATTTTTTATAATGTTGAAAATTTTAATATTTATAGTTTTGCTGACTTTTTAAAATTTTATATACACATATATACAATATACGGACGTGGTCGTCAACTTATTTTTCCAGTTCTTTACTCTAACACGCCAAGTAGGCGTGGCTTGCATACGATTCAATTTATTTTAAGGTCAAAAATGGATATAAGAAAGAAATGCTTCAATACCAAAATTCAAGTCTATTGCTTTGTGTTAATGCATTTTATTGAGATTTTTCCTATTTTAAAATCCGTGATTTGTAGGGTAGGTGGGCGTGGCAGTGCGTCCAGATTGTTCAGATTTTTACCAAAGATGCATCTACCCCAAACTAAGCCAAGTGTCGAATTTCAATTCTCCATCTCAATTAGTTTCCCAGTTACAGAATTAAGTTTAGCTATTTTTGTAAAACCTGACACTGTGAGGCGTGGTGGTTATTGAAAAGTATATATATTCCTGATCAGCAACAACATATCAGTTGATTTAGCCATGTCCGCCTGTCTGTCCATCTGTCTGTCCGTCTGTCTGTGGACACGATTACAGCCGTAACTTTCAAGGTATGGTACACAAATTCGATATTTGAGCTTTTTTCTAAAAAACTAAGATCAAGTTCGAGAATGGGATAAATCTGAGGAAAATTGCGCCTAAAGGTATACCTCCCATAGAAGGTCTTAATTCATTTTATTGGAGCGAGCGAGCGAAGCGAGCGAATCTTCCATGGAACAGGTTGTTTGAAGCTGTTTAGAGACCTTAAACTACCGAACGGATTGACCGATCTTAAAATTTCTTTTTCTGTACTGTTCTACGCTTCCTAACGAAGGTTGTTTCCTTAGGAAGTTTTTTCAAATTACATTTAGTTTAAAAGTTAGTTGAAAATAATATTTCCGTGAGTTTTGTTGTTGGCGAATGTTTTTCGCTGCAACAGCTATTTATCAATAAATAGTAAAATAGTAAAAAATAAGAGTACGAATTTTATTTATGAAGGAAAATAGTTAGAAAATAAAACACAAAACATGAAATCCGTTTATATTTGCATATGTAGGTGAACCCTGTTAAATAAAATAAATTTGCAGTTTTAATTCTTAGTTTAGGCTTATTTTCTTTCATAAACAAAATTTGTTGTTGTTTGACAGACATTTGTAGTTTCATAAATTTCAGCACAGCGCTGCTGTTTTGCTGCTAAAGAAACTTGCAGCGCATGCAAATCAATTTTTGTTCTTTACTGTTACAAATATAAAATATTAAATAATTCTAATTGGGCAAGGAACAATGAGCGCGTTATTGTCGTAGAGTATTTTAAGAGAAGCAGAGTGTTATTTTGTTTTCATCAACAAGCCATTTAAGATATTTGATAATAAATTGCTTAAATGATTTTTAAAGATACATATATGTACATATACATATATCCACTGTACTCTAGAATAAAAGCGATGAATGGATAAGAAGTAAATGGCTGGGTTTCTATA
Source organism: Tetanocera ferruginea (assembly GCA_958299015.1). Classification (NCBI taxonomy): domain Eukaryota; kingdom Metazoa; phylum Arthropoda; class Insecta; order Diptera; family Sciomyzidae; genus Tetanocera; species Tetanocera ferruginea. The sequence continues at coordinate 70,641,044 of OY282640.1, forward strand.
AGTAATTCGCAATTATTTTGTGAAATCTTGCCATTTCTTTATTAAGTAATTTATTGTATTTGTTGAGAGGGTGCTTTAGGCACAGACATGAACAGACATGAATATATAATGAATTCATTACGCATATACTCATTACATAAAATTATGTATTTAAAATATGTTATGAGCAAATTATGTATGTACTATAAATATATACTGAATAAATTATTTATGTACTCATTACATAAAAATATGTAATGAGTAAATTCTGTATGTACTGAGTACATAGAAATTGTTCTAACACACTGTACTCATCACAAATATTCTACATTACTATATGTAATACGTACCCCAGTGGGAAAATCCATCCTTACATAATGAATTATTCTTTACTTATTTTTCATCCGCGGGGCATGAAAACTTCAATGCCAAATACCCATTACTTTTACACAGGCATGATCGCCACTATAAGCTTCATTTTGTAATGTATGATATGCATCATACGTACTTATGTGACCCTTTACTAAAATAAAGTGCAGGGAATGTACTCACGACAATCGGAATCAATCGGGCTTCCATGCTTATGCACTTTATTGATGTATGCATGAAAGCGTAAGGCACCCGCAATGTATTGATATACGACGTGCATATAATCCATTTAAACCTTCTTCGCAACGGAAATTGTAAACTGTAGCCTTACGTTCACCTTATTTTGTAAGTGTAAGCGTAAGCAGTGCTTACAGTTTCCGTTGGGAAGAAGGTTTAAATGAAGGGTTCAATTATTGTAGAGAACAACTATATCTAACAATTATATAATTTTGAGAAGATATATAATTATTAGACCAACTTTATTTTTTATTTTAAAATGTTTAGTGTTCCTAACAATATACATATGGATATTGAACAGTAAAAATCTTATTTTTACACTTAACCATTTTTGTATGCGCAACGACAAATGATCTTACAACACTACCGTTCACCATAAGATTGTTCTTTACTCGTTTTTTCTTTTGGTTTTTTGCTACACTTAAAATTTTCGTAACGATAGTCAAATACCGTTATGTCATCATACCGCTGCATGTCTCTTACTTTTCGAAATAATGTACATATGGAAATGATCACACGAAGACATGATCGGCTTAAACGTGCATTCTTTTTGCAGTTGCAGTCGTAAGCGAAGACGTAAGGTGCTCTTAATGTAACAAACAGCATACTTACTTCAGCATGATTCTGTTTTCACCACCATAAGCTAAAGGAAAACATGAATTATTTAGTAAGCACCTTACGATCTTTCCCACTGGGACATCAGAACTGTACTCATTATATAAAATTGCTAAAATTGCTAAGTTTGCGATGAGTACAGTGTGAATGTACCCACCAGATGCATACATGAATTCAAGACACATATTTATGTGTTAAGTACATTAAATTCTTTATTGACTACAGAAATGTTTAAAAGCATTATGTATACTGTTATTATGTATTATGTAGCTGTTTTGCCGCTAAAGAAACTTGCAGCGCAGCAAATCAATTTTTGTTCCTTACTTCTTTATTAAGTAATTCATTGTATTTATTGATAGGGTGCTTTAGGCACAGACATGAACTGTGTATATATTCAATACATGAAATAATGAACAAAAAATATATAATGAATACATTATGCATGTACTCATTACATAAAATTATGTATTTAACATATGTAATGAGTAAATTATGTATGTACTCATTATATAAATTTATGCACTCAAATATGTAATGAGTAAATTATGTATGTATGTATTATGTACTCCAAATGTGTAATGAGTAAAGTATGTATATACTGAGTACATGCAAATTGTTCTAACATACTGTATTCAACGCAAGTGTTCTACATGACTTTATGTAATGAGTCAATAATCTATGTAATACCTACATAAGAACTTTACTCATTACATAAAATTGTTTGTAATAGTTTGCGATGAGTACAGTGTGAATGTACTCACCACATACAACCATGAATTCAAGACACATATTTATGTGTTGAGTACATAAAATTCTTTATTGACTATAGAAACGTTTAAAAGCATTATGTAGTCAATAAAGATTTCAACATCTACTCAATACATGAAAAATGAAAAATTTTTTTGTGCAAAAAACTATGACATGAGTACATACATTTTTGTATTGAGTCCATAGGTTTTATCCTCTGTGTATTTAAAAGCAGATTGACTTCGTTTGCAATGGAAAGAGAAACGCAAGTTTTTTATAACTGAAAATTTGTCTGCTTCGTATTTTCTCGTTCTTTTTAACCTTTCATTAAAAATTAACGCTTGAATAGATCGTCCGTTCTGAAAAATCTTTTGTATGCAGCGCTCGACTATCAGCATCAACATCGTCAAGTAATTTTTTTTTTGTTGTGCATGTGTCATCGGTTCGTTTTGCGTTGTTGTTGTTCTACAAGTTTTCGTTTTTGCGTTATCATGGAGAATTGAAAACAATAAGAAATAAGAAAGAAAAGTAAGGAAATCTGCTATGAAGAAACATTTAGATAATTAAGTGCCGGTCATGATGAAAGTTCCTGAATTATTAATTCAAACGCTCATTTTGAATAATTGATAACAAACGAACATTTGTTGTTTTTATTTTAATTGTGTAAAAAAATCGAAATAATCCAATTGGATTTTGAATGCCTTTAAGTGTTTTTTAAACACTTAAAGTTTGAGTGTTCACTCAATTAACTTAAATAACATATATCTGAAGCTTTGGGCAGATCAAAAATAAAATAAATTAAATAATTATATATTTTAGATTAAGTTGAAAAAAAATTATAGTATTGTTAGTCTGTCAACTTGTGAAAACGATAAACAATAAAATTGTTATACGTATGTAAGTGTTTTTGTTTTAAATTTACATATTCATTGCAGCAAAAAATATACGGCCATTTCAAGCCTAATGCCAGTTTTTTTTAAAAATTTATCACAAGCTCTTAGACTTGTTTACTTGAAATTTTGTCTACAGGTTCCTTTTCTACTTATAAGAATATAAGTTATTTGTTTTTTATAGCAATTTTTTCAAAAATTATAGAGATACCAATTTTTTATAAAAGAAACAATCTTAAAAATCATTTGAAAATCATTTCCGATGAATCATATCTCCGTCATCTGTTACCTTATTTTCATAAATGAAGTATCATAAGAAAAATAAAGAAAAGCGATTTAGAAAAAATTTAATATTTTGGAAATTTGTGTGCTAGAGTTGCCAACTTTTTGAAAAAAAACTTTAATTTGGTTATATCTCAAAAAGTGTTTCTTTTTTTAATTTAAAAAACAAAATAACCTTTTCACCAACATAGAATTACAATGGCCAAATTACACGTTTTTTCGCAATCTCTTTTTCTGACACACATTTCACTTTATCGTTCATAACTTTTGTAACGTTTGAGATATTTATATAAAATATATGTACTTGTTTTATATATAGTAATGACCTCACACGTGACTTTGGCCCATAATACTGGAAAAAAACTGGAATAAATTAAAAAATTTTAATTTTTTCGTTTAAGATAATCGGAAGAGATAATAGGGGTATTCACACTGACTTGGGTACTTGGCTACGGGTATATTGAGTACTTTTGATTACTGCGAGCACCCTTAACTGCAATTGAGTACTTTGTAGAAAACCAGCTGATGAGAGATAAGTGACAGCTAGAAAAGAGTTGCCACCATATTATTTATTTAATTTTATGAGCGCAAAATTTAGGCCATTGTACGGGTTTAAAAAGTTATATATATATAGGAGTAATTTTTAACGTGAACTTTGCAGCATTTAATAATTTTTTATCTCAAAAATTTGAAAATAACTCATTTTAACACATTTGTCTATTTTATTCACTTATAATTTGTTTACTATTGTTTTTTGTCAATTCAATTATTGCCTACTTTTGAAAAAGGTGGTAACCCATGAAAAAAATACTCAATCAATCTACCCAAACAAGTCAGGGTGTCAGCTAGAGTAGATTGGTAGATGGGTACTTGGGTAGAATGGCACTTTTACAAAAACAAAATGTATGGCATTTGCCAATCTACCCAACAACCCAAGGCAGTATGAATACTCCTAATATCTTTTCTTTTATAGTTTTAAGAAAACATTTTTCAAAGCGAGCAACCCAACTAATTGGTATCCTCAACGTACCTTTTTATGTGGCCAGCTTATGCATTTGCTAAGCGATTGCTACGACCTAGTATAATTTAATATTATTATTTGTGCCAACATTATTATTACATACTGTGTACAAATATAAAATATTAAATAATTCTAATTGGGCAAGGAACAATGAGCGCGTTATTGTCGTAGAGTATTTTAAGAGAAGCAGAGTGTTATTTTGTTGTCATCAACAAGCCATTTAAGATATTTGATAATAAATTGCTTAAATGATTTTTAAAGATACATATATGTACATATACATATATCCACTGTACTCTAGAATAAAAGCGATGAATGGATAAGAAGTAAATGGCTGGGTTTCTATAAGTAATTCGCAATTATTTTGTGAAATCTTGCCATTTCTTTATTAAGTAATTTATTGTATTTGTTGAGAGGGTGCTTTAGGCACAGACATGAACAGACATGAATATATAATGAATTCATTACGCATATACTCATTACATAAAATTATGTATTTAAAATATGTTATGAGCAAATTATGTATGTACTATAAATATATACTGAATAAATTATTTATGTACTCATTACATAAAAATATGTAATGAGTAAATTCTGTATGTACTGAGTACATAGAAATTGTTCTAACACACTGTACTCATCACAAATATTCTACATTACTATATGTAATACGTACCCCAGTGGGAAAATCCATCCTTACATAATGAATTATTCTTTACTTATTTTTCATCCGCGGGGCATGAAAACTTCAATGCCAAATACCCATTACTTTTACACAGGCATGATCGCCACTATAAGCTTCATTTTGTAATGTATGATATGCATCATACGTACTTATGTGACCCTTTACTAAAATAAAGTGCAGGGAATGTACTCACGACAATCGGAATCAATCGGGCTTCCATGCTTATGCACTTTATTGATGTATGCATGAAAGCGTAAGGCACCCGCAATGTATTGATATACGACGTGCATATAATCCATTTAAACCTTCTTCGCAACGGAAATTGTAAACTGTAGCCTTACGTTCACCTTATTTTGTAAGTGTAAGCGTAAGCAGTGCTTACAGTTTCCGTTGGGAAGAAGGTTTAAATGAAGGGTTCAATTATTGTAGAGAACAACTATATCTAACAATTATATAATTTTGAGAAGATATATAATTATTAGACCAACTTTATTTTTTATTTTAAAATGTTTAGTGTTCCTAACAATATACATATGGATATTGAACAGTAAAAATCTTATTTTTACACTTAACCATTTTTGTATGCGCAACGACAAATGATCTTACAACACTACCGTTCACCATAAGATTGTTCTTTACTCGTTTTTTCTTTTGGTTTTTTGCTACACTTAAAATTTTCGTAACGATAGTCAAATACCGTTATGTCATCATACCGCTGCATGTCTCTTACTTTTCGAAATAATGTACATATGGAAATGATCACACGAAGACATGATCGGCTTAAACGTGCATTCTTTTTGCAGTTGCAGTCGTAAGCGAAGACGTAAGGTGCTCTTAATGTAACAAACAGCATACTTACTTCAGCATGATTCTGTTTTCACCACCATAAGCTAAAGGAAAACATGAATTATTTAGTAAGCACCTTACGATCTTTCCCACTGGGACATCAGAACTGTACTCATTATATAAAATTGCTAAAATTGCTAAGTTTGCGATGAGTACAGTGTGAATGTACCCACCAGATGCATACATGAATTCAAGACACATATTTATGTGTTAAGTACATTAAATTCTTTATTGACTACAGAAATGTTTAAAAGCATTATGTATACTGTTATTATGTATTATGTAGCTGTTTTGCCGCTAAAGAAACTTGCAGCGCAGCAAATCAATTTTTGTTCCTTACTTCTTTATTAAGTAATTCATTGTATTTATTGATAGGGTGCTTTAGGCACAGACATGAACTGTGTATATATTCAATACATGAAATAATGAACAAAAAATATATAATGAATACATTATGCATGTACTCATTACATAAAATTATGTATTTAACATATGTAATGAGTAAATTATGTATGTACTCATTATATAAATTTATGCACTCAAATATGTAATGAGTAAATTATGTATGTATGTATTATGTACTCCAAATGTGTAATGAGTAAAGTATGTATATACTGAGTACATGCAAATTGTTCTAACATACTGTATTCAACGCAAGTGTTCTACATGACTTTATGTAATGAGTCAATAATCTATGTAATACCTACATAAGAACTTTACTCATTACATAAAATTGTTTGTAATAGTTTGCGATGAGTACAGTGTGAATGTACTCACCACATACAACCATGAATTCAAGACACATATTTATGTGTTGAGTACATAAAATTCTTTATTGACTATAGAAACGTTTAAAAGCATTATGTAGTCAATAAAGATTTCAACATCTACTCAATACATGAAAAATGAAAAATTTTTTTGTGCAAAAAACTATGACATGAGTACATACATTTTTGTATTGAGTCCATAGGTTTTATCCTCTGTGTATTTAAAAGCAGATTGACTTCGTTTGCAATGGAAAGAGAAACGCAAGTTTTTTATAACTGAAAATTTGTCTGCTTCGTATTTTCTCGTTCTTTTTAACCTTTCATTAAAAATTAACGCTTGAATAGATCGTCCGTTCTGAAAAATCTTTTGTATGCAGCGCTCGACTATCAGCATCAACATCGTCAAGTAATTTTTTTTTTGTTGTGCATGTGTCATCGGTTCGTTTTGCGTTGTTGTTGTTCTACAAGTTTTCGTTTTTGCGTTATCATGGAGAATTGGAAACAATAAGAAATAAGAAAGAAAAGTAAGGAAATCTGCTATGAAGAAACATTTAGATAATTAAGTGCCGGTCATGATGAAAGTTCCTGAATTATTAATTCAAACGCTCATTTTGAATAATTGATAACAAACGAACATTTGTTGTTTTTATTTTAATTGTGTAAAAAAATCGAAATAATCCAATTGGATTTTGAATGCCTTTAAGTGTTTTTTAAACACTTAAAGTTTGAGTGTTCACTCAATTAACTTAAATAACATATATCTGAAGCTTTGGGCAGATCAAAAATAAAATAAATTAAATAATTATATATTTTAGATTAAGTTGAAAAAAAATTATAGTATTGTTAGTCTGTCAACTTGTGAAAACGATAAACAATAAAATTGTTATACGTATGTAAGTGTTTTTGTTTTAAATTTACATATTCATTGCAGCAAAAAATATACGGCCATTTCAAGCCTAATGCCAGTTTTTTTTAAAAATTTATCACAAGCTCTTAGACTTGTTTACTTGAAATTTTGTCTACAGGTTCCTTTTCTACTTATAAGAATATAAGTTATTTGTTTTTTATAGCAATTTTTTCAAAAATTATAGAGATACCAATTTTTTATAAAAGAAACAATCTTAAAAATCATTTGAAAATCATTTCCGATGAATCATATCTCCGTCATCTGTTACCTTATTTTCATAAATGAAGTATCATAAGAAAAATAAAGAAAAGCGATTTAGAAAAAATTTAATATTTTGGAAATTTGTGTGCTAGAGTTGCCAACTTTTTGAAAAAAAACTTTAATTTGGTTATATCTCAAAAAGTGTTTCTTTTTTTAATTTAAAAAACAAAATAACCTTTTCACCAACATAGAATTACAATGGCCAAATTACACGTTTTTTCGCAATCTCTTTTTCTGACACACATTTCACTTTATCGTTCATAACTTTTGTAACGTTTGAGATATTTATATAAAATATATGTACTTGTTTTATATATAGTAATGACCTCACACGTGACTTTGGCCCATAATACTGGAAAAAAACTGGAATAAATTAAAAAATTTTAATTTTTTCGTTTAAGATAATCGGAAGAGATAATAGGGGTATTCACACTGACTTGGGTACTTGGCTACGGGTATATTGAGTACTTTTGATTACTGCGAGCACCCTTAACTGCAATTGAGTACTTTGTAGAAAACCAGCTGATGAGAGATAAGTGACAGCTAGAAAAGAGTTGCCACCATATTATTTATTTAATTTTATGAGCGCAAAATTTAGGCCATTGTACGGGTTTAAAAAGTTATATATATATAGGAGTAATTTTTAACGTGAACTTTGCAGCATTTAATAATTTTTTATCTCAAAAATTTGAAAATAACTCATTTTAACACATTTGTCTATTTTATTCACTTATAATTTGTTTACTATTGTTTTTTGTCAATTCAATTATTGCCTACTTTTGAAAAAGGTGGTAACCCATGAAAAAAATACTCAATCAATCTACCCAAACAAGTCAGGGTGTCAGCTAGAGTAGATTGGTAGATGGGTACTTGGGTAGAATGGCACTTTTACAAAAACAAAATGTATGGCATTTGCCAATCTACCCAACAACCCAAGGCAGTATGAATACTCCTAATATCTTTTCTTTTATAGTTTTAAGAAAACATTTTTCAAAGCGAGCAACCCAACTAATTGGTATCCTCAACGTACCTTTTTATGTGGCCAGCTTATGCATTTGCTAAGCGATTGCTACGACCTAGTATAATTTAATATTATTATTTGTGCCAACATTATTATTACATACTGTGTGATTTGGGTAAATGGGACTTTGTGGGATTTTTTGATTTGACTGCGTATAGTGGCATCATCTAAGTGATAGACGCACGACATGTCCACGCTTCATTATGATTTCAAAATTATAAGGTCGGGCGTTTTGACAGTTCATCTCGTAAAGTCGAGTAAAGTACGAGCAAAGTACGATCAACGCGAGACCGACCTAACGCGTCCTTGCGATTCAGCCATATTGACTTATAGAGCGTCAATTGCCTACCGAGCTTAAAGTAACACCTGTTGGCAAGAGTTATCCTTCGTTTAATCTCAATACTTATATCGTTGGAGGCGTGAATACTGGATTCCAGTTAAACAAAGTCCTTCACTACCTCAAAGGAGGTGATGTCAACAGTGACGTGGTTTCCAAGACGCAGGGACTGTTTGTTTGTTGACACAAGATACTTCCTTTTTTTTTCTGCGTGCACTGCAAGACCCATTCGACTCGACTCTTTTTCTAGTCTGGAGAATGCTGCACTGACTTCGCGCGTATTTTGGCCAATGCCGTCAATATCATCAGCATACGCTAGCAGCATAACACTCTTATAGAAAATTGTGCCGCTGCGTCTCAGGTCATCAGCTCGGATGATCTTCTCCATGACTTTTTTAAAGAAGTCGCACGATAAAGAATCACCTTGTCTGAAACCTCGCTTGGTATCGAACGCAAGGGAGAGGTCCTTCGCGATTTTCACTGCGCTGCTGGTGTTCTTCAATGTCATCCTGCAAAGACGTATTAGCTTCTCTGGAATACCAAATTCAGACATGATGGAGTATAGGTGACTCTTTTTGGACTGTCGAAGGCGGCTTTGAAATCGACAAAGAGATAGTGAGTGTCGATTTTTTTTTCGAGGGTCTTTTCAAAAATTTGTCGGAGCGTGAATATCTGGTCAATGGTGGACTTTTCAGGTCTGAAGCCACACTGATAAGGTCCAGTTGGTTGACTATGGTCTTCAGTCTTTCACACAATACGATTGACAGGACCTTTATATGCGATATTAAGAAGGCTAATCCCACGGTAGTCGGCGCAAATGGTGGGATCGCCTTTCTTGTGGATTGAACAGAGCACACTGAGGTTTCAATCATCTGGAATGCATTCTTCCGACCATATTCTGCATAGAAGTCTGTGAATGCATTTAAACAGAGCTTCGCCACCGGTCTTAAACAGCTCAGCCGGTAGGCCATCGGCTCCTGCGGCTTTGTTGTTTTTAAGCCGAGCTATAGCTGTTAAGACCTCGTTATAGACGGGCAGCGCAACTTCAACGCTGTCATCCATAATTGGGGTTTCCAGGATATCATCCGGGATTGCTGTCAGCGTCGCCATTTAATAGACTACACTGAGAAAAAAACACATACCTTGCTCCGGTTAAAAATTTCTCTATTTTTGATAATAGCAATTTTCTCTTTTTCAAATAAAATTTTCTTCAATTAGAATAAATTTTCACATTTTCGAAGAAATATTTCTTTACTTCTAGGAAATGGAAATATTTCAATGTCTCTAATAATGATAAGTATTTTTCTCGCACAAAAAATTTCTCATTTATAGAGAAATTTTATTGAAAATGAAAAACTTTTCTTATATCTTGATAAAAAATTCACTATGAGAAGTATTTTCTTCAATAAAAACAAATATTTTCTCAAAAAAAAAAGTATTTTTCTCTAAAAACGATATATTTATCTATTTCATGGAACCTTTTTATCATTTTTAGAGAATTTTAAGTATCGTAATTAGAGAATAGCATTCTCTGGAGCAAAGTTTATACCATTTTTCTCTAAATATGATGCCTTTTTTATCATATTCCGAGACACTTTTTTCTGAGTGTAGAGAAGTGTTCCCTCCATAGCATCAGTGTACTCTGGATATCTGTCACTAATATATATGCGACTAGATTTGAAAAAAGCGAGAAAAACTTTTAAAAATCTTTAAAAAACAAAGTAACCGCAAATCTATAAACAATATAATGAGCTGTAAAAAACTCTACAAACATTTTTTTTTTATTTAGCGCATAATGTTAATTGTATTAATTTAATTTAATAAGTATTTGTACTATATATTAAAAATTATATATTTAATAATTTATATAATAATATTCTTCATTATTTCATTGGGGGCGCCAAAACATTATTTTGTCCCGAGCGCCAGTTATGCCTGCTACGCCACTGTGTAATGAAATCAGCGATAGTCACCTATTCGATTTTAAATTACTCAAATAACAATTTTTAGTTCCAAATATTTATAAAATGCTTTGAAGTAAAATCGAAAACCATAGTGCGATGAAATATGTTTAAAAATTTTTGTAAAACTCAAAATTTTAAATTACAAAAAATAAAAAAATATAAAAAGTTTATGAAGTTCCAATTAATCACAAAACCAAAAATGCCTAAAAATATGCTTTGCCCTTTAAAAAAAATCAAGCGTTCCGCACACACATTTCTACGGACTTATGTTATAATATATAATATAATAGTACTAATAATGGCATATGAAAAAATTGACGACAACTACATTACAAAAAATAACAAAGAACCCAAGCATTGAAACCGACTAGATTGTTTGATTGCTAAACTTGTCGCGTCATATTTGTGAACATTAGGTATATCTTAGTCGACAGCAGGAAACGGTGTTTGCAGAGAAATTGAACAACATTAAATCGGCTTAAACTCAATGAATAATTTAATCACAGCCACCAGTGCCGCTGGTGTTCTCGTATTCCAGGTTTAACATAGTCATCAATGAAGTTTTGCATGCAGTGCTCATAAATCGACAAACAAGTCAATGTGTCTGAAATTAGCAGATATGACAGACTCGCATTAAAATGAGCACACAACTCCAGTTCGAATTATTGTCCCGATAAACCCCCAACACACTCAAAATTATTTTTACCCACGACATTCAATGTATTGAATCATTGACACACGCAATAATAGCAACGCAGCTAAATTAACAATGATTTTTATCGAAAGACGCTTAAAACTTAAAAACATAAGGAAAGCTTCATGCCATGCGTGTCATGGTGTTGAAACTTGATGACGATGACGCTTTTACGTTAACATATTTGAAGTCTTCTATTTATCTGTAGGGATTTTTCCTTCCATTACAGCAAACCCTAAATATGGGGCAACAAAGACGTGCGATGTCGAATGGGCGTGGACAATATTTCTGTATATGAGTAACAAAATCTGAAGATATTTCATATTAAAAGAAATATGTACATAAGTATAATTGATTTTGAATAGCCGTTCATATTTCACAAAAACAAAATTCAAGAAACCATACCGTACTCATTTTAAAATGTTTATTATAAAAAATCAAACGAACGTTTTAGAAGGTAATTTTAAAATGTCCGTTTTTAAAATGAAAATAAACGTTAGAGGAGCAAAAGTTTCTCAGTCTCCTTTTTACTATAGTTTTGCTTTGGTATTGTTTAAAAAAAAAAACAATGTATATTCACCAAGCAGCACGCTTGTAAGTGCATTTGAGGAATTGTGCACTTGAATAAATACACCATTTTTTTATAAAAGGATCCTTACAATCAAAACTGCAGCAACTCAAATTTTCTTTTCGGAAATATGAGCGATTTATACACATAGAAGTTTAAATTTGATGACTAAGCTTGTTTCTCTTGTTTATAAGAACATCAGTAATGATTGAAAAAATTCTTTCAGAGTCAGTGTTAGCACGTGGCAGTACTAAAACAAACTTGGATAGTTTTGATGAATTAGGAAACATATCATTGTCATGAAAGTTTTCATTTTACTTATTTCGCTAAAAGTAGTAACCGTGGCATGCAGGTTAAGTGTGTGGCTTAGCATGCTCGGAGCCCGAGTTCAATCCCCCAGTTCAATAAAAAAAATCAATCAATTGTGTACAAACATTTAATAACACACACAACACAATTGATCATATGAAGCTCGGTCAAAGTCATTTCAAGGGCTGATATGGCCAATTTGTTTTTTTATTTCGCTACAAAACTTTTCAATGCTTTGCTCTTTAAGATTCTGTTTTTACCGCTTCTGAAACTCAAATGTTCTCCACTCTTGCAAAAAGGAGCCAGTTCTCACATATACTATTTTACAAATACTATTTTGAAATGACAATTCATTTTTGTTACCTTCTTGTTCCATTGGTCCTTCAGAGCTTTAAAACCCAATTTCTTTGAAAATCTCAGTTTTGAGCTATATCACTTCCAAGACTATAAAATAAAATTGCAGACAATCTGGGCCATGTTATGCTGGCGGTCATGGGCACGAATTGTTGTTGTTTCAATGTAAAGGGGAAATTTGAGAGAGTGATCGAGGGAATAAATTTTGACCATCGTGGTCACGACCTAAAAAAAATAAGCTTAATTGGCCAATAAAAGAAGTAAAAAAAGGCTAAAAGTTTTGAAAAAAAAAACAAAAATAAAGCCAGATTTTTCATTCAATTTCATATTTTATTTTCGTTTTAATATATTATTTATTTTGAATATAGTTATATACATCAGTATCATAGGTACAAATTTATAAAAAGTAAAAAAATCATATTTATATTTATAAAGTATATAAAATTTGTAATTCATAACAAAATTCGTGGTTACTTCGTCTGTGGAATTTTTGGACTTTTCATTTGCAAAATAAGAAAATATATTTGGCTTAACCATGATATAAAAACCAGGTATTATAAAGAGCGACTGCGCTGCCAAGACGGAGGCATGATGTGTCAAATACAAGTAGTGTAATCATAAGAAGAAGTAAACAGAAATTTGTTTGTCTTTGGTCTTGCACTTTCTGGTTACTTTTGCACTAAAAGAAAGGGATTTTTCTGTTGTTTCATTTGCACTTTCTTAACATTTTATAAAAGGTAAACACTTATATTTAGGTAAACAGCAATATTTTCCAACTAGAGTAAACAAGTAAAATTTGTTTGTCGTTATTTTAAAACAATTCCGCTTTTATTTTAGAATAATTAGGAGTATTCGGCTAAAATATTTCACAAAAGTTAATAACAATATAATATAATGATACAATTTACGCAAAAATATAATATATATTGCAAAATTACAGTGTTGCATTTAGTCGGCAAATTTTTTAATTGTTAGTAAATCTAAAAAAGGCTAAATCTAGCCTCGAAAAGGCTAAAATGGCCACACTGGTGGTCACCAAATGATTCGGCTGTCGATACCAAATCACTGGATCAAAACAGTGTTGCGTTGTGGAAATTTTCACAATATTTGGTTTTTAGTATTTAAGTAGTGCTGTATACTTTACTACTATACTATATGCTGTATACAGTGTATAGTATGAGAATAGTGCATTTTAGTAAAAAATTGTATAAAGGAACAAATAAAACTTAATTAATAGGAACACTTATTGCTAGCAAGTGTTAATAAATTGATTTATACAATGTTGAGCACAATGTATCACTTCAATTTGTTAAAAGTGTACCAGTGATCAGGGATTATATGACCGTCAGCATAACATACTTTGAGCAAGACATTCATCAAACGGAAAAAGAGAGTAAAAACTCGTGCCCTTGACCGTATAACATAGCCCTTTGCGGCCTATGATATCATGAAACATTTTCTCCCGGGAGTTGTGAAAGGGAGTTTCCGGTTTTATGATAACAGATAAATTTATCTCATTTTTTGGAGTTTACTCCTTTAGAATCGATTTGCATATAAAGAAATTATATTAGGGGGTAAAGTCAAATTTTCAACTATTTTTCGTTACGTTTGAATTTTCAACTATTTTTTGCGTTATGGTTGAATTTTCAACTTTTTTTCGTTACGTTTGAATTTTCAACTATTTTTTGCGTTATGGTTGAATTTTCAACTACCAAAATGGGTGATTCTATGGCCAAACGGATGCAATGGGATTATCTGAGGTCATAGACGGGTCATTGGAACTTTTATGGGTTCCATGGAACATTTGGATCAAAATGGGTGATTCTATGGCCAATCGGATGCAATGGGATTATCTGAGGTCATAGGCGGGTCATTGGAACTTTTATGGGTTCCATGGAACATTTGGACCAAAATGGGTGATTCTATGGCCAATCGGATGCAATGGGATTATGTGAGGTCACAGGCGGGTCATTGTGTCTTTTGTAGGTTCCAAGGAACATTTGGACCAAAATGGATGATTCTATGGCCAATCGGATGCAATGGGATTATCTGAGGTCATAGGCGGGTCATTGGAACTTTTATGGGTTCCATGGAACATTTGGACCAAAATGGGTGATTCTATGGCCAATCGGATGCAATGGGATTATCTGAGGTCATAGGCGGGTCATTGGAACTTTTATGGGTTCCATGGAACATTTGGACCAAAATGGGTGATTCTATGGCCAATCGGATGCAATGGGATTATCTGAGGTCATAGACGGGTCAATGGAACTTTTATGGGTTCCATGGAACATTTCTACCAAAATGGATGATTCTATGGCCAATCGAATGCAATGGGATTATCTGAGGTCATAGGCGGGTCATTGCAACTTTAAATGGTCCCATGGAACATTTGGACCAAAATGGGTGATTCTATGGCCAATCGGATGCAATGGGATAATCTGAGGTCATAGGCGGGTCATTGGAACTTTTATGGGTTCCATGGAACATTTGGACCAAAATGGGTGATTCTATGGCCAATCGGATGCAATGGGATAATCTGAGGTCATAGACGGGTCATTGGAACTTTTATGGGTTCCATGGAACATTTGGACCAAAATGGGTGATTCTATGGCCAATCTGATGCAATGGGATTATCTGAGGTCATAGGCGGGTCATTGGAACTTTTATGGGTTCCATGGAACATTTGGACCAAAATGGGTGATTCTATGGCCAATCGGATGCAATGGGATAATCTGAGGTCATAGGCGGGTCACTGGAACTTTTATGGGTTCCATGGAACATTTCTACCAAAATGGATGATTCTATGGCCAATCGAATGCAATGGGATTATCTGAGGTCATAGGCGGGTCATTGCAACTTTAAATGGTCCCATGGAACATTTGGACCAAAATGGGTGATTCTATGGCCAATCGGATGCAATGGGATTATCTGAGGTCACAGGAAGGTCATTGGAACTTTTAATGGTTCCATGGAACATTTGGACCAAAATGGGTGATTCTATGGCCAAACGGATGCAATGGGATTATCTGAGGTCATAGACGGGTCATTGGAACTTTTAATGGTCCCATGGAACATTTGGACCAAAATGGGTGATTCTATGGCCAATCGGATGCAATGGGATTATCTGAGGTCATAGGCGGGTCATTGGAACTTTTATGGGTTCCATGGAACATTTGGACCAAAATGGGTGATTCTATGGCCAAACGGATGCAATGGGATTATCTGAGGTCATAGACGGGTCATTGGAACTTTTATGGGTTCCATGGAACATTTGGACCAAAATGGGTGATTCTATGGCCAAACGGATGCAATGGGATTATCTGAGGTCATAGACGGGTCATTGGAACTTTTAATGGTTCCATGGAACATTTGGACCAAAATGGGTGATTCTATGGCCAATCGGATGCAATGGGATTATCTGAGGTCATAGGCGGGTCATTGGAACTTTTATGGGTTCCATGGAACATTTGGACCAAAATGGGTGATTCTATGGCCAAACGGATGCAATGGGATTATCTGAGGTCATAGACGGGTCATTGGAACTTTTATGGGTTCCATGGAACATTTGGATCAAAATGGGTGATTCTATGGCCAATCGGATGCAATGGGATTATCTGAGGTCATAGGCGGGTCATTGGAACTTTTATGGGTTCCTTGGAACATTTGGACCAAAATGGGTGATTCTATGGCCAATCGGATGCAATGGGATTATCTGAGGTCATAGGCGGGTCATTGGAACTTTTATGGGTTCCATGGAACATTTGGACCAAAATGGATGATTCTATGGCCAATCGGATGCAATGGGATTATCTGAGGTCATAGGCGGGTCATTGGAACTTTTATGGGTTCCATGGAACATTTGGACCAAAATGGGTGATTCTATGGCCAATCGGATGCAATGGGATTATCTGAGGTCACAGGAAGGTCATTGGAACTTTTAATGGTTCCATGGAACATTTGGCCCAAAATGGGTGATTCTATGGCCAATCGGATGCAATGGGATTATCTGAGGTCATAGGCGGGTCATTGGAACTTTTATGGGTTCCATGGAACATTTGGACCAAAATGGGTGATTCTATGGCCAATCGAATGCAATGGGATTATCTGAGGTCATAGGCGGGTCATTGGAACTTTTATGGGTTCCATGGAACATTTGGACCAAAATGGGTGATTCTATGGCCAAACGGATGCAATGGGATTATCTGAGGTCATAGACGGGTCATTGGAACTTTTATGGGTTCCATGGAACATTTGGACCAAAATGGGTGATTCTATGGCCAATCGGATGCAATGGGACTATCTGAGGTCACAGGAAGGTCATTGGAACTTTTAATGGTTCCATGGAACATTTGGCCCAAAATGGGTGATTCTATGGCCAATCGGATGCAATGGGATTATCTGAGGTCATAGGCGGGTCATTGGAACTTTTATGGGTTCCATGGAACATTTGGACCAAAATGGGTGATTCTATGGCCAATCGAATGCAATGGGATTATCTGAGGTCATAGGCGGGTCATTGGAACTTTTATGGGTTCCATGGAACATTTGGACCAAAATGGGTGATTCTATGGCCAATCGGATGCAATGGGATTATCTGAGGTCATAGGCGGGTCAATGGAACTTTTATGGGTTCCATGGAACATTTGGACCAAAATGGGTGATTCTATGGCCAATCGGATGCAATGGGATTATCTGAGGTCACAGGAAGGTCATTGGAGCTTTTAATGGTTCCATGGAACATTTGGACCAAAATGGGTGATTCTATGGCCAATCGGATGCAATGGGATTATCTGAGGTCATAGGCGGGTCATTGGAACTTTTAATGGTCCCATGGAACATTTGGACCAAAATGGGTGATTCTATGGCCAATCGGATGCAATGGGATAATCTGAGGTCATAGGCGGGTCACTGGAACTTTTATGGGTTCCATGGAATATTTCTACCAAAATGGATGATTCTATGGCCAATCGAATGCAATGGGATTATCTGAGGTCATAGGCAGGTCATTGCAACTTTAAATGGTCCCATGGAACATTTGGACCAAAATGGGTGATTCTATGGCCAATCGGATGCAATGGGATTATCTGAGGTCACAGGAAGGTCATTGGAACTTTTAATGGTTCCATGGAACATTTGGACCAAAATGGGTGATTCTATGGCCAAACGGATGCAATGGGATTATCTGAGGTCATAGACGGGTCATTGGAACTTTTAATGGTCCCATGGAACATTTGGACCAAAATGGGTGATTCTATCGCCAATCGGATGCAATGGGATTATCTGAGGTCATAGGCGGGTCATTGGAACTTTTATGGGTTCCATGGAACATTTGGACCAAAATGGGTGATTCTATGGCCAATCGGATGCAATGGGATTATCTGAGGTCATAGGCGGGTCATTGGAACTTTTATGGGTTCCATGGAACATTTGGACCAAAATGGGTGATTCTATGGCCAAACGGATGCAATGGGATTATCTGAGGTCATAGGCGGGTCATTGGAACTTTTATTGGTTCCTTGGAACATTTGGACCAAAATGGGTGATTCTATGGCCAATCGGATGCAATGGGATTATCTGAGGTCAAAGACGGGTCATTGGAACTTTTATGGGTTCCATGGAACATTTGGACCAAAATGGATGATTCTATGGCCAATCGGATGCAATGGGATTATCTGAGGTCATAGGCGGGTCATTGGAACTTTTATGGGTTCCATGGAACATTTGGACCAAAATGGGTGATTCTATGGCCAATCGGATGCAATGGGATTATCTGAGGTCATAGGCGGGTCATTGGAACTTTTATGGGTTCCATGGAACATTTGGACCAAAATGGGTGATTCTATGGCCAATCGGATGCAATGGGATTATCTGAGGTCATAGGCGGGTCATTGGAACTTTTATGGGTTCCATGGAACATTTGGACCAAAATGGGTGATTCTATGGCCAAACGGATGCAATGGGATTATCTGAGGTCATAGACGGGTCATTGGAACTTTTATGGGTTCCATGGAACATTTGGATCAAAATGGGTGATTCTATGGCCAATCGGATGCAATGAGATTATCTGGGGTCATAGGTGGGTCATTGGAACTTTTATGGGTTCCATGGAACATTTGGACCAAAATGGGTGATTCTATGGCCAATCGGATGCAATGGGATTATCTGAGGTCATAGGCGGGTCATTGGAACTTTTATGGGTTCCATGGAACATTTGGACCAAAATGGGTGATTCTATGGCCAATCGGATTCAATGGGATTATCTGAGGTCACAGGAAGGTCATTGGAACTTTTAATGGTTCCATGGAACATTTGGACCAAAATGGGTGATTCTATGGCCAATCGGATGCAATGGGATTATCTGAGGTCATAGGCGGGTCAATGGAACTTTTATGGGTTCCATGGAACATTGGGACCAAAATGGGTGATTCTATGGCCAATCGGATGCAATGGGATTATCTGAGGTCATAGGCGGGTCATTGGAACTTTTATGGGTTCCATGGAACATTTGGACCAAAATGGGTGATTCTATGGCCAATCGGATTCAATGGGATTATCTGAGGTCACAGGAAGGTCATTGGAACTTTTAATGGTTCCATGGAACATTTGGACCAAAATGGGTGATTCTATGGCCAATCGGATGCAATGGGATTATCTGAGGTCATAGGCGGGTCAATGGAACTTTTATGGGTTCCATGGAACATTGGGACCAAAATGGGTGATTCTATGGCCAATCGGATGCAATGGGATTATCTGAGGTCATAGGCGGGTCATTGGAACTTTTATGGGTTCCATGGAACATTTGGACCAAAATGGTTGATTCTATGGCCAAACGGATGCAATGGGATTATCTGAGGTCATAGACGGGTCATTGGAACTTTTATGGGTTCCATGGAACATTTGGATCAAAATGGGTGATTCTATGGCCAATCGGATGCAATGAGATTATCTGAGGTCATAGGTGGGTCATTGGAACTTTTATGGGTTCCATGGAACATTTGGACCAAAATGGTTGATTCTATGGCCAATCGGATGCAATGCGATTATCTGAGGTCATAGGCGGGTCATTGGAACTTTTAATGGTCCCATGGAACATTTGGACCAAAATGGGTGATTCTATGGCCAATCGGATGCAATGGGATTATCTGAGGTCATAGGCGGGTCAATGGAACTTTTATGGGTTCCATGGAACATTGGGACCAAAATGGGTGATTCTATGGCCAATCGGATGCAATGGGATTATCTGAGGTCACAGGAAGGTCATTGGAGCTTTTAATGGTTCCATGGAACATTTGGACCAAAATGGGTGATTCTATGGCCAATCGGATGCAATGGGATAATCTGAGGTCATAGGCGGGTCACTGGAACTTTTATGGGTTCCATGGAACATTTCTACCAAAATGGATGATTCTATGGCCAATCGAATGCAATGGGATTATCTGAGGTCATAGGCGGGTCATTGCAACTTTAAATGGTCCCATGGAACATTTGGACCAAAATGGGTGATTCTATGGCCAATCGGATGCAATGGGATTATCTGAGGTCACAGGAAGGTCATTGGAACTTTTAATGGTTCCATGGAACATTTGGACCAAAATGGGTGATTCTATGGCCAATCGGATGCAATGGGATTATCTGAGGTCACAGGCGGGTCATTGGAACTTTTATGGGTTCCATGGAACATTTGGACCAAAATGGGTGATTCTATGGCCAATCGGATGCAATGGGATTATCTGAGGTCATAGGCGGGTCATTGGAACTTTTAATGGTCCCATGGAACATTTGGACCAAAATGGGTGATTCTATGGCCAATCGGATGCAATGGGATTATCTGAGGTCATAGACGGGTCATTGGAACTTTTATGGGTTCCATGGAACATTTGGACCAAAATGGGTGATTCTATGGCCAACCGGATGCAATGGGATTATCTGAGGTCATAGGCGGGTCATTGGAACTTTTATGGGTTCCATGGAACATTTGGACCAAAATGGGTGATTCTATGGCCAATCGGATGCAATGGGATTATCTGAGGTCATAGGCGGGTCATTGGAACTTTTATGGGTTCCATGGAACATTTGGACCAAAATGGGTGATTCTATGGCCAATCGGATGCAATGGGATTATCTGAGGTCATATACGGGTCATTGGAACTTTTATGGGTTCCATGGAATATTTGGACCAAAATGGGTGATTCTATGGCCAATCGGATGCAATGGGATTATCTGAGGTCACAGGAAGGTCATTGGAACTTTTATAGATCACGGGCGGTTCATTGGAACTTTTATGGGTTCCATGGAACATTTCGAACAAAATTGATGATTCTATAGCTAATCGTATGCATTGGGATTGTCTGAGGTCATTGTCACTTTTATGAGTTCTACGAAGTATTTAGACATAAATGGATGATTCTTTGGTCAAGCGGATGTAGCTTAACTACGTGAGGTCTTAAAATTAGATTTAGTTTTGGAAGAACACTGGGACTTCTAGATTTGGTTCAATCCTCACGATTTGTAAAAATTTTACTTCAGACTTTCACGTTTCGAGTTTAAGTTATTTCAATTTTATTTCCTCAGTTTTTGGTAACTACATTTCATATTGGTAATGAACTTTATAATTTTAACTGTTTATATATGATGAGTTTATATATTTACCCACTTTGCCTATTGTACATGGTTCTTTTTTATTCCAAGGCAATCGATGAGAAGTAAACTCCAATCGCGCGTCGGAGCTGACACGCACTCTTTTTTTTATACAAGTATGCATGATATGCTTTGTTGTGAAGCAGGACAAGTCATTTGTTTATCTTAGTAAGCTGCAAAGTCTTGCGACCGACAACACCGCGGAAAGTTGCATCCGTATTTACAATTTCCAACAACTGCAATTATTAATTGCAAAACTTTAGAAATAGTACAAAAATTTAATTTTAATTAGAAACATTGTTCTTTTTCTTGCACTTTTTTCTTGAATGAAGTGACAATTGTCACTTTTCACGCCAAAATAAATGGTCGGTTCAATTTAATTGCCGTGAAAACAATGTTGCTAGATGCATGTTGCGGAATATAGTACTAGATTTTCCGCAGCGAAGCATAGTACAGCTTTGACGAAAAAGTTGTGAAACGTTCACGCTTGTTTCACAGCTGTCTTATTTTGTATGGAGATTTGAGTGGAATTTCACGTGAAGCCGAACAGAGTACTATGCTTAAATAATGAAATAGGACGGAAAGACAATGTAGAAAATATTTTTTTTTTTTAAACTAATTCCTGGTTCCCCAAATCGCGGTTTTCTATGAAATTCGTGTATTTATGTACTGGAGCCCATCTAACGGTTCATTTTTTTTTTAAATACTATAGATATCGATTCACTATTAAAAACAACTTATCTATGCAAATTTTCAGAGAGATCGGACTATGTGCGGAGTGTGTTACCACAATTAAAAAATCCATGACGAGAAATGAAATAGAAGTTATTAACACAGATATAAATGAATCAATGGCTTCGGCGTCTAGTGGAACAATAGCAACGGCGCACAGTGGGAAAGTTTGTATGGAGAGGCGGAAAAAAATCAATAACTTTGAGCCCCGTTAAGGTATTTCAACAAAATTTCGTGAGCATGCCTAGGTGCTGTGTACCCATTGTCGTAGCAAAAATTATGTTTATCCGCCTACTGCTTCATGCATTAAAACTTATGTTTTTATTTTGAAATTTCAATATATAACGAAGTAAGTGTTTTATATAAGTATTTGATCCAAGTTTATACGCGTATTGTAGTTATTTATCACAATACTCACAAAATATATAGATTTGGTCAACAAATCCATTGGTTTTTCAAATGTTTTGTATTGGCTTCAATGAATTAAAAACCAAAATTTAAATGCAGTAACAGTAACAGTTAAAATTATACAATAGTGAATAGCAATAGTACGAACAACAAACACAATTTATCATCCTTTACTCGCGCATTGGTCTCTCAGACCGATTAAGTCAATGAGCCTAATGAATAAAAAAATAAGCAATTCCTTACAAGCAATTCCTTATAAGCTTAAGGTATTGCTTAATTAGCACTAGCTTAGCCAAGAAATAACCGGTGTATTCTCGTATGAATAAAGGTTTAAGCTATTGCTGCTTACACACAAAAACAGTTGTGTCTTGCTTGCACGTGTTGTTTAATTTTGTTCCTATGAATCAAATGTACGTTCTTTGTAAACGATAAAACTTCCGAAAATCATTATTACTGCATTATTTTCGCATATTATTAAAGTTGTTCTTGCTTATATTAAGAAACTGAGCTATTTTCACTTCTGAATGTAGTAAATGACAAATTAAAACTAACTTCAACAAATGCAAGCAAGAATCTAACCATCTCCTTACCTCCTCCAGTAATTAACTTATTCATTTTTTGATCAAACTCCACAAAATTAAGGGTTTTCGAGTTAAGTTTTAATGAATTGTGCTCTATTGCATAGCAATTATGTTGAATAGAAAAAGTGATTGAAATTGAGGTTAGGTTCTTAAAACTAGTTTTTACACCAAAACGGCAGATAGAAGCAGCTAAAAACATATGAGTTGATTTAAATAGATCGTAATTATTATCCAGATATATGTCACCATTTGCCGGAATGAGCCGCACGAAAGATCGGGTCCACATAAGTTATATTTTTTTTTAAAAAAATACAAGAATATTTCTATGAAAAATTCTTAAAACAAAGCAAACATAGGCTTTATATTTTGGAGGATATAACTTAAACAAACATTGTTTTATGAGAAGCCAATATTAGTTTCAATTTTTTTATGCTTGGTTTGGTTAATAATTGACTTTAAAGATATGCATTTTAGTTACTTAAAAAAAAAAATTTTATTTTTTTCAAGTTTGATGTCCTTTTTTTATAACAAAATGATCAAATCCTGAGAAAAAAAATTATGGTGCTCTATTCAGTAATATTCCTTGTTTGCAAATCTTAAAGAAAAATTATCATTTTCGTATGTTGAAAAATTATATTTAATGCCACTAATTTCCCACTGTGCGGCGGTTAAAACTGTTCTCTATGAAGAATATATTTTTATTCTGGGCAAGCCGAGCTTTTTAAGCAACGAAAAATTACCAACTAAAGCAGATAGGTACCTTGCGGCGAATAAAATTGGCAAAAAGTGAGGTTCGCGTCCAAACATCAAAACAATGGCTATCGTTGAAAAACTTTTCTATGAAATCCTCGATATATGGAACAAAACTAAAATACCAATTATATCGAATGGAATAAAAAAAAGGCAACAAAGTCGTTACGACTTATCAGGAAATAATAAAACATAAAACTCGTGCGAATATTCCACATTTAATAAATAGTCTCAATGATGAATTATTTGACATTGCTCATTGCAAATATGTCAGAAATGAGTGTTCGTGCAGCGTTCAATACCAAATTCCAGAAAAGGAAATCAATTTAATTTTTGACCAGCGTGACGAGCGTCGAATGTTAATTTTAACGCGTATGGAGGGCCTAATATTAGCAAACTTGGAGGCTTATACTTTAAGAGAGAATTTTGAGCTGACCAGCGAAAGCGATTACTTACGAACAGTGTTGCCAGTCTAGCCTTTTTGAGGCTAGATCTAGCCTTTTTTGTTGTCTAGCCTCGAAAATTACCATCTAGCCTCTAGCCTTTTTTTTAGCTTTTTTTTTATTTTTTTCTAGCCTTTTTTAATATTTTGCTTAAAGATGCATTACTACATCCAATTTTTCTGACGTTGCAATTTTGAAAGTGAATCTTCT
Source organism: Tetanocera ferruginea (assembly GCA_958299015.1). NCBI lineage: Eukaryota > Metazoa > Arthropoda > Insecta > Diptera > Sciomyzidae > Tetanocera > Tetanocera ferruginea. Next base: position 70,665,661 of record OY282640.1, read on the forward strand.
ATTGCTCTTTTTATACTTTTAAAGTGGTTGAACCCAAATATTTTCTGTTATAGAGAAAGAAAAATCCAGTTACTCTACAGAAGAAATAAGGATAATTGAAATATAATGGCAAACAATTGTAAATCACAATTGGAATAACTTCCCAACCAGCAAGGAGCGCTCAGAATTAGGGTTATACAGCGAATTCTCTAAGCTGCTTTGAGGTTTAAGCAGCCAAAAATTTAAGTAAATTTTTGTACTTTGAAGTACAAGCTAGTACGTTGCATAGACTGCTAAACAGCTTTCTGATCGAACTTCGAAAATTTTCAAAAATATTTTTATATAGTCGTTCAAATTCGACTAGGCAAAGTTTTTTAAAAATAAATATTTTCCTTGTTTTATTTCTGATTTTCGTTATTATTTTTTTTTTAATTTATTTTCTTTTCCTTTCTTCTTTTTTCCCATTGTCGCTTTTGTTCTCAACTTGTGACCATCTGATTCGCAGTGAAAAAACTTTTCATTAAAATTTTGCCTTTGCCAGGGTTCGATCCCGTGCCTCGCCGATTTGTAGTCTGACGCCTTAGCCACTCTGCCATGTCGATTTATATAGAAACGAAGATTTTTTCATTTATACAGCTAGTTCTGTCGTAGGTACCAATAAGCAGCGTTAAGGTGCAAAATAAGGTTCAATCGAACCATTAAGCAGCTCTAAGTTCAAAATAAATTTAAAGAAGATGTACAAGCGGCACAACAGAACTCGTTTTGAACTTAATTATCTTAAAGCTGCATAGAAGTACAACTTGTAACTTTTGGAACTATAAAGTCTATTACCTGAAATTGGCACCATAAAGCAGCTTTAGGAGCGGCAAGTTCCATAACATACCTTTAAGAAGCTTTAGGCGTGACAAGTTCTACAACGAAGCATAAAGAAGCTTCGAAGAGCCTTGGAACTTATTTTGCCTCTTTAAACAGCTTTAAAGAGAACTCATAAGTAAATTTCTATTCATTTTGCTGGTTGGGTTAAGTTCCATAACAGAATTCTGGGCAGAAGCTAGAGATTCATTGAATGAAGATCCGTTCCAAGAGCTATCAGATTTGGTTTTTATTAGGGGGTAAAGTCAAATTTTCAACTATTTTTCGTTACGTTTGAATTTTCAACTATTTTTTGCGTTATGCTTGAATTTTCAACTTTTTTTCGTTACGTTTGAATTTTCAACTATTTTTGCGTTATGCTTGAATTTTCAACTTTTTTTGCGTTATGCTTGAATTTTCAACTTTGATTCTATGACTCTATGGCCAATCGAATGCAATGGAATTATCTAAGGTCACAGGCAGATCATTGGCACTTAAATGGATTCAATGGAGAATTTGTACCAAAGTGGATGATTCTATGGCCATTCGGATGCAATGGGATTATCTGAGGGCACAGGCTGGTCATTGGCACTTTAATGGATTCCATGGATTCCATGGAGGTGACAGGGGAGTCATTGGAACTTTTATGGGTTGAAGCAACATTTGGACCAAAATGGATGATTCTATGGCCAATCGGATGCAATGGGATTATCTGAGGTCACAGGCGGGTCATTGGAACTTTTATGGGTTCCATGGAACATTTGGACCAAAATGGATGATTCTATGGCCAATCGGATGCAATGGGATTATCTGAGGTCACAGGCGGGTCATTGGACCTTTTATGGGTTCCATGGAACATTTGGACCAAAATGGATGATTCTATGGCCAATCGGATGCAATGGGATTATCTGAGGTCACAGGCGGGTCATTGGAACTTTTATGGGTTCCATGGAACATTTGGACCAAAAAAGATGATTCTATGGCCAATCGGATGCAATGGGATTATCTGAGGTCACAGGAAGGTCATTGGAACTTTTATGGGATCCATGGAACATTTGGACCAAAATGGATGATTCTATGGCCAATCGGATGCAATGGGATTACCTGAGGTCACAGGCGGGTTATTGGAACTTTTATGGGTTCCATGGAACATTTGGACCAAAATGGGTGATTCTATGGCCAATCGGATGCAATGGGATTATCTGAGGTCAGAGGCGGGTCATTGGAACTTTTATGGGTTCCATGGAACATTTGGACCAAAATGGGTGATTCTATGGCCAATCGGATGCAATGGGATTACCTGAGGTCACAGGCGGGTCATTGGAACTTTTATGGGTTCCATGGAACATTTGGACCAAAATGGGTGATTCTATGGCCAATCGGATGCAATGGGATTATCTGAGGTCACAGTCGGGTCATTGGAACTTTTACGGATTCCATGGAACATTTGGACCAAAAAAGATGATTCTATGGCCAATCGGATGCAATGGGATTATCTGAGGTCACAGTCGGGTCATTGGAACTTTTATGGGTTCCATGGAACATTTGGACCAAAATGGGTGATTCTATGGCCAATCGGATGCAATGGGATTATCTGAGGTCAGAGGCGGGTCATTGGAACTTTTATGGGTTCCATGGAACATTTGGACCAAAATGGGTGATTCTATGGCCAATCGGATGCAATGGGATTATCTGAGGTCAGAGGCGGGTCATTGGAACTTTTATGGGTTCCATGGAACATTTGGACCAAAATGGGTGATTCTATGGCCAATCGGATGCAATGGGATTATCTGAGGTCACAGTCGGGTCATTGGAACTTTTACGGATTCCATGGAACATTTGGACCAAAAAAGATGATTCTATGGCCAATCGGATGCAATGGGATTATCTGAGGTCACAGTCGGGTCATTGGAACTTTTATGGGTTCCATGGAACATTTGGACCAAAATGGGTGATTCTATGGCCAATCGGATGCAATGGGATTATCTGAGGTCAGAGGCGGGTCATTGGAACTTTTATGGGTTCCATGGAACATTTGGACCAAAATGGGTGATTCTATGGCCAATCGGATGCAATGGGATTACCTGAGGTCACAGGCGGGTCATTGGAACTTTTATGGGTTCCATGGAACATTTGGACCAAAATGGGTGATTCTATGGCCAATCGGATGCAATGGGATTATCTGAGGTCACAGTCGGGTCATTGGAACTTTTACGGATTCCATGGAACATTTGGACCAAAAAAGATGATTCTATGGCCAATCGGATGCAATGGGATTATCTGAGGTCACAGTCGGGTCATTGGAACTTTTATGGGTTCCATGGAACATTTGGACCAAAATGGGTGATTCTATGGCCAATCGGATGCAATGGGATTATCTGAGGTCAGAGGCGGGTCATTGGAACTTTTATGGGTTCCATGGAACATTTGGACCAAAATGGGTGATTCTATGGCCAATCGGATGCAATGGGATTATCTGAGGTCAGAGGCGGGTCATTGGAACTTTTATGGGTTCCATGGAACATTTGGACCAAAAAAGATGATTCTATGGCCAATCGGATGCAATGGGATTATCTGAGGTCACAGGCGGGTCATTGGAACTTTTATGGGTTCCATGGAACATTTGGACCAAAATGGGTGATTCTATGGCCAATCGGATACAATGGGATTATCTGAGGTCACAGGCGGGTCATTGGAACTTTTATGGGTTCCATGGAACATTTGGACCAAAATGGGTGATTCTATGGCCAATCGGATACAATGGGATTATCTGAGGTCACAGGCGGGTCATTGGAACTTTTATGGGTTCCATGGAACATTTGGACCAAAAAAGATGATTCTATGGCCAATCGGATGCAATGGGATTATCTGAGGTCACAGGCGGGTCATTGGAACTTTTATGGGTTCCATAGAATATTTGGAACAAAATGGGTGATTCAATGGCCAATCGGATGCAATGGGATTATCTGAGGTCACAGGCGGGTCATTGGAACTTGTATGGGTTCCATGGAACATTTGGACCAAAAAAGATGATTCTATGGCCAATCGGATGCAATGGGATTATCTGAGGTTACAGGAAGGTCATTGGAACTTTTATGGGATCCATGGAACATTTGGATCAAAATGGATGATTCTATGGCCAATCGGATGCAATGGGATTACCTGAGGTCACAGGCGGGTCATTGGATTTTATGGGTTCCATGGAACATTTGGAACAAAAAAGAAGATTCTATGGCCAATCGGATGCAATGGGATTATCTGAGGTCACAGGCGGGTCATTGGAACTTGTATGGGTTCCATGGAACATTTGGACCAAAAAAGATGATTCTATGGCCAATCGGATGCAATGGGATTATCTGAGGTTACAGGAAGGTCATTGGAACTTTTATGGGATCCATGGAACATTTGGATCAAAATGGATGATTCTATGGCCAATCGGATGCAATGGGATTACCTGAGGTCACAGGCGGGTCATTGGAACTTTTATGGGTTCCATGGAACATTAAGACCAAAATGGGTGATTCTATGGCCAATTGGATGCAATGGGATAATCTGAGGTCACAGGCGGGTCATTGGAACTTTTATGGGTTCCATGGAACATTTGGACCAAAAAAGATGATTCTATGGCCAATCGGATGCAATGGGATTACCTGAGGTCACAGGCGGGTCATTGGAACTTTTATGGGTTCCATGGAACATTTGGACCAAAATGGGTGATTCTATGGCCAATCGGATGCAATGGGATTATCTGAGGTCACAGGCGGGTCATTGGAATTTTTATGGGTTCCATGGAACATTTGGACCAAAAAAGATGATTCTATGGCCAATCGGATGCAATGGGATTACCTGAGGTCACAGGCGGGTCATTGAAACTTTTATGGGTTCCATGGAACATTTGGACCAAAATGTGTGATTCTATGGCCAATCGGATGCAATGGGATTATCTGAGGTCACAGGCGGGTCATTGGAACTTTTATGGGTTCCATGGAACATTTGGACCAAAAAAGATGATTCTATGGCCAATCGGATGCAATGGGATTATCTGAGGTCACAGGAAGGTCATTGGAACTTTTATGGGTTCCATGGAACATTTGGACCAAAATGGATGATTCTATGGCCAATCGGATGCAATGGGATTATCTGAGGTCACAGGCGGGTCATTGGAACTTTTATGGGTTCCATGGAACATTTGGACCAAAAAAGATGATTCTATGGCCAATCGGATGCAATGGGATTATCTGAGGTCACAGGAAGGTCATTGGAACTTTTATGGGTTCCATGGAACATTTGGACCAAAAAAGATGATTCTATGGCCAATCGGATGCAATGGGATTATCTGAGGTCACAGGCGGGTCATTGGAACTTTTATGGGTTCCATGGACATTTGGACCAAAATGGATGATTCTATGGCCAATCGGATGCAATGGGATTACCTGAGGTCACAGGCGGGTTATTGGAACTTTTATGGGTTCCATGGAACATTTGGACCAAAAAAGATGATTCTATGGCCAATCGGATGCAATGGGATTATCTGAGGTCACAGGCGGGTCATTGGAACTTTTACGGGTTCCATGGAACATTTGGACCAAAAAAGATGATTCTATGGCCAATCGGATGCAATGGGATTATCTGAGGTCACAGACGGGTCATTGGAACTTTTATGGGTTCCATGGAACATTTGGACCAAAAAAGATGATTCTATGGCCAATCGGATGCAATGGGATTATCTGAGGTCACAGGAAGGTCATTGGAACTTTTATGGGTTCCATGGAACATTTGGACCAAAAAAGATGATTCTATGGCCAATCGGATGCAATGGGATTATCTGAGGTCACAGGCGGGTCATTGGAACTTTTATGGGTTCAATGGAACATTTGGACCAAAATGGGTGATTCTATGGCCAATCGGATGCAATGGGATTATCTGAGGTCACAGGAAGGTCATTGGAACTTTTATGGGTTCCATGGAACATTTGGACCAAAAAAGATGATTCTATGGCCAATCGGATGCAATGGGATTATCTGAGGTCACAGGCGGGTCATTGGAACTTTTATGGGTTCAATGGAACATTTGGACCAAAATGGGTGATTCTATGGCCAATCGGATGCAATGGGATTATCTGAGGTCACAGGAAGGTCATTGGAACTTTTATGGGTTCCATGGAACATTTGGACCAAAAAAGATGATTCTATGGCCAATCGGATGCAATGGGATTATCTGAGGTCACAGGCGGGTCATTGGAACTTTTATGGGTTCAATGGAACATTTGGACCAAAATGGGTGATTCTATGGCCAATCGGATGCAATGGGATTATCTGAGGTCACAGGAAGGTCATTGGAACTTTTATGGGTTCCATGGAACATTTGGACCAAAAAAGATGATTCTATGGCCAATCGGATGCAATGGGATTATCTGAGGTCACAGGAAGGTCATTGGAACTTTTATGGGTTCCATGGAACATTTGGACCAAAAAAGATGATTCTATGGCCAATCGGATGCAATGGGATTATCTGAGGTCACAGGAAGGTCATTGGAACTTTTATGGGTTCCATGGAACATTTGGACCAAAAAAGATGATTCTATGGCCAATCGGATGCATTGGGATTATCTGAGGTCACAGGAAGGTTATTGGAACTTTTATAGGTCACAGGCGAGTCATTGGAACTTTTATGGGTTCCATGGAACTTTTGGACCAAAATGGATGATTCTATGACCAATCGGATGCAATGGGATTATCTGAGGTCACAGGCGGGTCATTGGTACTTTTACGGGTTCCATGGAACATTTGGACTAAAATGGGTGATTCGATGGCCAATCGGATGCAATGGGATTATCTGAGGTCATAGGAAGGTTATTGGAACTTTTATAGGTCACAGGCGGTTCATTGGAACTTTTATGGGTTCCATGGAACATTTCGAACAAAATTGATGATTCTATAGCTAATCGTATGCAATGGGATTGTCAGAGGTCATTGTCACTTTTATGAGTTATACGAAGTATTTAGACATAAATGGATGATTCTGTGGTCAAGCGGATGTAACTTAACTACGTGAGGTCTTAAAATTTTTGAGTCATAAGCATAATATAGATTTAGTTTTGGAAGAACACTGGGACTTCTAGATTTGGTTCAATCCTCACGATTTGTAAAAAATTTTACTTCAGACTTTCACGTTTCGAGTTTAAGTTATTTCAATTTTATTTCCTCAGTTTTTGGTAACGACATTTCATATTGGTAATGAAATTTATTATTTTAACTGTTTATACATGATGAGCTTATTTATTTCCCCACTTTGCCTATTGTACATGGTTCTATTTAATTCCAAGACAATCGATGAGAAGTAAACTCCAATTGCGCATCGGAGCTGACACGCACTCTTTTTTTTAGCATTAAGCAACGCTGAGGTAGAAAGAACGAAATTTAAAAATAAACAAGTAAAGAAACCGTATTCAAACTGGCATGTTAAATTTTCTTCTAAAGATAAGATATGTTCTTAAAAGAAAACGAGTAAAGAAAGTCTAGCCCGACTATGAAATACACTAAACCTCCTATAATATTTAAATAAACAATATTTTAAAATACTAAAACAAAAAGAAGTAACTTCCTATTTTTGTTTAAAATCCATGTATTCTTTATAGAACTATATAGGTTGTACCAATGAAGGTTGTATGGGAGGAAGGCGCGTTCGTAGGTGGATGACGCCTTTTTTTGTGAGCACACCTTAGTTTTATATACCATGATCTCATACCAAGTTTTATCTCTGCAGGCCAAATATAAACGTTTTTATAGTGTTTTCCATATTGTGGGTTGTATGGGAGATGAGCATGTTCATAGGCGGATGTCGCTCATTTTGTGAACACATCTTAGTTTTGATACAACAATCTCAATACCAAGTTTTATATTTTTGGCTCATATAAACTTCTTTATAGCGTTTTAACTATAGTGGGTTGTATGGGAGGTGGGCGTGTTTAAGGGCGAATGACGACTATTTTACACCTTAGTACACATATAAGTTTTAATATAAAATACATATCTGATAAGTTTTATCCCTGTAGTTCAAATAAAAGCGTCTTTATAATAGTGTTTTCAATGTTGGAGTTGTATGGGAGGTGGGCATGTTCATGGGTAGATCACGCCCATTTTTTGTGTACATTGTGTTCATTTTGATATAAAAGAAATACATTTAACCCTTCGTTGCATGATTTAATTTCCTTGTAGATAAACTTTTTTTTGCATTTTATTCTTGTTGCATGTTAAGTCATGAGTGCAGAAATAAAATTTGGTTGACTTCCGGTGTCTATTGAAGGAGTTATGTAATGTTGCATATATGCAATATCATGCAGCAAATTCATGAAAATGTAAAGTTAAATGACTTTGGAATTTCTTTTGTATTTCCCGTTTTTATTGGATTATAATAAACTAAAATTGAAAATGAAGATATTTTATTTAATTTTTTTTGGAATCATCGAAAACAAATTAAAGTTTCAACATATTTAAAAAATTATTGCGTAGAAAATTCCTTCTTTCATATTTTTGTTTCAAAGACCGTATATCACAGCATTATTGCTTTCAGCTACATTTACACCTTGTTCTGCATTTGTCCCCTTTTTTGCATTTATCTCCTCTCCTGGATTTCCTCCTCCAAATATTCTCGTCGACATATTTTTAATTCAAAATCATCCTCATCGTATGAATAATCATCTTCGCTTTCTACCCAAATTTCAATTATTTTTTCAATTTCGTTATCACTCAGTGCCCTAACAAAAAATTTATTAAATGCATGTAATTGCATATATGCAATATAACAACACATAAGCAATTTCAGTTCATATCTGCTTAAACGCATGAGTTTGCATATATGCAATTATGCGTTATAACGGTTAAATAAATATTTTGTTTATAACAAATATTATTAATTTACAAATAAAATGCACTAAACTTTCTAAATAATACTTACGTTTTGGTAAATTTTTACAGAATTTTTCAATATAAAGGAAAATTAACACAATATTTGAAATATCTCAAAACACTTGTTGATTTTTTAACTTTTGTGCACACGTTATAAATCATCTACGCAAAACAATGCCAAAAATTAAAAGTTTAGACATAAAAGAGGTGACTAAAGAAATAATAACTGTAAAATTTTAAATAGGTGAGTTGCCAGCTGCTCTCGAAGTTAACATTGCATATGTGCAATGCCATGCAACGAAGGGTTTAATTTTATTTCGGTAGCTTAAATACAACCGTCTATACAGCGATTATTATTTTTTAGATTTATGGGAAGTAAGCGTGTCCGTGGGTGGATTCCAAAAATTATCAATAGTGCAGATGCTTGGGTTCATGTAAATATGTGAACCAATCTCAACTCCTTCTTAACATATATTTACAGACAACACGTAGACAGATGGACGAACAAGGTGACACTGATCAGGAATATGTATACTTTTCTATACCAGACTCGCTTATTTCTATGCGTTACAAACGTTTGCACAAAGTCAATATACCCTGACCTTACAGGTTTAGGGTATAATAACGTTAACAAATCTAGCCTTTTTTTAGCTTTTTTTTTAAAGCCATCTAGCCTTTTCTAGCCATTTTTTAAAGGCCATCTAGCTTCTTTTCTCAAAACTTTCTGGCAACACTGCTTACGCAGCACAAGCGCGTTTAGAATCCCACAACACTCTCATCAACAGCGCCTGCTTCCGGCAAGGTGTTTGTCAAACTTTGCATTAGAACGTGATCGATACAATTTCTCATCGAGTAGCTGCTGCTTTAGCATCATCGCTTATAAAGGATTTGTCAATGATACCCAATTTTAAATTAAAAGATGAAACATTTGGAAAGCCTAAAATTATAATTATAATTATCAACCATCGATAATTATCGATAAAAATAAAGTTGTTTGCGAAAGAGAAGCAAACCCAGAAAAAGTAATGCAGGGAAACATTTTTAGTTGCGTCTTCAGTTAGAAGTAGTTAAATACAGAGAGTTTTTGTTGAATTCAAATTTTCTTTCTTAAGTAACATCTAATACCTGTTTTGGTCTTTTTGGAAATAACTTTAAATAAGACCCGTATCAACAAAGTATAGTTAGCAACTCTCTCTATATATATAGTTAGTGATATACAGGGTAAGAAAACATATAACATTCCTCCTCTTTTAACTCGTCCCAAATCTCTGTGCCACTTTAACAACCTTTCCATATCTTGTAACATTACTAGAAGATGTATCAGGAATAGTGGTGGCGGTGGTGATATCGGGAGTTGACTCAGTCACATTCGTCTCAAGTTGTTGTTGTTGTTCTGAAATCTCTCCAGAGGGAACAGAGGCCGGATTCTGAAACACGCTAAAGCTAAATCTCCATCGCTAAAGCTAAATTTTAAGTTTTTAGCGATAGCTGCGATTATGAAAAACTCCATCGCTTATTTTCATGCTAAAAAATTAGAGACTGAACGAACTTTTAACGAAGAATGAAATTTAAGCTGTCACCGCTAAAATTTTAGCGATTGATGCGATTCTGAACTTTTTTTTTGCGATTTTCAGAAACGCTAATTTTATTTTTAGCTAAAATTTTGGAGTTCAATATTTTGAAACCGCTAAATAGAAAATGAACACTTTGTTTAATTAATATCAACATTTTTGATATATTTCTTAAGAAAAATTAATGTTTTGAATTTGTTTTCATGTAAATATATACCAATTTTAGGTTGTTTTCTTCGAAAACTTGCTATTTGTATTCTTGAATATAAATATAAAAATAGCAAGGTTTAAAACACAAAAATAAATTAAATGAAATAGTAAGCCAAAATTTTCCAAAATTAGTTGAAATTTTTTATAAAATGATTAAAAATCAAGATTGCAACCCATTGCTCCACAGATAGTTTTGCTCAATTTACCTCCTACAAAACTTAACAATTTTCTTGACATGTCCTTCTAGACAATTTAGCAATTTAACAATTTTTTTGCAAAATTTCCAAGGATAAAAATGGGTCCATTTTGTATTTTTATTTTTAAACATCTTTTCAAACTAAAAACAAAAAAATTTTTTGTTTTTAAGAGTTTTTTTTTATTTAATGTGCTAAATTTGTCAAGTCAAGGAACCTTCGTTTTTGTCAGACATGCTAATCCTGAGATGGAGGGTCCACCATGGGACAGCAAATTTTTTTTAATTGACTTTAGTGCCCCTCTTAATTACATAAATTATAAAAAACTAACATTTTTAATTTATGTTAGTAGAACCTTAAAGAGGATATTTTAATACAAGGAAAAAAAGGAATAAAAAATTTTGTATTTTATTTACATCCAACAATCCAAAACATAATAACTATTAAATATGTATTCTGCAACTTAAGGCTTTAGTTTTAGACTAAAGTTTCAGGGGAGAATGTAAGCCACGAGTATTACTATAGGTGCTAAAATAATTTTTATAGAGTTATGCAATATATGAAATTTGCTTATAAAACGAACAAAAAGGCAAGAATGCTAATTGGAATTATTTCTTAAAATTTAACATTTTCGACCAACATTTCGACCATTCAGTATCGCCAGTTTATTTGCATTGTAGATTTATGACCTTGCTGTAGAATAAGTTGAATAACTTTTGTAGTGGTTGCTGCTGTTTTTGTTGGTTTTCAAAGAAAGACTGCATTGCTCTAAAATATTTTTAAATTATGAAGTTTGTTAGTTAAGTGATTAGTTAATTACTATTATTCTGCTCTAAAAGCTGTTTTTCGTTGGTACGTCTTGGTCAGCTTTCGTTTACCATCTGTTTTATATTGACGTGCTCGTGCTCCTATCTCGACGAGGACTTCAACATCCCGACGCACAAGTGTCTGTAAGACAAAAAGTGCCAGAGAATCGAAACCCGGAGAAAGCTTGGTCTCTCATTTTCCAAGACACTCGACAAAACGTTATTCACTGCAAGGCGCATTTGCAATTTACGAGCATGTCTTTCTCAACATGTGAACAACACAATTATTTCAGCATTCAGCTACTGGCACTTACCTCAGCTGTACTTCAATGACGAACAGCTTGACAATAAATGCCTTTGATCTAGCAGTGGACACCAACATCAAACCGTCATCATCAATGTTCACCGAACATCAATGTTCACCGCTTAGCCACACAGCCAGCACCCAATCCAATGCAGAATTGTATAGCCAATATGTAGCAGCTGGTGGAACTGCGTTGTGATGGCAATGTTATCAAGCAGAGGCAAGCAATTATGTTGCAGTGGGAGTGACAGGCAGCAGACCTTCACGCAGAAAGATGAGCAGGCAGATTGTAATGACGATAAACATCATTCTTTCCAGGGTACACAAAGATCCTGTTCACTATGACACCGTAGGTTGTTGTGTTATTTTTGCATTTATTCTTAAAGAATTGTGAATATTGACGTGAATTTTGTAAAAACAAAGATTAAACTATTAATTTTTGACATAAGAAATTAAAAGCAACGCTTCCTGTGCCGAATAGTAGAAACAAAATTTTTAGCTAGGCGGTTTTAATTTCAGAATCGCATTTAAGCGATATCGCTAAAAGATTGAACGAAGAATTTTTTTAGCATTTTAGCGATAGAGATTTAGCTTTAGCTAGGCGATTTTCAGAATCCGGCCTCAGGTTCCAAAACAGGTGGAGGCGCAAGATATGGCAACTGTGATGTATTGAACTGCTTTTCCCTGTCTTCTCGGTTGTCAACTAATAAAGGTATCTCAGTTGGCATTGGATAAGTCTCGTCAGCTTTTCTCTTAATTTGGTCTACATGGTGGCGTCCTTTTTTATTGTCTTATGACTGTACCACATACGATACTGGGCCTGACTTCAATGATTTTCCCTTCCAACCAAATCGGGCCATTTGTATAGTTACGGAAATAAAACTGAATCACCTATTTCAAAAACTCTTACTCCTCGATTTGAATTGTCAAATTTAGTATCTGGCTGAAAGTTATCAGGGTGTACAGTAGACCGTACCACCTCCTATGCAAAAAAAAAAGTGCGCCGTAAACCAGCGAATATGACGCATTTGTGCAAGACAATTACGAAAAAAATTTTTTTTTTTTTGACCGAACGTAGGGGTCGCGCATTGACATATTTCTTCATATCTCTGGTGTTAACAGTCAGATTTTAAAGTTTGGCACAACAATGTTTTTGTCGCAAGAATATCAATATGACCTCTTTAGAAGTCATTGACCTCAGGTGTACCGTTCTAGTACTTACCCTCCAGATCTCAGTTCCTACCATCCTAATGTACCATCCTTATATCAAAAAATAAAGCTCTTAAACTATCATTAATATTTTGCCCAGGAAGTATATCGAAATTTCTAGCAGAACTATTTTTAAAAAATTTTTGAAAATTTTTTTGCCGAACGTAGGGCTCCCTTTTTTCATTTTCATCATATCTTCGGTATTAAAAGTCTGATCATATTGAATGACATATCGATGTTTTTGTTTAAAAGAGACCAATTATTTTTTTCCAAAATAAAAAAAAAATATTGCTACAAGTCCTTGGAAGGCCTCGAATTGATTTCGAGGAACTTTAAAGCTCGTAAAAGAATAAAAAATAATGCCAATGCTAACAGAGGTATCAACACTATTTTTGTTGTGATTTTCTAAATATACAATGTATAATTATTTTCACAGCCATATTGAAAATAGAAATTTCAAACACTGGCTATTGCAATTCGTTTTTCCCCGTGAAAAAAAACAGTTAAAAGTTGCGTCCGTCTAATATTTATTTCAAACGAGAGTTTTATAGAGTTTTGATCATTTTCAATGAAAATTGGCCAAAAAACATTTAAAAAAAATGTCTTTTATTGCGAGTGACTTAAATAATACCAAATTACCAACGGAGTATGATGTTACAAATTTTTTATTGTATCTGCGGCATAACAGTGATAAAAGTCGAAAGTTGGATGTTTTTAAACAAGAAGCCATAAGATATTCCACTGACAGTTCGTCCTTTTATAAAAAGCAATGCGTACTCTCGCACCCGTACAATATTTTGTTAAGACCAGCAAGAATCATTGCAATATTCAAACGAATTAATCAAATTACCAGGTTCGCACAATGAAAATGACATAATTTGATTATTTTTTATAGTAAACCTATATAACTTCACAGATTATCCATGCCATTCTCAAAACACCGAACGTTTTGTTCATGTAATAAATGAATCTGCTTTGGCGGTCACCGATGAACAACGTATGGGCCACATTTTATCAAAACTCGAGAGCTGTCAGAAATATAACCAACTTGAATCACGTCAAAATTTGATGGATTTTAAAAACAAATCGAAAGTTTAAACAATTTATTCCAAGCATTCAGGGTATATCTTAATCGATTTTTAGAAATTGTATAATAGGTATTCCAAGTACATCAACACGTTTCCGAACTGCCGTTAGGATTATAATTGGTATACCGGCGCGTTGCCACAAAACGATTACATTTCTAACAGCTATTTAAAAACATCCAACTTTCGACTTTTATCACTGTTATGCCGCAGATACAATAAAAAATGTATAACATCATACTCCGTTGGAAATTTGGTATTATTTAAATCACTTGCAATAAAAGACATTTTTTTTTTAAATGTTTTTTGTTCGATTTTTATTGAAAATGATCAAAACACTATAAAACTCTCGTTTGAAATAAATATTAGACAGACGCAATTTTCAACTGTTTTTTCACGGGGAAAAACGAATTGCAATAGCCAGTGTTTGATATTGATATTTTCGATGTGGCTGTGAAAATAATAATACATTGTACATTTAGAAAATCACAACAAAAATAGTGTTCAAACCTCTTTTAGAGCTCTTTACGAGCTTTAAAGTTCCTCAAAATCAATTTAAGACCTTTCAAGGACTTGTAGAATATTTTTTTTTTTATTTTGGAACAAAAATAATTGGTCTCTTTTAAACAAAAACATCGATATGTCATTCAATATGATCAGACTTTTAATACCGAAGATATGATGAAACTGAAAAAAAGGGAGCCCTACGTTCGGCAAAAAAATTTTCAAAAATTTTTTAAAAATAGTTCTGCTAGAAATTTCGATATACTTCCTGCGCAAAAGATTAATGATATTTTAAGAGCTTTATTTTTTGATATAAGGATGGTACATTAGGATGGTAGGAACTGAGATCTGGAGGGTAAGTACTAGAATGGTACACCTGAGGTCAATGACTTCTAAAAAGGTCATATTGATATTCTTGAGACAAAAACATTGTTGTACCAAACTTTAAAATCCGACTGTAAACACCAGAGATATGAAGAAATATGTCAATGCGCGACCCCTACGTACGGTCAAAAAAAAAAAATATTTTTTTCGTAATTGTCTTGCACAAATTCGTCATATTCGCTGGTTTGCGGCGCACTTTTTGTTTGAGGTACGGTCTAGTGTACAGTAATTACTTCGCGCAAGCATCTCTTCACTTCAGCTGATGACATCCTAGAAACTATTTTTACTTCAAGCCATTTTGACATCGAGTTAATCAACTAGGGACTCCAGTCCCGGGATCCCGAAAACCCGGGATCTCAGACTTTTTCCGATCCGAAAGTCCCGGGATTAATAGTCCTGAAATCCGGTCGCGGGATTTTCGGGATCCTGGAATTGCCTAAGAATTTCTGTATTTGGTTGATTTTTCCGAACTTTTCCATAAATTTAAATGAAATAAAAAATTTTAAAATTGTCTTGTTGCAAATTTGTAAATTTTGATGTTTTTTTATATATACAATACACATATTTCATATATCATAACATATATGTATGTAATATACATATAAATATGTAATATGTGTGCATTAGACCGTACCTCAAAAAAAAGTGCGCCGTAAACCAGCGAATATGACGCATTTGTGCAAGACAATTACGAAAAATTTTTTTTTTTGACCGAACGTAGGGGTCGCGCATTGACATATTTCTTCATATCTCTGGTGTTTACAGTCGGATTTTAAAGTTTGGTACAATAATGTTTTTTTCTTAAGAAGATCAATATGACCTCTTTAGAAGTCATTGACCTCAGGTGTACCGTTCTAGTACTTACCCTCCAGATCTCAGTTCCTACCATCCTAATGTGCCATCCTTATATCAAAAAATAAAGCTCTTAAAATATCATTAATCTTTTGCCCAGGAAGTATATCGAAATTTCTAGCAGAACTATTTTTAAAAAATTTTTGAAAATTTTATGCCGAACGTAGGGCATATCGATGTTTTTGTTTAAAAGAGACCAATTAGTTTTATTCCAAAATAAAAATATTCTACAAGTCCTTGGAAGGTCTTAAATTGATTTTGAGGAACTTTTGAGCTCGTAAAGAGCTCTAAAAGAGGTTTGAACACTATTTTTGTTGTGATTTTCTAAATGTACAATGTATTATTATTTTCACAGCCACATCGAAAATATCAATATCAAACACTGGCTATTGCAATTCGTTTTTCCCCGTGAAAAAACAGTTGAAAATTGCGTCTGTCTAATATTTATTTCAAACGAGAGTTTTATAGAGTTTTGAAAATTTTCAATAAAAATCAAACAAAAACCATTTAAAAAAAATGTCTTTTATTGCGAGTGACTTAAATAATACCAAATTTCCAACGGAGTATGATGTTATACATTTTTTATTGTATCTGCGGCATAACAGTGATAAAAGTCGAAAGTTGGATGTTTTTAAATAAGAAGCTGTTAGAAATGTAATCGTTTTGTGGCAACGCGCCGACATACCAATTATAATCCTAACGGCGGATCGGAAACGTGTTGATGTACTTGTGAATACCTTTTATACAATTTCTAAAAATCGATTGAGATATACCCTGAATGCTTGGAATAAATTGTTTAAAATTTCGATTTGTTTTAAAAATCCATCAAATTTTGACGTGATTCAAGTTGGCTATATTTCTGACAGCTCTCGAGTTTTGATAAAATGTGGCCCATGCGGTGTTCATCGGTGACCGCCAAAGCAGATTCATTTACAACATGAACAAAACGCTCGGTGTTTCAAATGACAAATCAAATTAAGTCATTTTCATTGTGCGAACCTGGTAATTTGATTAATTCGTTTGAATATTGCAATGATTCTTGCTGGTCTTAACAAAATATTCTCCGGGTGCGAGAGTTGAATATCTTATGGCTTCTTGTTTAAAAACATCCAACTTTCCACTTTTATCACTGTTATGCCGCAGATACAATAAAAAATTTGTGACATCATACTCCGTTGGTAATTTGGTATTATTTAAGCCACTCGCAATAAAAGACATTTTTTTAAATGTTTTTTGGCCAATTTTCATTGAAAATGATCAAAACTCTATAAAACTCTCGTTTGAAATAAATATTAGAGGCACGCAATTTTTAACTGTTTTTTCACGGGGAAAAACGAATTGCAATAGCCTATGTTTGAAATGGCTATTTTCAATATGGCTGTGAAAATAATTATACATTGTATATTTAGAAAACTGAGGCTCTATAAGTCAATAATCATGCCCGTCCTACTATACGCATCACAAACCTGGACGATGAGCAGCTCTGATGAAAGGACTTTGGGAGCGTTCGAGAGAAAAATCCTTCGCAAGATCTATGGTCCAATCTGCGTCAATGGCGAGTACCGAATACGATGGAACCATGAGCTGTATGAGCTATATGCCGACATCGATATAGTCAAGCGTATTAAAATTGAGCGGCTTCGCTGGCTAGGTCATGTCGAGAGAATGAACGACGAAGCTCCAGCGAAAAAGATATTGGATTCGGTACCCAGCGGTGGCCAACGCAGACGAGGAAGACCGCATCTCCGTTGGAAAGACCAGGCATTGGATAACCTGACAACGCTTGGAGTTTCCAACTGGCGCCAGCAAGCGCACGACAAAAGAGGCTGGTGAAAATTCTTAGACCAGGCCAAAACCGACCAACGGTTGTAAGCGCCATCTAAGTAAGTAAGTAAGTGTATATTTAGAAAATCACAACAAAAATAGTGTTGATACCTCTGTTAGCATTGGCATTATTTTTTATTCTTTTACGAGCTTAAAAGTTCCTCAAAATCAATTTAAGGACTTGTAGGAATATTTTTTTTTTTATTTTGGAAAAAAAAAAATAATTGGTCTCTTTTAAACAAAAACATCGATATGTCATTCAATATGATCAGACTTTTAATACCGAAGATATGATGAAAATGACAAAAGCAAGCCCTACGTTCGGCAAAAAAATTTTCAAAAATTTTTTAAAAATAGTTTTGCTAGAAATTTCGATAAACTTCCTGGTCAAAAGATTGATGATATTTTAAGAACTTTATGTTTTTGATATAAGGATGGTACATTAGGATGGCATGAACTGAGATCTGGAGGGTAAGTACTGGAACTGTACACCTGAGGTCAATGACTTCAAAAAGAGGTCATATTGATCTTCTTGAGACAAAAACATTGTTGTACCAAACTTTAAAATCCGACTGTAAGCAGATATGAAGAAATATGTCAATGCGCGGCCCCTACGTTCGGTCAAAAAAAAAAAAAAATTTTTTTCGTAATTGTCTTGGACAAATGCGTCATATTCGCTGGTTTATGGCGCACTTTTTTGTTTTTGCATAGGAGGTGGTACGGTCTAGTGAGCATACATAAAAATATGTATAAAACAAACTAACTTCTTATAGATGAATTTTAGTAAACTGTGTTTTTATTTCTTTGGTCAATTTGTTTTTTTAAAATAATATCCTTTCTACTTTCCAACCAAACATATGAATTTCTTTATTTATTAAAAAAATCGGATTGCCGCGCAGTTGCGTAGCAAGGACGGGGGGGGGGGGGGGCGGTCCGCCCCGGGTACACGCTAAAATGGGGTGCAAAATTTGAAAAAAGAACTTTTCACCACACAATTTTTGATTATTTTAATAATAAGAACACTTTAATGACTGCGGTTTTATGTTTTGAATATAAAGAGGGTGCAAAAGTGAATGCAAATATTTTTTACTTCGTTTTAATTAAAACTTTAAATTTATATGAAATTTTTTTTCAATATGAACAAACGCTTATACTAAAACCTAAGTAAATTCGGAATTAAATTTGTCATTGGTTAGGGGTGCAATTGCCAAACAAATTCAATTTAAATGTTCATGACAGTAATACCATGTCTACACGGAGAGTTTAGTTTGCGTTTCCAGTACAAAGTTGCGTTTCGCCCTTGAACTCAATATAAACGCTTGCGTTTCCAGTACTATTATGCAGGAGAAAACGCAACTAAACTCAGCTTGCTGTCTACGTTAAGCACAACTCAATTTGAGAAATACCTAAAAGTATGCTAATGTTTAGATAAAACATTCGTTCAGTGAGATTTTAGATCAGGCATGCGCAAAAGGCCGCCCATGGGCGGATAGCTTTCACATGCATACGACAGCTTTCAGTCAAAAAAACCTTGCAGTCGAGACTCGCACTGTTACACTGAATATTTATTCACATTCGTGCTATCACAGCACACGATTAGTAGCTGTGCGAACTTCATGCTGTAAGGTTGCGGTCGCTTACTCCTGCGTAGCCTTATTAAAAACGACAAGCTACCATTCATACGCATGAATATGCGTTTGTTTATTGTATTTGTTTGTCTGTAATAATTTTTTGTATTTAAATCAGGCATGCGCAAAAGGCCGCCCATGGGCGGATAGCTTTCACATGCATACGACAGCTTTCAGTCAAAAAAGCTTTGCAGTCGAGACTCGCACTGTTACACTGAATATTTATTCACATTCGTGCTATCACAGCACACGATCAGTCGCTGTGCGAACTTCATGCTGTTAGGTTGCGATCGCTTGCTCCTGCGTTGCCTTATTAAAAACGACAAACTACCATTCATACGCATGAATATGCGTTTGTTTATTGTATTTGTTTGTCTGTAATAATTTTTTGTTTTTAAATAATAGGGATTTAATTAATTCGAAGAATTTTACTTAATTTTAAAACGAAGCTTGTAGTATTGAATATGTCAACGCAGTAGCAAGTGACCAAAGCCTTTAAGCTTGAAGTTTAAACAGCGACAGAACATATGTTGTGATTGTAACAATGAACTAACTCGTGCTTTTCGTTCAGTGTTAACTTGAAAAACAAAAGCTTTTCAATACAAACACAGAACTTTGTATGTATTAGTTTGCGCACCCCTGATTTAAATAATAGGGATTTAATTAATTCGTAGAATTTTACTTAATTTTTAACGAAGCTTGTAGTATTGAATATGTCAACGCAGTAGCAAGCGACCGCAACCTTTAAGCATGAAGTTCAAACAGCGACTGAGCATATGTTGTGATTGTTACAATGAACTTACTCATGCTTTTCGTTCAGTGTTAAGTTGAAAAACAAAAGCTTTGCAATACAAACACAAAACTTTGTATGTATTAGTTTGCGCACCCCTGTTTTAGATGCTTTCGGGATATTGAACGATTAGAAATGCCAACAACAGCTGTTTCTCAATTGTGCAAGTTTCTATTTGTAATTTATTATTAACAAAAATAAGCCAAAAAAACAAATAAAAGAACTTGGGCAAGTTTAGAAGATGAGATTTTCTCATCAGTCAGTCAGTTTGGGCCGAAAAAGCTGAGGTTTTATCGAAAAAGCTGAGGTCGGCAATTTTGCCGACGCATCTCTGTGTGAACAGCTTCGGTTGAACTCAATAAAATCGCAAACTTAACTTTCTGTGTAGACATGGCATAAGATAGAGCACAAAAAGAAAAATGTTAAAACATTCTTTTTATATTCCATAACATTTTATAAAAAAAATCGTTTTTTGCTTCTTATATTCAGGTTAAGAAGTGTTCAAACTTACTGGTATAGTATACATTTCTCTTACCATTATTTTTCGCAAATCTGTATGATTTTCAGAGTATGATGAATGGAGGCGGCAGTTATTTTGTAAGCAATACATTTCTCCAGAACTTTTCAGAAATACGTGCTAATGTCATAAATATCAAGAAAAAAATATACTTTATGATTTTGTGATTACTAACTTCTGAGACTACACATCATAAAACAAACCTTATTTACAGCTCTTAATCTGCTAGAACATAATTTTTAATAGTTATATGTTTTTGGGTATCCTGTTACACGAAACAATTTAAAAATCAATACTCAACTAATTGCATGCTTAAAAAATTTTTAAAAAAATTAAATTTATTTAAATGTATCGAATTTTTATTTAAATTAAATAAATGGCGTTTTATAACAATGTTAAGGCGTTCTGACGTTTTTTTTATTTTATTCTGAAGATGTCTATTAAAAGCTCTAAGATGGTTTTCTGACTCCTTAACTTTACTAAAATAATTATTATTATGATTTAATAAACCAACAAAAACTGTCAAAAATACAGTTTTTAACAGAAGATGCACAGTTCCTTAAAATAATTCTAATTATTTAAATTAAATTTTGTTCTCAGTCACCGAATGTGAAGCATGAACAGATTTCTTATTGATTGTCTGCTCTTTTTGGGCCATTCATGACTCTTGACCTTGTCCAGCCAGGGCAAGTTTGCTTTGCTTTTGGGAACAGTCAAATCTTGCAGAACTCAGTTTTGTCTATCAAAGTCGAAGTTGAGATAAATATAGAATACTATAAAGAAGTTGATAAAATTTTAAAAAAAAGTTAATAAATGAATTTAATATTTTATTTTAATGTTCACTTAACTTTTATATAGAAGACATGGATTGATTTTGAAAAAATATTGAACTTTATAGGTATTGAGGGTTACTGAGGGAAAATTTGTCAACTTTTGATTCCAGGTCCTGTTTTTTCTTCAGTTTTGTGTTATAAACTACATATACTTCAAATGATATCAAATATATTAAAATTGATGAGATTATTTTTAGATTTTGTCTATTGTAACCGAATTTTATAAACTATACAAATAATTAAAATATTTATAAATTTATTTGCACTTTAACAAGCTAATCATAACAGTAAACTTTTATTTAAAAAAATTATATTAATTTCGTGTTACTTTTTAAACATGACTCTTTTGAGATTTACTATAACCTTCTTAAGGGGTGCACAATTTAGTTTCCGCCCCGGGTGCCACCAACCCTAGCTACGCCACTGTTGCCGCGATTCCTAACTTACAATCCAAAAATCCCGACATGTGAAATCAGTCCCGGGACTGTAATCCCTACAACCAACACTAAAATGGTATATCCCTGAAAAGGTCCAGCAAAATCAATATGCAGAGTACTCCATGGTTCTTCTGGGACTTGGATGAATTGACGCGTTGCAGCGGGTGGGGTATACTGCGTTGTTTAATATTGAGCACATTGTTGGACCGTCATTTCGATTTGTGAATCAAGTTGGGGCCACCACATGTAGCTTCTCGCATAGGCTTTTGTTGAAAATATGTTCGAGTTTTTTATTATATTTATTTTGTATCTAAGCTTTCTTTCCTAAATCTATTTTTTACCATCTCTAGCGCTGACATTCAGATATGTTTTTATGCAACAGCCTCTCTGGTTGAATTTGTTTTGACAGATACACATATAGACAAAACAAATTAAGACCCAGCTAGACACCTCTAACGTGATTAGAAACACAAAGAAACAAAATGTGGTGTTCACTAACACACTCTTACTTTATGGTTTTCTGTCGAACAAGGAAAGTTGTATGTGTTTACATAGCGTGTTCTTTTTTTTGTTTATCAAAAAAAGCTAAACGGGTAAAGAAAAAAAAAACAAACAAAACAGTAAGCTGTGCAACTGAAAGGAACTTTCAAATAAAAAATTAAATCTTATTGAAATAATAAATAAAATAATTGCAAATTAAAACAAATAAAGTGGAAAGTGAATAAAAATGAAAAGTGAAAGAAAATGGTGCATTGAAAAAAAAGTTGCATTTGTATCCATCCTAAAATGAATATTGATGTATTTTATGATGATTCCCAAAAAATTTTGAATACACCGAAATCCGTCAGTGAGCTAAACCATTTTGCAAAAACCTCCAAAAATCATGTTTACCGTATATATATTAACTAGTGTTCTAATTGTAAACAAATAAATTGTCTCAAATAATAGGCCTGAAAAAGTTCGTTCAATCTGCATCAAAATTTTGAAAATATTTGCGATTGGATTGAGGATAATGATGTTTTCATGGATTTTTTTTTAGATTATTTTCACAAAAATTAAAATAACGTTATTATTTCTTATACGATCGTCGTTATCAAGATATCGCTGGAAAGGTATTGACGGCTGTCATTTATTCTTGTACAGAATTGCTTAAACCGAATAACAAAACAGGACTAATTTGAAAAAAAAAATTATATTGGAGAAAACACCTGCTGGAAAAATACTATAAACCATCGATGGGCATGTGCGGCTCTTTTTTTAATAAAGTGTGGCTATTATTTTATTTCCCCATTTGTGTGCA
Organism: Tetanocera ferruginea; assembly: GCA_958299015.1. Classification (NCBI taxonomy): domain Eukaryota; kingdom Metazoa; phylum Arthropoda; class Insecta; order Diptera; family Sciomyzidae; genus Tetanocera; species Tetanocera ferruginea. The sequence continues at coordinate 70,688,847 of OY282640.1, forward strand.
ATTTACCTGAAGATAAAGTTTTTTAAATCCAAAATACTGCATTTTTTTATTTCAAACGTTTGTTTCAATGTAGAATTTTTGAAATCATCTAAAAAACTAAGAAAAAAAGAGTGCGTGTCAGCTCCGACGCGCGATTGGAGTTTACTCCTCATCGATTGTCTTGGAATTAAATAGAACCATGTACAATAGGCAAAGTGGGGAAATATATAAGCTCATCATGTATAAACAGTTAAAATAATAAATTTCATTACCAATATGAAATGTCGTTACCACAAACTGAGGAAATAAAATTGAAATAACTTAAACTCGAAACGTGAAAGTGTGAAGTAAAATTTTTTACAAATCGTGAGGATTGAACCAAATCTAGAAGTCCCAGTGTTCTTCCAAAACTAAATCTATATTATGCTTATGACTCAAAAATTTTAAGACCTCACGTAGTTAAGTTACATCCGCTTGACCACAGAATCATCCATTTATGTCTAAATACTTCGTATAACTCATAAAAGTGACAATGACCTCAGACAATCCCATTGCATACGATTAGCTATAGAATCATCAATTTTGTTCGAAATGTTCCATGGAACCCATAAAAAATCCAATGAACCGCCTGTGGCCTATAAAAGTTCCAATAACCTTCCTATGACCTCAGATAATCCCATTGCATCCGATTGGCCATCGAATCACCCATTTTAGTCCAAATGTTCCATGGAACCCATAAAAGTTCCAATGACCCGCCTGTGACCTCAGATAATCCCATTGCATCCGATTGGCCATAGAATCATATTTTTTGTTCCAAATGTTCCATGGAACTCATAAAAGTTCCAATGACCCGCCTGTGACCTCAAATAATCCCATTGCATCCAATTGGTCATAGAATCATCCATTTTTGTCCAAATGTTCCATGGAACCCATAAAAGTTCCAATGACCCGCCTGTGACCTTAAAAGTTCCAATAACCTTCCTGTGACCTCAGATAATCCCATTGCATCCGATTGGCCATAGAATCACCCATTTTGGTCCAAATGTTCCATGGAACCCATAACAGTTCCAATGACCCGCCTGTGACCTCAGATAATCCCATTGCATCCGATTGGCCATAGAATCATCTTTTTTGGTCCAAATGTTCCATGGAACCCATAAAAGTTCCAATGACCCGCCTGTGACCTCAGATAATCCCATTGTATCCGACTGGCCATAGAATCATCTTTTTTGGTCCAAATGTTCCATGGAACCCATAAAAGTTCCAATGACCCGCCTGTGACCTCAGGTAATCCCATTGCATCCGATTGGCCATAGAATCACCCATTTTGGTCCAAATGTTCCATGGAACCCATAAAAGTTCCAATGACCCGCCTGTGACCCCAGGTAATCCCATTGCATCCGATTGGCCATAGAATCATCTTTTTTGGTCCAAATGTTCCATGGAACCCATAAAAGTTCCAATGACCCGCCTGTGACCTCAGATAATCCCATTGCATCCGATTGGCCATAGAATCACCCATTTTGGTCCAAATGTTCCGTGGAACCCATAAAAGTTCCAATGACCCGCCTGTGACCTCAGGTAATCCCATTGCATCCGATTGGCCATAGAATCACCCATTTTGGTCCAAATGTTCCATGGAACCCATAACAGTTCCAATGACCCGCCTGTGACCTCAGATAATCCCATTGCATCCGATTGGCCATAGAATCATCTTTTTTGTTCCAAATGTTCCATGGAACCCATAAAAGTTCCAATGACCCGCCTGTGACCTCAAATAATCCCATTGCATCCGATTGGTCATAGAATCATCCATTTTGGTCCAAATGTTCCATGGAACCCATAAAAGTTCCAATGACCCGCCTGTGACCTCAGATAATCCCATTGCATCCGATTGGCCATAGAATCATCTTTTTTGTTCCAAATGTTCCATGGAACCCATAAAAGTTCCAATGACCCGCCTGTGACCTCAAATAATCCCATTGCATCCGATTGGCCATAGAATCACCCATTTTGGTCCAAATGTTCCGTGGAACCCATAAAAGTTCCAATGACCCGCCTGTGACCTCAGATAATCCCATTGCATCCGATTGGCCATAGAATCATCTTTTTTGTTCCAAATGTTCCATGGAACCCATAAAAGTTCCAATGACCCGCCTGTGACCTCAAATAATCCCATTGCATCCGATTGGTCATAGAATCATCCATTTTGGTCCAAATGTTCCATGGAACCCATAACAGTTCCAATGACCCGCCTGTGACCTCAGATAATCCCATTGCATCCGATTGGCCATAGAATCATCTTTTTTGTTCCAAATGTTCCATGGAACCCATAAAAGTTCCAATGACCCGCCTGTGACCTCAAATAATCCCATTGCATCCGATTGGTCATAGAATCATCCATTTTGGTCCAAATGTTCCATGGAACCCATAACAGTTCCAATGACCCGCCTGTGACCTCAGATAATCCCATTGCATCCGATTGGCCATAGAATCATCTTTTTTGTTCCAAATGTTCCATGGAACCCATAAAAGTTCCAATGACCCGCCTGTGACCTCAAATAATCCCATTGCATCCGATTGGCCATAGAATCACCCATTTTGGTCCAAATGTTCCGTGGAACCCATAAAAGTTCCAATGACCCGCCTGTGACCTCAGATAATCCCATTGCATCCGATTGGCCATAGAATCATCTTTTTTGGTCCAAATGTTCCATGGAACCCATAAAAGTTCCAATGACCCGCCTGTGACCTCAGATAATCCCATTGTATCCGACTGGCCATAGAATCATCTTTTTTGGTCCAAATGTTCCATGGAACCCATAAAAGTTCCAATGACCCGCCTGTGACCTCAGATAATCCCATTGCATCCGATTGGCCATAGAATCATCTTTTTTGGTCCAAATGTTCCATGGAACCCGTAAAAGTTCCAATGACCCGCCTGTGACCTCAGATAATCCCATTGCATCCGATTGGCCATAGAATCACCCATTTTGGTCCAAATGTTCCATGGAACCCATAAAAGTTCCAATGACCCGCCTGTGACCCCAGGTAATCCCATTGCATCCGATTGGCCATAGAATCATCTTTTTTGGTCCAAATGTTCCATGGAACCCATAAAAGTTCCAATGACCTTCCTGTGACCTCAGATAATCCCATTGCATCCGATTGGCCATAGAATCATCTTTTTTGGTCCAAATGTTCCATGGAACCCATAAAAGTTCCAATGACCCGCCCGTGACCCCAGGTAATCCCATTGCATCCGATTGGCCATAGAATCATCTTTTTTGGTCCAAATGTTCCATGGAGCCCATAAAAGTTCCAATGACCTTCCTGTGACCTCAGATAATCCCATTGCATCCGATTGGCCATAGAATCATCTTTTTTGGTCCAAATGTTCCATGGAACCCATAAAAGTTCCAATGACCCGCCTGTGACCTCAGATAATCCCATTGCATCCGATTGGCCATCGAATCATCTTTTTTGGTCCAAATGTTCCATGGAACCCATAAAAGTTCCAATGACCCGCCTGTGACCTCAGATAATCCCATTGCATCCGATTGGCCATAGAATCATCCATTTTGGTCCAAATGTTCCATGGATCCCATAAAAGTTCCAATGACCTACCTGTGACCTCAGATAATCCCATTGCATCCGATTGGCCATAGAATCATCTTTTTTGGTCCAAATGTTCCATGGAACCCATAAAAGTTCCAATGACCTTCCTGTGACCTCAGATAATCCCATTGCCTCCGATTGGCCATAGAATCATCTTTTTTGGTCCAAATGTTCCATGGAACCCATAACAGTTCCAATGACCCGCCTGTGACCTCAGATAATCCCATTGCATCCGATTGGCCATAGAATCATCTTTTTTGGTCCAAATGTTCCATGGAACCCATAAAAGTTCCAATGACCCGCCTGTGACCTCAGATAATCCCATTGCATCCGATTGGCCATAGAATCATCTTTTTTGGTCCAAATGTTCCATGGAGCCCATAAAAGTTCCAATGTCCCGCCTGTGACCTCAGATAATCCGATTGGCCATCGAATCACCCATTTTAGTCCAAATGTTCCATGGAACCCATAAAAGTTCCAATGACCCGCCTGTGACCTCAGATAATCCCATTGCATCCGATTGGCCATAGAATCATCTTTTTTGGTCCAAATGTTCCATGGAACCCATAAAAGTTCCAATGACCTTTCTGTGACCTCAGATAATCCCATTGCATCCGATTGGCCATAGAATCATCTTTTTTGGTCCAAATGTTCCATGGAACCCATAAAAGTTCCAATGACCCGCCTGTGACCTCAGATAATCCCATTGCATCCGATTGGCCATCGAATCACCCATTTTAGTCCAAATGTTCCATGGAACCCATAAAAGTTCCAATGACCCGCCTGTGACCTCAGATAATCCCATTGCATCCGATTGGCCATAGAATCACCCATTTTAGTCCAAATGTTCCATGGAACCCATAAAAGTTCCAATGACCCGCCTGTGACCTCAGATAATCCCATTGCATCCGATTGGCCATCGAATCACCCATTTTAGTCCAAATGTTCCATGGAACCCATAAAAGTTCCAATGACCCGCCTGTGACCTCAGATAATCCCATTGCATCCGATTGGCCATAGAATCATCTCTTTTGGTCCAAATTTTCCATGGAACCCATAAAAAATCCTATGACCCGCCTGTGACCTCAGATAATCCCATTGCATCCGATTGGCCATAGAATCATCCATTTTGGTCCAAATGTTCCATGGATCCCATTAAAGTTCCAATGACCTTCCTGTGACCTCAGATAATCCCATTGCATCCGATTGGCCATAGAATCATCTTTTTTGGTCCAAATGTTCCATGGAACCCATAAAAGTTCCAATGACCTTCCTGTGACCTCAGATAATCCCATTGCATCCGATTGGCCATAGAATCATCTTTTTTGGTCCAAATATTCCATGGAACCCATAAAAGTTCCAATGACCCGCCTGTGACCTCAGATAATCCCATTGCATCCGATTGGCCATAGAATCATCTTTTTTGGTCCAAATGTTCCATGGAGCCCATAAAAGTTCCAATGTCCCGCCTGTGACCTCAGATAATCCGATTGGCCATCGAATCACCCATTTTAGTCCAAATGTTCCATGGAACCCATAAAAGTTCCAATGACCCGCCTGTGACCTCAGATAATCCCATTGCATCCGATTGGCCATAGAATCATCTTTTTTGGTCCAAATGTTCCATGGAACCCATAAAAGTTCCAATGACCTTTCTGTGACCTCAGATAATCCCATTGCATCCGATTGGCCATAGAATCATCTTTTTTGGTCCAAATGTTCCATGGAACCCATAAAAGTTCCAATGACCCGCCTGTGACCTCAGATAATCCCATTGCATCCGATTGGCCATCGAATCACCCATTTTAGTCCAAATGTTCCATGGAACCCATAAAAGTTCCAATGACCCGCCTGTGACCTCAGATAATCCCATTGCATCCGATTGGCCATAGAATCACCCATTTTAGTCCAAATGTTCCATGGAACCCATAAAAGTTCCAATGACCCGCCTGTGACCTCAGATAATCCCATTGCATCCGATTGGCCATCGAATCACCCATTTTAGTCCAAATGTTCCATGGAACCCATAAAAGTTCCAATGACCCGCCTGTGACCTCAGATAATCCCATTGCATCCGATTGGCCATAGAATCATCTCTTTTGGTCCAAATTTTCCATGGAACCCATAAAAAATCCTATGACCCGCCTGTGACCTCAGATAATCCCATTGCATCCGATTGGCCATAGAATCATCCATTTTGGTCCAAATGTTCCATGGATCCCATTAAAGTTCCAATGACCTTCCTGTGACCTCAGATAATCCCATTGCATCCGATTGGCCATAGAATCATCTTTTTTGGTCCAAATGTTCCATGGAACCCATAAAAGTTCCAATGACCTTCCTGTGACCTCAGATAATCCCATTGCATCCGATTGGCCATAGAATCATCTTTTTTGGTCCAAATGTTCCATGGAACCCATAAAAGTTCCAATGACCTTCCTGTGACCTCAGATAATCCCATTGCATCCGATTGGCCATAGAATCATCTTTTTTGGTCCAAATGTTCCATGGAACCCATAAAAGTTCCAATGACCTTCCTGTGACCTCAGATAATCCCATTGCATCCGATTGGCCATAGAATCATCTTTTTTGGTCCAAATGTTCCATGGAACCCATAACAGTTCCAATGACCCGCCTGTGACCTCAGATAATCCCATTGCATCCGATTGGCCATAGAATCATCTTTTTTGGTCCAAATGTTCCATGGAACCCATAAAAGTTCCAATGACCCGCCTGTGACCTCAGATAATCCCATTGCATCCGATTGGCCATAGAATCATCTTTTTTGGTCCAAATGTTCCATGGAGCCCATAAAAGTTCCAATGTCCCGCCTGTGACCTCAGATAATCCGATTGGCCATCGAATCACCCATTTTAGTCCAAATGTTCCATGGAACCCATAAAAGTTCCAATGACCCGCCTGTGACCTCAGATAATCCCATTGCATCCGATTGGCCATAGAATCATCTTTTTTGGTCCAAATGTTCCATGGAACCCATAAAAGTTCCAATGACCTTTCTGTGACCTCAGATAATCCCATTGCATCCGATTGGCCATAGAATCATCTTTTTTGGTCCAAATGTTCCATGGAACCCATAAAAGTTCCAATGACCCGCCTGTGACCTCAGATAATCCCATTGCATCCGATTGGCCATCGAATCACCCATTTTAGTCCAAATGTTCCATGGAACCCATAAAAGTTCCAATGACCCGCCTGTGACCTCAGATAATCCCATTGCATCCGATTGGCCATAGAATCACCCATTTTAGTCCAAATGTTCCATGGAACCCATAAAAGTTCCAATGACCCGCCTGTGACCTCAGATAATCCCATTGCATCCGATTGGCCATCGAATCACCCATTTTAGTCCAAATGTTCCATGGAACCCATAAAAGTTCCAATGACCCGCCTGTGACCTCAGATAATCCCATTGCATCCGATTGGCCATAGAATCATCTCTTTTGGTCCAAATTTTCCATGGAACCCATAAAAAATCCTATGACCCGCCTGTGACCTCAGATAATCCCATTGCATCCGATTGGCCATAGAATCATCCATTTTGGTCCAAATGTTCCATGGATCCCATTAAAGTTCCAATGACCTTCCTGTGACCTCAGATAATCCCATTGCATCCGATTGGCCATAGAATCATCCATTTTGGTCCAAATGTTCCATGGAACCCATAAAAGTTCCAATGACCCGCCTGTGACCTCAGATAATCCCATTGCATCCGATTGGCCATAGAATCACCCATTTTGGTCCAAATGTTCCATGGAACCCATAAAAGTTCCAATGACCCGCCTGTGACCTCAGATAATCCCATTGCATCCGATTGGCCATAGAATCATCTTTTTTGGTCCAAATGTTCCATGGAACCCGTAAAAGTTCCAATGACCCGCCTGTGACCTCAGATAATCCCATTGCATCCGATTGGCCATAGAATCACCCATTTTGGTCCAAATGTTCCATGGAACCCATAAAAGTTCCAATGACCCGCCTGTGACCCCAGGTAATCCCATTGCATCCGATTGGCCATAGAATCATCTTTTTTGGTCCAAATGTTCCATGGAACCCATAAAAGTTCCAATGACCCGCCCGTGACCTCAGATAATCCCATTGCATCCGATTGGCCATTGAATCACCCATTTTAGTCCAAATGTTCCATGGAACCCATAAAAGTTCCAATGACCCGCCTGTGACCTCAGATAATCCCATTGCATCCGATTGGCCATAGAATCATCTTTTTTGGTCCAAATGTTCCATGGAACCCATAAAAGTTCCAATGACCCGCCTGTGACCCCAAATAATCCCATTGCATCCGATTGGTCATAGAATCATCCATTTTGGTCCAAATGTTCCAAGGAACCCATAAAAGTTCCAATGACCCACCTGTGACCTCAGATAATCCCATTGCATCCGATTGGCCATAGAATCATCTTTTTTGGTCCAAATGTTCCATGGAACCCATAAAAGTTCCAATGACCTTCCTGTGACCTCAGATAATCCCATTGCATCCGATTGGCCATAGAATCATCTCTTTTGGTCCAAATGTTCCATGGAACCCATAAAAGTTCCAATGACCCGCCCGTGACCTCAGATAATCCCATTGCATCCGATTGGCCATCGAATCACCCATTTTAGTCCAAATGTTCCGTGGAACCCATAAAAGTTCCAATGACCCGCCTGTGACCTCAGATAATCCCATTGCATCCGATTGGCCATAGAATCATCTTTTTTAGTCCAAATGTTCCATGGAACCCATTAAAGTTCCAATGACCCGCCTGTGACCTCAGATAATCCCATTGCATCCGATTGGCCATAGAATCATCTTTTTTGGTCCAAATGTTCCATGGAACCCATAAAAGTTCCAATGACCCGCCTGTGACCTCAGATAATCCCATTGCATCCGATTGGCCATAGAATCATCTTTTTTGTTCCAAATGTTCCATGGAACCCATAAAAGTTCCAATGACCCACCTGTGACCTCAGATAATCCCATTGCATCCGATTGGCCATAGAATCATCTTTTTTGGTCCAAATGTTCCATGGAACCCATAAAAGTTCCAATGACCCGCCTGTGACCTCAGATAATCCCATTGCATCCGATTGGCCATAGAATCATCTTTTTTAGTCCAAATGTTCCATGGAACCCATAAAAGTTCCAATGACCCGCCTGTGACCTTAGATAATCCCATTGCATCCGATTGGCCATAGAATCATCTTTTTTGGTCCAAATGTTCCATGGAACCCATAAAAGTTCCAATGACCCGCCTGTGACCTCAGATAATCCCATTGCATCCGATTGGCCATAGAATCATCTATTTTGGTCCAAATGTTCCATGGAACCCGTAAAAGTTCCAATGACCCGCCTGTGACCTCACATTATCCCATTGCATCCGATTGGCCATAGAATCACCCATTTTGGTCCAAATGTTCCGTGGAACCCATAAAAGTTCCAATGACCCGCCTGTGACCTCAGATAATCCCATTGCATCCGATTGGCCATAGAATCATCCATTTTGGTCCAAATGTTCCATGGATCCCATAAAAGTTCCAATGACCTTCCTGTGACCTCAGATAATCCCATTGCATCCGATTGGCCATAGAATCATCTTTTTTGGTCCAAATGTTCCATGGAACCCATAAAAGTTCCAATGACCTTCCTGTGACCTCAGATAATCCCATTGCCTCCGATTGGCCATAGAATCATCTTTTTTGGTCCAAATGTTCCATGGAACCCATAACAGTTCCAATGACCCGCCTGTGACCTCAGATAATCCCATTGCATCCGATTGGCCATAGAATCATCTTTTTTGGTCCAAATGTTCCATGGAACCCATAAAAGTTCCAATGACCCGCCTGTGACCTCAGATAATCCCATTGCATCCGATTGGCCATAGAATCATCTTTTTTGGTCCAAATGTTCCATGGAGCCCATAAAAGTTCCAATGTCCCGCCTGTGACCTCAGATAATCCGATTGGCCATCGAATCACCCATTTTAGTCCAAATGTTCCATGGAACCCATAAAAGTTCCAATGACCCGCCTGTGACCTCAGATAATCCCATTGCATCCGATTGGCCATAGAATCATCTTTTTTGGTCCAAATGTTCCATGGAACCCATAAAAGTTCCAATGACCTTTCTGTGACCTCAGATAATCCCATTGCATCCGATTGGCCATAGAATCATCTTTTTTGGTCCAAATGTTCCATGGAACCCATAAAAGTTCCAATGACCCGCCTGTGACCTCAGATAATCCCATTGCATCCGATTGGCCATCGAATCACCCATTTTAGTCCAAATGTTCCATGGAACCCATAAAAGTTCCAATGACCCGCCTGTGACCTCAGATAATCCCATTGCATCCGATTGGCCATAGAATCACCCATTTTAGTCCAAATGTTCCATGGAACCCATAAAAGTTCCAATGACCCGCCTGTGACCTCAGATAATCCCATTGCATCCGATTGGCCATCGAATCACCCATTTTAGTCCAAATGTTCCATGGAACCCATAAAAGTTCCAATGACCCGCCTGTGACCTCAGATAATCCCATTGCATCCGATTGGCCATAGAATCATCTCTTTTGGTCCAAATTTTCCATGGAACCCATAAAAAATCCTATGACCCGCCTGTGACCTCAGATAATCCCATTGCATCCGATTGGCCATAGAATCATCCATTTTGGTCCAAATGTTCCATGGATCCCATTAAAGTTCCAATGACCTTCCTGTGACCTCAGATAATCCCATTGCATCCGATTGGCCATAGAATCATCTTTTTTGGTCCAAATGTTCCATGGAACCCATAAAAGTTCCAATGACCTTCCTGTGACCTCAGATAATCCCATTGCATCCGATTGGCCATAGAATCATCTTTTTTGGTCCAAATGTTCCATGGAACCCATAAAAGTTCCAATGACCCGCCTGTGACCTCAGATAATCCGATTGGCCATCGAATCACCCATTTTAGTCCAAATGTTCCATGGAACCCATAAAAGTTCCAATGACCCGCCTGTGACCTCAGATAATCCCATTGCATCCGATTGGCCATAGAATCATCTTTTTTGGTCCAAATGTTCCATGGAACCCATAAAAGTTCCAATGACCCGCCTGTGACCTCAGATAATCCCATTGCATCCGATTGGCCATAGAATCATCTTTTTTGGTCCAAATGTTCCATGGAACCCATAAAAGTTCCAATGACCCGCCTGTGACCTCAGATAATCCCATTGCATCCGATTGGCCATAGAATCATCCATTTTGGTCCAAATGTTCCATGGAACCCATTAAAGGTCCAATGACCCGCCTGTGACCTCAGATAATCCCATTGCATCCGATTGGCCATAGAATCATCCATTTTGGTCCAAATGTTGCTTCAACCCATAAAAGTTCCAATGACTCCCCTGTCACCTCCATGGAATCCATGGAATCCATTAAAGTGCCAATGACCAGCCTGTGCCCTCAGATAATCCCATTGCATCCGAATGGCCATAGAATCCATTTAAGTGCCAATGATCTGCCTGTGACTAGATCACTGAAGGATTTCGGTATAGCCAAAGTATTTTGGGAATCGTCATGAAATACATTAAGGTTCATTTTAAGATGGGTACAAATGGAACTTTTTTTTTCTTTATACAAGTCGAGGCACCTAATGTACAGTAACCCGGATCAATTTTGTATGGAGAAAAAAAAGTCACCCGGACACCGACTCAAAAGTTAGAGGGACTCTTAAAAACTGTTCCTTCATCATTTTTTTTTGGATTGGAGAAATCCCCATGGAGCAGTTTTGGTTCTCCTGAACCCTTTTTTTGGCCAAAAAATTAAGTTTTTTGCCTATAACTTTTTTTTTCTCCAGAATGCATACCCGAGATAAGCAAAAAAGTAAAGATTGTGATAGTACACAAATATTGGTTAAAAAAAATTTTGAAATTTGTTGTCCTTACAAACTCTTTTGAGACCCCCAATGCGAAAACGCATGTTCCAAATAAACCAACATCGCTTTAGGACAATCGTAGAAAACTTGAGCCGCTCAGCACTAACATCTAAAAAGAATCATAATCATTCAATGTGGTTAAAAAACTACGATTTTTCCTGTGTGCACAACAGGAGAGCATTCAGTGCGCGAATGCCCAGCTTTTCTTAAACTGACTGTTTTGCAGAGGAAGTCTGCAGCAGAGAAACATAAGTTGTGCTTCAACTGTTTAGGGTACAACCACTCTTCTTCTAAGTGCAGCAATCGCAAAACCTGTATTGCGTGCGGAAGAAGACATCATACACTGATCCATATGGATCGGAATAATAAATTATCTGCATCCGCTTCAACGGCTGTATTAACAGAATATGATTGTTTGGCCTCTGATAAGGGTGCCATTCAAAGAGAATTGGGAGATTTTAACGTCTTATTGGCGGTTGCAATTGTTAATGTTCGCACAGTTGACGACCAAGTTCTGTCATTTCGTGCTCTTTTGGATCAAGGGTCACAGGCGTCCTTCAACTCTTGCGCCTTCCACTTAAAAAGGCCAACATTAACATAAGTGGTTTGGCTGGAACGCCGGTTGCTATGGGCCATAATTTCGTGATGCTGTCGATAGAATCACGCATTGACCTCACTGCAAATTATCTGATTGTGGCCTATGTGTTACCAAGGGCAAGCAGTTTTATTCCTAAAAACGGTTGTCAACTGAAATTCGGAAGCATTAAAGTGGTTTGGAGCTAGTGGACCAGGCATATTTTATACCACAACCGGTCAATCTACATCTTGGCAATGACTTCTATGATGAAATTATTCTAAACGACACGCGTCGAGCAGTCACCGGATAGCCTGTTGCGCAAAAGACAACGTTGGGCTATATCGTGTCGGGTAAGGTATGCCATTCATACTTATGCTAAAATTAAGCATTTACTTCAGAAATTTTGGGACCTGGAAGAGATTGGAAAGAACGAGTTTTATCAGACAAAGATGATAAAACGGTGTGAGAATTTTTATAATAAATCCCACAAGCGCATGGTAACTGGAAAATACTTGGTTCGTTTGCCACTTCCATACGCAACTGATTCCTCTAAAGTTATTGGTAAGTCGAAGCACTTTGCTACAAAACGTTTCTTATCTCTTGAGCGTCAATTGAAACAAGAAACATTAAAGATAATTTTTCAGGAAACCATCGACGAATATCTACGGCTTGGGCAAGTGAAACCTGTTGCCACTTCCGAAGAACAACATATAAGTACAATTAGCAAGAATATTGGGCCATCCTATACATGCTGTTATCTACCTCACCATCCAATCATTAAGGATTCATCATCTACAACGAAGTTACGTTTGGTTTTTGACGCTTCGGCAAAAACTAACAACAGGAATTCTCTTAATGAAATTTTGGCGGTTGGCCCAGGGCTACATACTGATTTGGCCTACTTACTGATTAACTGGCGTGTTCATAGAATAGCATTTACCGCAGACAAGAATATTGTGGCGAAACAGCCCTAACGAAGAAATTAAAGAATTTTTTTGCACCACTGTTATGTTTGGGACTGGTTCTGCACTCTATACTACTCTTCGTACAGTACAACCAGGGGCGCAACCAGAAATTTTTTTTTGGGGGGGTTTTGTTAAATGTCGAGCTCATATATGAAAACAATTTTACGATATTATGGCGGATGTGATGTAGCGGTTAATGCGTTCTTTATTTGCACTAATGTTTCCTTGTTCAATCTTCTGGCAAGGCAAGCCGCATATTTATTTTTTCAAAAGCTTCATATCACAGCAATAAATTTCAACTATGTTCAAACAAATGTGTTTATTTTTTTGTTTTCTTAATAAAGGGTGATTCTTTGCTGTTTGTTTTTTCAGTGTAATTTTTTACACTTCACGCGTGATTGGTGGCAAAGCCAAAAATGCTCAGTAAAGTTTGCCATTTCACCATGAATAGACTAACAGCTCCTGCAAATCATTTAATTTTATTATTAAGTCGTTCTCTGAGAGGAATTCAATCATTACGGCAACTTAATGGTTGTCATAATCGACCCACCGAACAGGTCATTCAAGGTATCGTGACCAAATTTCACACCAGCTTCACTTTATTGGACATAAATCCACCAACCCATAGGCGGAGACTGCCGAGTACCGGGAGAATATTGCTGCTGAATCGGTCAGTGTCAATGAAGATTACGATTTGCAATTCGCCGCCGTTCTCAACAATTGGGCTTGCGTTATTCGACCACATGGAACATTTAGGAGGACCTCGGTATGAAACCATACAAAAGTGCGTACAGCTGGTGCAAGAACTTAAACCGGGTGACTTACCACAACGTCGTTTGTTTGGTGAATGGGCCCTCAGAAAAATTGGATGAAGATCCAGTTTATTATTCCAAAATTGTCTACACTGACGAAGATTATTTTTGGATAAATTTTGGTGGATACGTCAACAAACTGAATTGCCAAATTTGGTCCGAAGGGCAGCCAGAGGCAGATTAAGATCTGCCAATGCACGCAGAAATATGCACTGTTTTGTGCGGTTTGTGGGCTGGCGACATCATTGCACCGTTCTTTTTAAAAAATAATGAAAATCGTACTGTTACAAAAAAAAAGGAATTGTACGATGATAACCGACTTTTTTTTAACCCCAAATTGGAAAAGTTGGACTTATTTGATATGTGGTTAATAAGAACATTTTGAAATAAATATTTTAATAACTATTTCAAATATTCCTTTATTTTGAAAAACTAAACGCTTCAAAAATCGCCCTTATATCAACTGAAATATTTAAGTCAGTATGGAATAACGCAATCTTGTCCGTTGTCAAAATTTGATCTCTCCCCGAACAAAAAAGTGTGCGTGTCAGCTACGACGCGCGATTGGAGTTTACTTCTTATTGATTGCCTTGGAATTTTATATAATCATGTACAATAGGCAAAGTGGCTAAATATATAAACTCATCATGCATTAACAGTAAACATTATTAATTTCATTACCAAAATGTAATGTCGTTACCAACAACTGAGGCAGTAAAATTAAAATAACTAAAACTCGAAACGTAAAAAATTGAAGTAAAATTTTTTACAAATCGTGATGATTGAACAAAATCTAGACGTCCCCAGTGTTCTTCCAAAAAACTAAATATAAATTAATGTTTTCTCTCAAAAATGTTATTTTAATATGAAATCCATTAAAGTTTCAATGACCCAGCCTAGACCTCAGATAGTCCAGTTACATCCGCTTGGCCACAGAATCATCCATTTATGTCTAAATGCTACGTAGAATTCATAAAAGTGACAAAGACCTCAAAAAATCCCATTGCGTCCGATTGGCTATAGAATCATAAAGTTTGTTCGAAACGTCTCATGGAACACATAAAAGTACCAATGACCCGCCTGTGACCTCAGATAATCCCATTGCATCCGATTGGCCATAGAATCATCAATTTTGGTCCAAATATTCCATGGAACCATTAAAAGTTCCAATGACCCGCTTGTGACCTCAGATAACCCCATTGCATGCGATTGGCCATAGAATCATCCACTTTGGTCAGAATAATCCATGGAACCCATAATAGTACCAATGACCCGCTTGTGAACTCAGATCATCCCATTGCATCCGATTGGCCATAGAATCACCCATTTTGGTCCAAATGTTCCATGGAACCATTAAAAGTTCCAATTACCTTCCTGTGGCCTCAGATAATCCCATAGCATCCGATTGGCCATAGAATCACCCATTTTGGTCCAAATGTTCCATGGGACCATTAAAAGTTCCAATGACCCGCCTTTGACCTCAGATAATCCCATTGCATCCGATTGGCCATAGAATCAACCATTTTGGTCCAAATGTTCCATGGGACCATTTAAAGTTCCAATGACACGCCTTTGACCTTAGATAATCCCATTGCATCCGATTGGCCATAGAATCACCCATTTTGGTCCAAATGTTCCATGGAACCATTAAAAGTTCCAATTACCTTCCTGTGACCTCAGATAATCCCATTGCATCCGATTGGCCATAGAATCACCCAGTTTGGTCCAAATGTTCCATGGAACCCATAAAAGTTCCAATGACCCGCCTTTGACCTCAGATAATCCCATTGCATCCGATTGGCCATAGAATCACCCATTTTGGTCCAAATGTTCCATGGAACCCATAAAAGTTCCAATGACCCGCCTTTGACCTCAGATAATCCCATTGCATCCGATTGGCCATAGAATCACCCATTTTGGTCCAAATGTTCCATGGAACCCATAAAAGTTCCAATCACCCGTCTATGACCTTGGATAATCCCATTGCATCCGATTGGCCATAGAATCACCCATTTTGGTCCAAATGTTCCATGGAACCATTAAAAGTTCCAATTACCTTCCTGTGACCTCAGATAATCCCATTGCATCCGATTGGCCATAGAATCACCCATTTTGGTCCAAATGTTCCATGGAACCCATAAAAGTTCCAATCACCCGTCTATGACCTTAGATAATCCCATTGCATCCGATTGGCCATAGAATCACCCATTTTGGTCCAAATGTTCCATGGAACCATTAAAAGTTCCAATTACCTTCCTGTGACCTCAGATAATCCCATTGCATCCGATTGGCCATAGAATCACCCAGTTTGGTCCAAATGTTCCATGGAACCCATAAAAGTTCCAATGACCCGCCTTTGACCTCAGATAATCCCATTGCATCCGATTGGCCATAGAATCACCCATTTTGGTCCAAATGTTCCATGGAACCCATAAAAGTTCCAATGACCCGCCTTTGACCTTAGATAATCCCATTGCATCCGATTGGCCATAGAATCTCCCATTTTGGTCCAAATGTTCCATGGAACCATTAAAAGTTCCAATTACCTTCCTGTGACCTCAGATTATCCCATTACATCCGATTGGCCATAGAATCACCCATTTTGGTCCAAATGTTCCATGGAACCCATAAAAGTTCCAATGACCCGCCTTTGAACTCAGATAATCCCATTGCATCCGATTGGCCATAGAATCACCCATTTTGGTCCAAATGTTCCATGGAACCCATAAAAGTTCCAATCACCCGTCTATGACCTTAGATAATCCCATTGCATCCGATTGGCCATAGAATCACCCATTTTGGTCCAAATCTTCCATGGAACCCATAAAAGTTCCAATGACCCGCCTTTGGCCTCAGATAATCGCATTGCATCCGATTGGCCATAGAATCACCCATTTTGGTCCAAATGTTCCATGGAACCCATAAAAGTTCCAATGACCCGCCTTTGACCTCAGATAATCCCATTGCATCCGATTGGCCATAGAATCACCCATTTTGGTCCAAATGTTCCATGGGACCATTAAAAATTCCAATGACACGCCTTTGACCTTAGATAATCCCATTGCATCCGATTGGCCATAGAATCACCCAGTTTGGTACAAATGTTCCATGGAACCATTAAAAGTTCCAATTACCTTCCTGTGACCTCAGATAATCCCATTGCATCCGATTGGCCATAGAATCACCCATTTTGGTCCAAATGTTCCATGGAACCCATAAAAGTTCCAATGACCCGCCTTTGACCTCAGATAATCCCATTGCATCCGATTGGCCATAGAATCACCCATTTTGGTCCAAATGTTCCATGGAACCCATAAAAGTTCCAATTACCTTCCTGTGACCTCAGATAATCCCATTGCATCCGATTGGCCATAGAATTACCCATTTTGGTCCAAATATTCCATGGAACCATTAAAAGTTCCAATTACCTTCCTGTGGCCTCAGATAATCCCATAGCATCCGATTGGCCATAGAATCACCCATTTTGGTCCAAATGTTCCATGGAACCCATAAAAGTTCCAATGACCCGCCTTTGACCTCAGATAATCCCATTGCATCCGATTGGCCATAGAATCAACCATTTTGGTCCAAATGTTCCATGGGACCATTTAAAGTTCCAATGACACGCCTTTGACCTTAGATAATCCCATTGCATCCGATTGGCCATAGAATCACCCAGTTTGGTCCAAATGTTCCATGGAACCATTTAAAGTTCCAATTACCTTCCTGTGACCTCAGATAATCCCATTGCATCCGATTGGCCATAGAATCACCCATTTTGGTCCAAATGTTCCATGGAACCCATAAAAGTTCCAATGACCCGCCTTTGACCTCAGATAATCCCATTGCATCCGATTGGCCATAGAATCACCCATTTTGGTCCAAATGTTCCATGGAACCCATAAAAGTTCCAATGACCCGCCTATGACCTCAGATAATCCCATTGCATCCGTTTGGCCATAGAATCACCCATTTTGGTCCAAATGTTCCATGGAACCCATAAAAGTTCCAATCACCCGTCTATGACCTTAGATAATCCCATTGCATCCGATTGGCCATAGAATCACCCATTATGGTCCAAATGTTCTATGGAACCATTAAAATTTCCAATTACCTTCCTGTGACCTCAGATAATCCCATTGCATCCGATTGGCCATAGAATCACCCATTTTGGTCCAAATGTTCCATGGGACCCATAAAAGTTCCAATGACCTTCCTGTGACCTCAGATAATCCCATTGCATCCGATTGGCCATAGAATCACCCATTTTGGTCCAAATGTTCCATGGAACCCATAAAAGTTCCAATCACCCGTCTATGACCTTAGATAATCCCATTGCATCCGATTGGCCATAGAATCACCCATTTTGGTCCAAATGTTCCATGGAACCATTAAAAGTTCCAATTACCTTCCTGTGACCTCAGATAATCCCATTGCATCCGATTGGCCATAGAATCACCCATTTTGGTCCAAATGTTCCATGGAACCCATAAAAAATCCAGTGCCCCGCCTTTGACCTCAGATAATCCCATTGCATCCGATTGACCATAGAATCACCCATTTTGGTCCAAATGTTCCATGGAACACATAAAAGTTCCAATGACCCGCCATTGGCCTCAGATAATCGCATTGCATCCGATTGGCCATAGAATCACACATTTTGGTCCAAATGTTCCATGGAACCCATACAAGTTCCAATGACCCGCCTATGACCTCAGATAATCCCATTGCGTCCGATTGGCCATAGAATCACCCATTTTGGTCCAAATGTTCCATGGAACCATTAAAAGTTCCAATGCCCCGCCTATGACCTCAGATAATCCCATTGCATCCGATTGGCCATAGAATCACCCTTTTTGGTCCAAATGTTCCATGGGACCCATAAAAGTTCCAATAACCCGCCTTTGACCTCAGATAATCCCATTGCATCCGATTGGCCATAGAATCACCCATTTTGGTCCAAATGTTCCATGGAACCATTAAAAGTTGCAATGACCTTCCTGTGACCTCAGATAATCCCATTGCATCCGATTGGCCATAGAATCACCCATTTTGGTCCAAATGTTCCATGGAACTCATAAAAGTTCAAATGACCCGCCTATGACCTCAGATAATCCCATTGCATCCGATTGGCCATAGAATCACCCATTTTGGTCCAAATGTTCCATGGAACCCATAAAAGTTCCAATGACCTTCCTGTGACCTCAGATAATCCCATTGCATCCGATTGGCCATAGAATCACCCATTTTGGTCCAAATGTTCCATGGAACCATTTAAAGTTCCAATTACCTTCCTGTGACCTCAGATAATCCCATTGCATCCGATTGGCCATAGAATCACCCATTTTGGTCCAAATGTTCCATTGAACCCATAAAAGTTCCAATGACCCGCCTTTGACCTCAGATAATCCCATTGCATCCGATTGGCCATAGAATCACCCATTTTGGTCCAAATGTTCCATGGAACCCATAAAAGTTCCAATGACCCGCCTATGACCTCAGATAATCCCATTGCATCCGTTTGGCCATAGAATCACCCATTTTGGTCCAAATGTTCCATGGAACCCATAAAAGTTCCAATCACTCGTCTATGACCTTAGATAATCCCATTGCATCCGATTGGCCATAGAATCACCCATTTTGGTCCAAATAATCCATGGAACCATTAAAAGTTCCAATTACCTTCCTGTGACCTCAGATAATCCCATTGCATCCGATTGGCCATAGAATCACCGATTTTGGTCCAAATGTTCCATGGAACCCATAAAAGTTCCAATGCCCCGCCTTTGACCTCAGATAATCCCATTGCATCCGATTGACCATAGAATCACCCATTTTGGTCCAAATGTTCCATGGAACCCATAAAAGTTCCAATCACTCGTCTATGACCTTAGATAATCCCATTGCATCCGATTGGCCATAGAATCACCCAGTTTGGTACAAATGTTCCATGGAACCATTAAAAGTTCCAATTACCTTCCTGTGACCTCAGATAATCCCATTGCATCCGTTTGGCCATAGAATCACCCATTTTGGTCCAAATGTTCCATGAAACCCATAAAAGTTCCAATCACTCGTCTATGACCTTAGTAATCCCATTGCATCCGATTGGCCATAGAATCACCCATTTTGGTCCAAATAATCCATGGAACCATTAAAAGTTCCAATTACCTTCCTGTGACCTCAGATAATCCCATTGCATCCGATTGGCCATAGAATCACCCATTTTGGTCCAAATGTTCCATGGAACCCATAAAAGTTCCAATGCCCCGCCTTTGACCTCAGATAATCCCATTGCATCCGATTGACCATAGAATCACCCATTTTGGTCCAAATGTTCCATGGAACCCATAAAAGTTATAATGACCCGCCTTTGGCCTCAGATAATCGCATTGCATCCGATTGGCCATAGAATCACCCATTTTGGTCCAAATGTTCCATGGAACCCATATAAGTTCCAATTACCTTCCTGTGACCTCAGATAATCCCATTGCATCCGATTGGCCATAGAATCACCCATTTTGGTCCAAATGTTCCATGGAACCCATACAAAATCCAATGCCCCGCCTTTGACCTCAGATAATCCCATTGCATCCGATTGACCATAGAATCACCCATTTTGGTCCAAATGTTCCATGGAACCCAAAAAAGTTCCAATTACCTTCCTGTGACCTCAGATAATCGCATTGCATCCGATTGGCCATAGAATCACCCATTTTGGTCCAAATGTTCCATGGAACCCATATAAGTTCCAATTACCTTCATGTGACCTCAGATAATCCCATTGCATCCGATTGGCCATAGAATCACCCATTTTGGTCCAAATGTTCCATGGAACCCATACAAAATCCAATGCCCCGCCTTTGACCTCAGATAATCCCATTGCGTCCGATTGGCCATAGAATCACCCATTTTAGTCCAAATGTTCCATGGGACCATTAAAAGTTCCAATGACCCGCCTATGACCTCAGATAATCCCATTGCGTCCGATTGGCCATAGAATCACCCATTTTAGTCCAAATGTTCCATGGGACCATTAAAAGTTCCAATGACCCGCCTATGACCTCAGATAATCCCATTGCATCCGATTGGCCATAGAATCACCCAGTTTGGTCCAAATGTTCCATGGAACTAATAAAAGTTCCAATGACCCGCCTATGACCTCAGATAATCCCATTGCATCCGATTGGCCATAGAATCACCCAGTTTGGTCCAAATGTTCCATGGGACCATTAAAAGTTCCAATGACCCGTCTATGACTTTAGATAATCCCATTGCATCCGATTGGCCATAGAATCACCCATTTTGGTCCAAATGTTCCATGGAACCATTAAAAGTTCCAATGACCTTCCTGTGACCTCAGATAATCCCATTGCATCCGATTGGCCATAGAATCACCCATTTTGGTCCAAATGTTCCATGGAACCATTAAAAGTTCCAATGACCTTCCTGTGACCTCAGATAATCCCATTGTATCCGATTGGCCATAGAATCACCCATTTTGGTCCAAATGTTCCATGGAAACATTAAAAGTTCCAATGACCTTCCTGTGACCTCAGATAATCCCATTGCATCCGATTGGCCATAGAATCACCCATTTTGGTCGAAATGTTCCTTGGAACCCATAAAAGTTCCAATGACCCGCCTTTGACCTCAGATAATCCCATTGCATCCGATTAGCCATAGAATCACCCATTTTGGTCCAAATGTTCCATGGAACCATTAAAAGTTCCAATTACCTTCCTGTGACCTCAGATAATCCCATTGCATCCGATTGGCCTTAGAATCACCCATTTTGGTCCAAATGTTCCATGGAACCCATAAAAGTTCCAATGACCCGCCTATGACCTCAGATAATCCCATTGCATCCGATTGGCCATAGAATCACGCATTTTGGTCCAAGTGTTCCATGGAACCATTAAATGTTCCAATGACCTTCCTGTGACCTCAGATAATCCCATTGCATCCGATTGGCCATAGAATCACCCATTTTGGTCCAAATGTTCCATGGGACCCATAAAAGTTCCAGTGACCCGTCTATGACCTTAGATAATCCCATTGCATCCGATTGACCATAGAATCACCCATTTTGGTCCAAATGTTCCATGGAACCATTAAAAGTTCCAATGAACTTCCTGTGACCTCAGATAATCCCATTGCATCCGATTGGCCATAGAATCACCCAGTTTGGTCCAAATGTTCCATGGAACCCATAAAAGTTCCAATGACCTTCCTGTGACCTCAGATAATCCCATTGCATCCGATTGGCCATAGAATCACCCATTTTGGTCCAAATGTTCCATGAAACCCATAAAAGTTCTAATGGCCCACCTGTGACCTCAGATAATCCCATTGCATCCGATTGGCCATAGAATCACCCAGTTTGGTCCAAATGTTCCATGGAACCATTAAAAAATCCAATGACCTTCCTGTGACCTCAGATAATCCCATAGCATCCGATTGGCCATAGAATCATCCATTTTGGTAGAAATGTTCCATGAAACACATAAAAAATCCAATGACCCGTCTATGACCTCAGATAATCCCATTGCATCCGTTTGGCCATAGAATCACCCATTTTGGTCCAAATGTTCCATGGAACCCATAAAAGTTCCAATGACCCGCCTTTGACCTTAGATAATCCCATTGCATCCGATTGGCCAGAGAATCACCCATTTTGGTCCAAATGTTCCATAGAACCATTAAAAGTTCCAATTACCTTCCTGTGACCTCAGATAATCCCATTGCATCCGATTGGCCATAGAATCACCTATTTGGTCCAAATGTTACTTGGAACCCATAAAAGTTCCAATGACGCGCCTTTGACCTCAGATAATCCCATTGCATCCGATTGACCATAGAATCACCCATTTTGGTCCAAATGTTCCATGGAACCCATAAAAGTTCCAATGACCCGCCTTTGGCCTCAGATAATCGCATTGCATCCGATTGGCCATAGAATCACCCATTTTGGTCCAAATGTTCCATGGAACTAATAAAAGTTCCAATGACCCGCCTATGACCTCAGATAATCCCATTGCATCCGATTGGCCATAGAATCACCCAGTTTGGTCCAAATGTTCCATGGAACCATTAAAAGTTCCAATGACCCGTCTATGACCTTAGATAATCCCATTGCATCCGATTGGCCATAGAATCACCCATTTTGGTCCAAATGTTCCATGGAACCATTAAAAGTTTCAATGACCTTCCTGTGACCTCAGATAATCCCATTGCATCCGATTGGCCATAGAATCACCCATTTTGGTCCAAATGTTCCATGGAACCATTAAAAGTTCCAATGACCTTCCTGTGACCTCAGATAATCCCATTGTATCCGATTGGCCATAGAATCACCCATTTTGGTCCAAATGTTCCATGGAACCATTAAAAGTTCCAATGACCTTCCTGTGACCTCAGATAATCCCATTGCATCCGATTGGCCATAGAATCACCCATTTTGGTCGAAATGTTCCTTGGAACCCATAAAAGTTCCAATGACCCGCCTTTGACCTCAGATAATCCCATTGCATCCGATTGGCCATAGAATCACCCATTTTGGTCCAAATGTTCCATGGAACCATTAAAGTTCCAATTTCCTTCCTGTGACCTCAGATAATCCCATTGCATCCGATTGGCCACAAAATCACCCATTTTGGTCCAAATGTTCCATGGGACCATTAAAAGTTCCAATGCCCCGCCTATGACCTCAGATAATCCCATTGCATCCGATTGGCCATAGAATCACCCATTTTGGTCCAAATGTTCCATGGAACCCATAAAAGTTCCAATCACTCGTCTATGACCTTAGATAATCCCATTGCATCCGATTGGCCATAGAATCACCCATTTTGGTCCAAATGTTCCATGGGACCATTAAAAGTTCCAATGCCCCGTCTATGACCTTAGATAATCCCATTGCATCCGATTGGCCATAGAATCACCCATTTTGGTCCAAATGTTCCATGGAACCATTTAAAGTTCCAATTACCTTCCTGTGACCTTAGATAATCCCATTGCATCCGATTGGCCATACAATCAACCATTTTGGTCCAAATGTTCCATGGAACCCATAAAAGTTCCAATCACTCGTCTATGACCTTAGATAATCCCATTGCATCCGATTGGCCATAGAATCACCCATTTTGGTCCAAATGTTCCATGGAACCATTAAAAGTTTCAATGACCTTCCTGTGACCTCAGATAATCCCATTGCATCCGATTGGCCATAGAATCACCCATTTTGGTCCAAATGTTCCATGGAACCATTAAAAGTTCCAATGACCTTCCTGTGACCTCAGATAATCCCATTGTATCCGATTGGCCATAGAATCACCCATTTTGGTCCAAATGTTCCATGGGACCATTAAAAGTTCCAATGCCCCGCCTATGACCTCAGATAATCCCATTGCATCCGATTGGCCATAGAATCACCCATTTTGGTCCAAATGTTCCATGGAACCATTTAAAGTTCCAATTACCTTCCTGTGACCTTAGATAATCCCATTGCATCCGATTGGCCATAGAATCAACCATTTTGGTCCAAATGTTCCATGGAACCCATAAAAGTTCCAATCACTCGTCTATGACCTTAGATAATCCCATTGCATCCGATTGGCCATAGAATCACCCATTTTGGTCCAAATGTTCCATGGGACCATTAAAAGTTCCAATGCCCCGTCTATGACCTTAGATAATCCCATTGCATCCGATTGGCCATAGAATCACCCATTTTGGTCCAAATGTTCCATGGAACCATTTAAAGTTCCAATTACCTTCCTGTGACCTTAGATAATCCCATTGCATCCGATTGGCCATAGAATCAACCATTTTGGTCCAAATGTTCCATGGAACCCATAAAAGTTCCAATCACTCGTCTATGACCTTAGATAATCCCATTGCATCCGATTGGCCATAGAATCACCCATTTTGGTCCAAATGTTCCATGGAACCATTTAAAGTTCCAATTACCTTCCTGTGACCTCAGATAATCCCATTGCATCCGATTGGCCATAGAATCACCCATTTTGGTCCAAATGTTCCATGGAACTCATAAAAGTTCCAATGACCCGCCTATGACCTCAGATAATCCCATTGCATCCGATTGGCCATAGAATCACCCATTTTGGTCCAAATGTTCCATGGAACCCATAAAAGTTCCAATGACCCGCCTATGACCTCAGATAATCCCATTGCATCCGTTTGGCCATAGAATCAACCATTTTGGTCCAAATGTTCCATGGAACCCATAAAAGTTCCAATCACTCGTCTATGACCTTAGATAATCCCATTGCATCCGATTGGCCATAGAATCACCCATTTTGGTCCAAATGTTCCATGGAACTCATAAAAGTTCCAATGACCCGCCTATGACCTCAGATAATCCCATTGCATCCGTTTGGCCATAGAATCAACCATTTTGGTCCAAATGTTCCATGGAACCCATATAAGTTCCAATTACCTTCATGTGACCTCAGATAATCCCATTGCATCCGATTGGCCATAGAATCACCCATTTTGGTCCAAATGTTCCATGGAACCCATAAAAGTTCCAATGACCCGCCTATGACCTCAGATAATCCCATTGCATCCGTTTGGCCATAGAATCAACCATTTTGGTCCAAATGTTCCATGGAACCCATAAAAGTTCCAATCACTCGTCTATGACCTCAGATAATCCCATTGCATCCGATTGGCCATAGAATCACCCATTTTGGTCCAAATGTTCCATGGAACCATTTAAAGTTCCAATTACCTTCCTGTGACCTCAGATAATCCCATTGCATCCAATTGGCCATAGAATCACCCATTTTGGTCCAAATGTTCCATTGAACCCATAAAAGTTCCAATGACCCGCCTTTGACCTCAGATAATCCCATTGCATCCGATTGGCCATAGAATCACCCATTTTGGTCCAAATGTTCCATGGAACCCATAAAAGTTCCAATGACCCGCCTATGACCTCAGATAATCCCATTGCATCCGTTTGGCCATAGAATCAACCATTTTGGTCCAAATGTTCCATGGAACCCATAAAAGTTCCAATCACTCGTCTATGACCTTAGATAATCCCATTGCATCCGATTGGCCATAGAATCACCCATTTTGGTCCAAATGTTCCATGGGACCATTAAAAGTTCCAATGACCCGTCTATGACCTCAGATAATCCCATTGCATCCGATTGGCAATAGAATCACCCATTTTGGTCCAAATATTCCATGGGACCATTAAAAGTACCAATGACACGCCTTTGACCTTAGATAATCCCATTGCATCCGATTGGCCATAGAATCACCCATTTTGGTCCAAATAATCCATGGAACCATTAAAAGTTCCAATAACCTTCCTGTGACCTCAGATAATCCCATTGCATCCGATTGGCCATAGAATCACCCATTTTGGTCCAAATGTTCCATGGAACCATTAAAAGTTGCAATGACCTTCCTGTGACCTCAGATAATCCCATTGCATCCGATTGGCCATAGAATCACCCAGTTTGGTCCAAATGTTCCATGGAACTAATAAAAGTTCCAATGACCCGCCTATGACCTCAGATAATCCCATTGCATCCGATTGGCCATAGAATCACCCAGTTTGGTCCAAATGTTCCATGGGACCATTAAAAGTTCCAATGACCCGTCTATGACTTTAGATAATCCCATTGCATCCGATTGGCCATAGAATCACCCATTTTGGTCCAAATGTTCCATGGAACCATTAAAAGTTGCAATGACCTTCCTGTGACCTCAGATAATCCCATTGCGTCCTATTGGCCATAGAATCACCCATTTTGGTCCAAATGTTCCATGGAACCATTAAAAGTTCCAATGACCTTCCTGTGACCTCAGATAATCCCATTGTATCCGATTGGCCATAGAATCACCCATTTTGGTCCAAATGTTCCATGGAAACATTAAAAGTTCCAATGACCTTCCTGTGACCTCAGATAATCCCATTGCATCCGATTGGCCATAGAATCACCCATTTTGGTCGAAATGTTCCTTGGAACCCATAAAAGTTCCAATGACCCGCCTATGACCTCAGATAATCCCATTGCATCCGATTGGCCATAGAATCACCCATTTTGGTCCAAATGTTCCATAGAACCATTAAAAGTTCCAATTACCTTCCTGTGACCTCAGATAATCCCATTGCATCCGATTGGCCTTAGAATCACCCATTTTGGTCCAAATGTTCCATGGAACATTTAAAAGTTCCAATGACCCGTCTATGACCTCAGATAATCCCATTGCATCCGATTGGCCATAGAATCACCCATTTTGGTCCAAATATTCCATGGGACCATTAAAAGTTCCAATGACACGCCTTTGACCTTAGATAATCCCATTGCATCCGATTGGCCATAGAATCACCCATTTTGGTCCAAGTGTTCCATGGAACCATTAAATGTTCCAATGACCTTCCTGTGACCTCAGATAATCCCATTGCATCCGATTGGCCATAGAATCACCCAGTTTGGTCCAAATGTTCCATGGAACTAATAAAAGTTCCAATGACCCGCCTATGACCTCAGATAATCCCATTGCATCCGATTGGCCATAGAATCACCCATTTTGGTCCAAATGTTCCATAGAACCATTAAAAGTTCCAATTACCTTCCTGTGACCTCAGATAATCCCATTGCATCCGATTGGCCTTAGAATCACCCATTTTGGTCCAAATGTTCCATGGAACCCATTAAAGTTCCAATGACCCGCCTATGACCTCAGATAATCCCATTGCATCCGATTGGCCATAGAATCACCCATTTTGGTACAAGTGTTCCATGGAACCATTAAATGTTCCAATGACCTTCCTGTGACCTCAGATAATCCCATTGCATCCGATTGGCCATAGAATCACCCATTTTGATCCAAATGTTCCATGGGACCCATAAAAGTTCCAGTGACCCGTCTATGACCTTAGATAATCCCATTACATCCGATTGACCATAGAATCACCCATTTTGGTCCAAATGTTCCATGGAACCATTAAAAGTTCCAATGAACTTCCTGTGACCTCAGATAATCCCATTGCATCCGATTGGCCATAGAATCACCCAGTTTGGTCCAAATGTTCCATGGAACCCATAAAAGTTTCAATGACCTTCCTGTGACCTCAGATAATCCCATTGCATCCGATTGGCCATAGAATCACCCATTTTGGTCCAAGTGTTCCATGGAACCATTATATGTTCCAATGACCTTCCTGTGACCTCAGATAATCCCATTGCATCCGATTGGCCATAGAATCACCCATTTTGATCCAAATGTTCCATGGGACCCACAAAAGTTCCAGTGACCCGTCTATGACCTTAGATAATCCCATTGCATCCGATTGACCATAGAATCACCCATTTTGGTCCAAATGTTCCATGAAACCCATAAAAGTTCTAATGGCCCACCTGTGACCTCAGATAATCCCATTGCATCCGATTGGCCATAGAATCACCCAGTTTGGTCCAAATATCCCATGGAACCATTAAAAAATCCAATGACCTTCCTGTGACCTCAGATAATCCCATAGCATCCGATTGGCCATAGAATCATCCATTTTGGTAGAAATGTTCCATGAAACACATAAAAGTTCCAATGACCCGTCTATGACCTCAGATAATCCCATTGCATCCGTTTGGCCATAGAATCACCCATTTTGGTCCAAATGTTCCATGGAACCCATAAAAGTTCCAATGACCCGCCTTTGACCTTAGATAATCCCATTGCATCCGATTGGCCAGAGAATCACCCATTTTGGTCCAAATGTTCCATGGAACCATTAAAAGTTCCAATTACCTTCCTGTGACCTCAGATAATCCCATTGCATCCGATTGGCCATAGAATCACCTATTTGGTCCAAATCTTCCATGGAACCCATACAAAATCCAATGCCCCGCCTTTGACCTCAGATAATCCCATTGCATCCGATTGACCATAGAATCACCCATTTTGGTCCAAGTGTTCCATGGAACCCATAAAAGTTCCAATGACCCGCCTTTGGCCTCAGATAATCGCATTGCATCCGATTGGCCATAGAATCACCCATTTTGGTCCAAATGTTCCATGGAACTAATAAAAGTTCCAATGACCCGCCTATGACCTCAGATAATCCCATTGCATCCGATTGGCCATAGAATCACCCATTTTGGTCCAAATGTTCCATGGAACCATTAAAAGTTCCAATGACCCGTCTATGACCTTAGATAATCCCATTGCATCCGATTGGCCATAGAATCACCCATTTTGATGTTCCATGGAACCATTAAAAGTTTCAATGACCTTCCTGTGACCTCAGATAATCCCATTGCATCCGATTGGCCATAGAATCACCCATTTTGGTCCAAATGTTCCATGGAACCATTAAAAGTTCCAATGACCTTCCTGTGACCTCAGATAATCACATTGTATCCGATTGGCCATAGAATCACCCATTTTGGTCCAAATGTTCCATGGAACCATTAAAAGTTCCAATGACCTTCCTGTGACCTCAGATAATCCCATTGCCTCCGATTGGCCATAGAATCACCCATTTTGGTCGAAATGTTACTTGGAACCCATAAAAGTTCCAATGACGCGCCTTTGACCTCAGATAATCCCATTGCATCCGATTGGCCATAGAATCACCCATTTTGGTCCAAATGTTCCATGGAACCATTAAAAGTTCCAATTACCTTCCTGTGACCTCAGATAATCCCATTGAATCCGATTGGCAACAGAATCACCCATTTTGGTCCAAATGTTCCATGGAACCCATAAAAGTTCCAATGACCCGCCTATGACCTCAGATAATCCCATTGCATCCGATTGGCCATAGAATCACCCATTTTGGTCCAAATGTTCCATGGAACCATTAAATGTTCCAATGACCTTCCTGTGACCTCAGATAATCCCATTGCATCCGATTGGCCATAGAATCACCCATTTTGGTCCAAATTTTCCATGGGACCCATAAAAGTTCCAGTGACCCGTCTATGACCTTAGATAATCCCATTGCATCCGATTGGCCATAGAATCACCCATTTTGGTCCAAATGTTCCATGGAACCATTAAAAGTTCCAATGAACTTCCTGTGACCTCAGATAATCCCATTGCATCCGATTGGCCATAGAATCACCCATTTTGGTCCAAATGTTCCATGGAACCATTAAAAGTTCCAATGAACTTCCTGTGACTTCAGATAATCCCATTGCATCCGATTGGCCAGAGAATCACCCATTTTGGTCCAAATGTTCCATGGAACCCATAAAAGTTCCAATGCCCCGCCTTTGACCTCAGATAATCCCATTGCATCCGATTGACAATAGAATCACCCATTTTGGTCCAAATGTTCCATGAAACCCATAAAAGTTCCAATGGCCCACCTGTGACCTCAGATAATCCCATTGCATCCGATTGGCCATAGAATCACCCAGTTTGGTCCAAATGTTCCATGGAACCCATAAAAGTTTCAATGACCTTCCTGTGACCTCAGATAATCCCATTGCATCCGATTGGCCATAGAATCACCCATTTTGGTCCAAGTGTTCCATGGAACCATTAAATGTTCCAATGACCTTCCTGTGACCTCAGATAATCCCATTGCATCCGATTGGCCATAGAATCACCCATTTTGATCCAAATGTTCCATGGGACCCATAAAAGTTCCAGTGACCCGTCTATGACGTTAGATAATCCCATTGCATCCGATTGACCATAGAATCACCCATTTTGGTCCAAATGTTCCATGAAACCCATATAAGTTCTAATGGCCCACCTGTGACCTCAGATAATCCCATTGCATCCGATTGGCCATAGAAACACCCAGTTTGGTCCAAATATCCCATGGAACCATTAACAAATCCAATGACCTTCCTGTGACCTCAGATAATCCCATAGCATCCGATTGGCCATAGAATCATCCATTTTGGTAGAAATGTTCCATGAAACACATAAAAGTTCCAATGACCCGTCTATGACCTCAGATAATCCCATTGCATCCGTTTGGCCATAGAATCACCCATTTTGGTCCAAATGTTCCATGGAACCCATAAAAGTTCCAATGACCCGCCTTTGACCTTAGATAATCCCATTGCATCCGATTGGCCAGAGAATCACCCATTTTGGTCCAAATGTTCCATGGAACCATTAAAAGTTCCAATTACCTTCCTGTGACCTCAGATAATCCCATTGCATCCGATTGGCCATAGAATCACCTATTTGGTCCAAATCTTCCATGGAACCCATACAAAATCCAATGCCCCGCCTTTGACCTCAGATAATCCCATTGCATCCGATTGACCATAGAATCACCCATTTTGGTCCAAATGTTCCATGGAACCCATAAAAGTTCCAATGACCCGCCTTTGGCCTCAGATAATCGCATTGCATCCGATTGGCCATAGAATCACCCATTTTGGTCCAAATGTTCCATGGAACTAATAAAAGTTCCAATGACCCGCCTATGACCTCAGATAATCCCATTGCATCCGATTGGCCATAGAATCACCCAGTTTGGTCCAAATGTTCCATGGAACCATTAAAAGTTCCAATGACCCGTCTATGACCTTAGATAATCCCATTGCATCCGATTGGCCATAGAATCACCCATTTTGGTCCAAATGTTCCATGGAACCATTAAAAGTTTCAATGACCTTCCTGTGACCTCAGATAATCCCATTGCATCCGATTGGCCATAGAATCACCCATTTTGGTCCAAATGTTCCATGGAACCATTAAAAGTTCCAATGACCTTCCTGTGACCTCAGATAATCCCATTGTATCCGATTGGCCATAGAATCACCCATTTTGGTCCAAATGTTCCATGGAACCATTAAAAGTTCCAATGACCTTCCTGTGACCTCAGATAATCCCATTGCATCCGATTGGCCATAGAATCACCCATTTTGGTCGAAATGTTCCTTGGAACCCATAAAAGTTCCAATGACCCGCCTTTGACCTCAGATAATCCCATTGCATCCGATTGGCCATAGAATCACCCATTTTGGTCCAAATGTTCCATGGAACCATTAAAGTTCCAATTACCTTCCTGTGACCTCAGATAATCCCATTGCATCCGATTGGCCACAAAATCACCCATTTTGGTCCAAATGTTCCATGGAACCCATAAAAGTTCCAATGACCCGCCTTTAACCTCAGATAATCCCATTGCATCCGATTGGCCATAGAATCACCCATTTTGGTCCAAATGTTCCATGGAACCCATAAAAGTTCCAATGACCCGCCTATGACCTCAGATAATCCCATTGCATCCGTTTGGCCATAGAATCACCCATTTTGGTCCAAATGTTCCATGGAACACATAAAAGTTCCAATGACCCGCCTTTGGCCTCAGATAATCGCATTGCATCCGATTGGCCATAGAATCACACATTTTGGTCCAAATGTTTCATGGAACCCATACAAGTTCCAATGACCCGCCTATGACCTCAGATAATCCCATTGCGTCCGATTGGCCATAGAATCACCCATTTTGGTCCAAATGTTCCATGGGACCATTAAAAGTTCCAATGCCCCGCCTATGACCTCAGATAATCCCATTGCATCCGATTGGCCATAGAATCACCCATTTTGGTCCAAATGTTCCATGGAACCATTAAAAGTTGCAATGACCTTCCTGTGACCTCAGATAATCCCATTGCATCCGATTGGCGATAGAATCACCCATTTTGGTCCAAATGTTCCATGGAACTCATAAAAGTTCCAATGACCCGCCTATGACCTCAGATAATCCCATTGCATCCGATTGGCCATAGAATCACCCATTTTGGTCCAAATGTTCCATGGAACCCATAAAAGTTCCAATGACCCGTCTATGACCTTAGATAATCCCATTGCATCCGATTGGCCATAGAATCACCCATTTTGGTCCAAATGTTCCATGGAACCATTTAAAGTTCCAATTACCTTCCTGTGACCTCAGATAATCCCATTGCATCCAATTGGCCATAGAATCACCCATTTTGGTCCAAATGTTCCATTGAACCCATAAAAGTTCCAATGACCCGCCTTTGACCTCAGATAATCCCATTGCATCCGATTGGCCATAGAATCACCCATTTTGGTCCAAATGTTCCATGGAACCCATAAAAGTTCCAATGACCCGCCTATGACCTCAGATAATCCCATTGCATCCGTTTGGCCATAGAATCAACCATTTTGGTCCAAATGTTCCATGGAACCCATAAAAGTTCCAATCACTCGTCTATGACCTTAGATAATCCCATTGCATCCGATTGGCCATAGAATCACCCATTTTGGTCCAAATGTTCCATGGGACCATTAAAAGTTCCAATGACCCGTCTATGACCTCAGATAATCCCATTGCATCCGATTGGCAATAGAATCACCCATTTTGGTCCAAATATTCCATGGGACCATTAAAAGTACCAATGACACGCCTTTGACCTTAGATAATCCCATTGCATCCGATTGGCCATAGAATCACCCATTTTGGTCCAAATAATCCATGGAACCATTAAAAGTTCCAATAACCTTCCTGTGACCTCAGATAATCCCATTGCATCCGATTGGCCATAGAATCACCCATTTTGGTCCAAATGTTCCATGGAACCATTAAAAGTTGCAATGACCTTCCTGTGACCTCAGATAATCCCATTGCATCCGATTGGCCATAGAATCACCCAGTTTGGTCCAAATGTTCCATGGAACTAATAAAAGTTCCAATGACCCGCCTATGACCTCAGATAATCCCATTGCATCCGATTGGCCATAGAATCACCCAGTTTGGTCCAAATGTTCCATGGGACCATTAAAAGTTCCAATGACCCGTCTATGACTTTAGATAATCCCATTGCATCCGATTGGCCATAGAATCACCCATTTTGGTCCAAATGTTCCATGGAACCATTAAAAGTTGCAATGACCTTCCTGTGACCTCAGATAATCCCATTGCGTCCGATTGGCCATAGAATCACCCATTTTGGTCCAAATGTTCCATGGAACCATTAAAAGTTCCAATGACCTTCCTGTGACCTCAGATAATCCCATTGTATCCGATTGGCCATAGAATCACCCATTTTGGTCCAAATGTTCCATGGAAACATTAAAAGTTCCAATGACCTTCCTGTGACCTCAGATAATCCCATTGCATCCGATTGGCCATAGAATCACCCATTTTGGTCGAAATGTTCCTTGGAACCCATAAAAGTTCCAATGACCCGCCTATGACCTCAGATAATCCCATTGCATCCGATTGGCCATAGAATCACCCATTTTGGTCCAAATGTTCCATAGAACCATTAAAAGTTCCAATTACCTTCCTGTGACCTCAGATAATCCCATTGCATCCGATTGGCCTTAGAATCACCCATTTTGGTCCAAATGTTCCATGGAACATTTAAAAGTTCCAATGACCCGTCTATGACCTCAGATAATCCCATTGCATCCGATTGGCCATAGAATCACCCATTTTGGTCCAAATATTCCATGGGACCATTAAAAGTTCCAATGACACGCCTTTGACCTTAGATAATCCCATTGCATCCGATTGGCCATAGAATCACCCATTTTGGTCCAAGTGTTCCATGGAACCATTAAATGTTCCAATGACCTTCCTGTGACCTCAGATAATCCCATTGCATCCGATTGGCCATAGAATCACCCAGTTTGGTCCAAATGTTCCATGGAACTAATAAAAGTTCCAATGACCCGCCTATGACCTCAGATAATCCCATTGCATCCGATTGGCCATAGAATCACCCATTTTGGTCCAAATGTTCCATAGAACCATTAAAAGTTCCAATTACCTTCCTGTGACCTCAGATAATCCCATTGCATCCGATTGGCCTTAGAATCACCCATTTTGGTCCAAATGTTCCATGGAGCCATTAAAAGTTCCAATGACCCGCCTATGACCTCAGATAATCCCATTGCATCCGATTGGCCATAGAATCACCCATTTTGATCCAAATGTTCCATGGGACCCATAAAAGTTCCAGTGACCCGTCTATGACCTTAGATAATCCCATTACATCCGATTGGCCATAGAATCACCCATTTTGGTCCAAATGTTCCATAGAACCATTTAAAGTTCCAATTACCTTCCTGTGACCTCAGATAATCCCATTGCATCCGATTGGCCATAGAATCACCCATTTTGGTCCAAATGTTCCATAGAACCATTAAAAGTTCCAATTACCTTCCTGTGACCTCAGATATTCCCATTGCATCCGATTGGCCTTAGAATCACCCATTTTGGTCCAAATGTTCCATGGAACCATTAAAAGTTCCAATGACCCGCCTATGACCTCAGATAATCCCATTGCATCCGATTGGCCATAGAATCACCCATTTTGGTCCAAATGTTCCATAGAACCATTAAAAGTTCCAATTACCTTCCTGTGACCTCAGATAATCCCATTGCATCCGATTGGCCATAGAATCACCCAGTTTGGTCCAAATGTTCCATGGAACCATTAAAAGTTCCAATGACCCGCCTATGACCTCAGATAATCCCATTGCATCCGATTGGCCATAGAATCACCCATTTTGGTACAAGTGTTCCATGGAGCCATTAAATGTTCCAATGACCTTCCTGTGACCTCAGATAATCCCATTGCATCCGATTGGCCATAGAATCACCCATTTTGATCCAAATGTTCCATGGGACCCATAAAAGTTCCAGTGACCCGTCTATGACCTTAGATAATCCCATTACATCCGATTGACCATAGAATCACCCATTTTGGTCCAAATGTTCCATGGAACCATTAAAAGTTCCAATGAACTTCCTGTGACCTCAGATAATCCCATTGCATCCGATTGGCCATAGAATCACCCAGTTTGGTCCAAATGTTCCATGGAACCCATAAAAGTTTCAATGACCTTCCTGTGACCTCAGATAATCCCATTGCATCCGATTGGCCATAGAATCACCCATTTTGGTCCAAGTGTTCCATGGAACCATTATATGTTCCAATGACCTTCCTGTGACCTCAGATAATCCCATTGCATCCGATTGGCCATAGAATCACCCATTTTGATCCAAATGTTCCATGGGACCCACAAAAGTTCCAGTGACCCATCTATGACCTTAGATAATCCCATTGCATCCGATTGACCATAGAATCACCCATTTTGGTCCAAATGTTCCATGAAACCCATAAAAGTTCTAATGGCCCACCTGTGACCTCAGATAATCCCATTGCATCCGATTGGCCATAGAATCACCCAGTTTGGTCCAAATATCCCATGGAACCATTAAAAAATCCAATGACCTTCCTGTGACCTCAGATAATCCCATAGCATCCGATTGGCCATAGAATCATCCATTTTGGTAGAAATGTTCCATGAAACACATAAAAGTTCCAATGACCCGTCTATGACCTCAGATAATCCCATTGCATCCGTTTGGCCATAGAATCACCCATTTTGGTCCAAATGTTCCATGGAACCCATAAAAGTTCCAATGACCCGCCTTTGACCTTAGATAATCCCATTGCATCCGATTGGCCAGAGAATCACCCATTTTGGTCCAAATGTTCCATGGAACCATTAAAAGTTCCAATTACCTTCCTGTGACCTCAGATAATCCCATTGCATCCGATTGGCCATAGAATCACCTATTTGGTCCAAATCTTCCATGGAACCCATACAAAATCCAATTCCCCGCCTTTGACCTCAGATAATCCCATTGCATCCGATTGACCATAGAATCACCCATTTTGGTCCAAATGTTCCATGGAACCCATAAAAGTTCCAATGACCCGCCTTTGGCCTCAGATAATCGCATTGCATCCGATTGGCCATAGAATCACCCATTTTGGTCCAAATGTTCCATGGAACTAATAAAAGTTCC
The DNA here is from genome assembly GCA_958299015.1 of Tetanocera ferruginea. NCBI lineage: Eukaryota > Metazoa > Arthropoda > Insecta > Diptera > Sciomyzidae > Tetanocera > Tetanocera ferruginea. The sequence goes on from OY282640.1 coordinate 70,725,547, forward strand.
AATGACCCGCCTATGACCTCAGATAATCCCATTGCATCCGATTGGCCATAGAATCACCCATTTTGGTCCAAATGTTCCATGGAACCATTAAAAGTTCCAATGACCCGTCTATGACCTTAGATAATCCCATTGCATCCGATTAGCCATAGAATCACCCATTTTGATGTTCCATGGAACCATTAAAAGTTTCAATGACCTTCCTGTGACCTCAGATAATCCCATTGCATCCGATTGGCCATAGAATCACCCATTTTGGTCCAAATGTTCCATGGAACCATTAAAAGTTCCAATGACCCGTCTATGACCTCAGATAATCCCATTGCAACCGATTGGCCATAGAATCACCCATTTTGGTCCAAATGTTCCATGGAACCATTAAAAGTTCCAATGACCTTCCTGTGACCTCAGATAATCCCATTGCCTCCGATTGGCCATAGAATCACCCATTTTGGTCCAAATGTTACTTGGAACCCATAAAAGTTCCAATGACGCGCCTTTGACCTCAGATAATCCCATTGCATCCGATTGGCCATAGAATCACCCATTTTGGTCCAAATGTTCCATGGAACCATTAAAAGTTCCAATTACCTTCCTGTGACCTCAGATAATCCCATTGAATCCGATTGGCAACAGAATCACCCATTTTGGTCCAAATGTTCCATGGAACCCATAAAAGTTCCAATGACCCGCCTATGACCTCAGATAATCCCATTGCATCCGATTGGCCATAGAATCACCCATTTTGGTCCAAATGTTCCATGGAACCATTAAATGTTCCAATGACCTTCCTGTGACCTCAGATAATCCCATTGCATCCGATTGGCCATAGAATCACCCATTTTGGTCCAAATGTTCCATGGGACCCATAAAAATTCCAGTGACCCGTCTATGACCTTAGATAATCCCATTGCATCCGATTGGCCATAGAATCACCCATTTTGGTCCAAATGTTCCATGGAACCATTAAAAGTTCCAATGAACTTCCTGTGACCTCAGATAATCCCATTGCATCCGATTGGCCATAGAATCACCCATTTTGGTCCAAATGTTCCATGGAACCATTAAAAGTTCCAATGAACTTCCTGTGACTTCAGATAATCCCATTGCATCCGATTGGCCAGAGAATCACCCATTTTGGTCCAAATGTTCCATGGAACCCATAAAAGTTCCAATGCCCCGCCTTTGACCTCAGATAATCCCATTGCATCCGATTGACAATAGAATCACCCATTTTGGTCCAAATGTTCCATGAAACCCATAAAAGTTCCAATGGCCCACCTGTGACCTCAGATAATCCCATTGCATCCGATTGGCCATAGAATCACCCAGTTTGGTCCAAATGTTCCATGGAACCCATAAAAGTTTCAATGACCTTCCTGTGACCTCAGATAATCCCATTGCATCCGATTGGCCATAGAATCACCCATTTTGGTCCAAGTGTTCCATGGAACCATTAAATGTTCCAATGACCTTCCTGTGACCTCAGATAATCCCATTGCATCCGATTGGCCATAGAATCACCCATTTTGATCCAAATGTTCCATGGGACCCATAAAAGTTCCAGTGACCCGTCTATGACGTTAGATAATCCCATTGCATCCGATTGACCATAGAATCACCCATTTTGGTCCAAATGTTCCATGAAACCCATAAAAGTTCTAATGGCCCACCTGTGACCTCAGATAATCCCATTGCATCCGATTGGCCATAGAAACACCCAGTTTGGTCCAAATATCCCATGGAACCATTAACAAATCCAATGACCTTCCTGTGACCTCAGATAATCCCATAGCATCCGATTGGCCATAGAATCATCCATTTTGGTAGAAATGTTCCATGAAACACATAAAAGTTCCAATGACCCGTCTATGACCTCAGATAATCCCATTGCATCCGTTTGGCCATAGAATCACCCATTTTGGTCCAAATGTTCCATGGAACCCATAAAAGTTCCAATGACCCGCCTTTGACCTTAGATAATCCCATTGCATCCGATTGGCCAGAGAATCACCCATTTTGGTCCAAATGTTCCATGGAACCATTAAAAGTTCCAATTACCTTCCTGTGACCTCAGATAATCCCATTGCATCCGATTGGCCATAGAATCACCTATTTGGTCCAAATCTTCCATGGAACCCATACAAAATCCAATGCCCCGCCTTTGACCTCAGATAATCCCATTGCATCCGATTGACCATAGAATCACCCATTTTGGTCCAAATGTTCCATGGAACCCATAAAAGTTCCAATGACCCGCCTTTGGCCTCAGATAATCGCATTGCATCCGATTGGCCATAGAATCACCCATTTTGGTCCAAATGTTCCATGGAACTAATAAAAGTTCCAATGACCCGCCTATGACCTCAGATAATCCCATTGCATCCGATTGGCCATAGAATCACCCAGTTTGGTCCAAATGTTCCATGGAACCATTAAAAGTTCCAATGACCCGTCTATGACCTTAGATAATCCCATTGCATCCGATTGGCCATAGAATCACCCATTTTGGTCCAAATGTTCCATGGAACCATTAAAAGTTTCAATGACCTTCCTGTGACCTCAGATAATCCCATTGCATCCGATTGGCCATAGAATCACCCATTTTGGTCCAAATGTTCCATGGAACCATTAAAAGTTCCAATGACCTTCCTGTGACCTCAGATAATCCCATTGTATCCGATTGGCCATAGAATCACCCATTTTGGTCCAAATGTTCCATGGAACCATTAAAAGTTCCAATGACCTTCCTGTGACCTCAGATAATCCCATTGCATCCGATTGGCCATAGAATCACCCATTTTGGTCGAAATGTTCCTTGGAACCCATAAAAGTTCCAATGACCCGCCTTTGACCTCAGATAATCCCATTGCATCCGATTGGCCATAGAATCACCCATTTTGGTCCAAATGTTCCATGGAACCATTAAAGTTCCAATTACCTTCCTGTGACCTCAGATAATCCCATTGCATCCGATTGGCCACAAAATCACCCATTTTGGTCCAAATGTTCCATGGAACCCATAAAAGTTCCAATGACCCGCCTTTAACCTCAGATAATCCCATTGCATCCGATTGGCCATAGAATCACCCATTTTGGTCCAAATGTTCCATGGAACCCATAAAAGTTCCAATGACCCGCCTATGACCTCAGATAATCCCATTGCATCCGTTTGGCCATAGAATCACCCATTTTGGTCCAAATGTTCCATGGAACACATAAAAGTTCCAATGACCCGCCTTTGGCCTCAGATAATCGCATTGCATCCGATTGGCCATAGAATCACACATTTTGGTCCAAATGTTTCATGGAACCCATACAAGTTCCAATGACCCGCCTATGACCTCAGATAATCCCATTGCGTCCGATTGGCCATAGAATCACCCATTTTGGTCCAAATGTTCCATGGGACCATTAAAAGTTCCAATGCCCCGCCTATGACCTCAGATAATCCCATTGCATCCGATTGGCCATAGAATCACCCATTTTGGTCCAAATGTTCCATGGAACCATTAAAAGTTGCAATGACCTTCCTGTGACCTCAGATAATCCCATTGCATCCGATTGGCCATAGAATCACCCATTTTGGTCCAAATGTTCCATGGAACTCATAAAAGTTCCAATGACCCGCCTATGACCTCAGATAATCCCATTGCATCCGATTGGCCATAGAATCACCCATTTTGGTCCAAATGTTCCATGGAACCCATAAAAGTTCCAATGACCCGTCTATGACCTTAGATAATCCCATTGCATCCGATTGGCCATAGAATCACCCATTTTGGTCCAAATGTTCCATGGAACCATTTAAAGTTCCAATTACCTTCCTGTGACCTCAGATAATCCCATTGCATCCAATTGGCCATAGAATCACCCATTTTGGTCCAAATGTTCCATTGAACCCATAAAAGTTCCAATGACCCGCCTTTGACCTCAGATAATCCCATTGCATCCGATTGGCCATAGAATCACCCATTTTGGTCCAAATGTTCCATGGAACCCATAAAAGTTCCAATGACCCGTCTATGACCTCAGATAATCCCATTGCATCCGTTTGGCCATAGAATCAACCATTTTGGTCCAAATGTTCCATGGAACCCATAAAAGTTCCAATCACTCGTCTATGACCTTAGATAATCCCATTGCATCCGATTGGCCATAGAATCACCCATTTTGGTCCAAATGTTCCATGGGACCATTAAAAGTTCCAATGACCCGTCTATGACCTCAGATAATCCCATTGCATCCGATTGGCAATAGAATCACCCATTTTGGTCCAAATATTCCATGGGACCATTAAAAGTACCAATGACACGCCTTTGACCTTAGATAATCCCATTGCATCCGATTGGCCATAGAATCACCCATTTTGGTCCAAATAATCCATGGAACCATTAAAAGTTCCAATAACCTTCCTGTGACCTCAGATAATCCCATTGCATCCGATTGGCCATAGAATCACCCATTTTGGTCCAAATGTTCCATGGAACCATTAAAAGTTGCAATGACCTTCCTGTGACCTCAGATAATCCCATTGCATCCGATTGGCCATAGAATCACCCAGTTTGGTCCAAATGTTCCATGGAACTAATAAAAGTTCCAATGACCCGCCTATGACCTCAGATAATCCCATTGCATCCGATTGGCCATAGAATCACCCAGTTTGGTCCAAATGTTCCATGGGACCATTAAAAGTTCCAATGACCCGTCTATGACTTTAGATAATCCCATTGCATCCGATTGGCCATAGAATCACCCATTTTGGTCCAAATGTTCCATGGAACCATTAAAAGTTGCAATGACCTTCCTGTGACCTCAGATAATCCCATTGCGTCCGATTGGCCATAGAATCACCCATTTTGGTCCAAATGTTCCATGGAACCATTAAAAGTTCCAATGACCTTCCTGTGACCTCAGATAATCCCATTGTATCCGATTGGCCATAGAATCACCCATTTTGGTCCAAATGTTCCATGGAAACATTAAAAGTTCCAATGACCTTCCTGTGACCTCAGATAATCCCATTGCATCCGATTGGCCATAGAATCACCCATTTTGGTCAAAATGTTCCTTGGAACCCATAAAAGTTCCAATGACCTTCCTGTGACCTCAGATAATCCCATTGTATCCGATTGGCCATAGAATCACCCATTTTGGTCCAAATGTTCCATGGAACCATTAAAAGTTCCAATGACCTTCCTATGACCTCAGATAATCCCATTGCATCCGATTGGCCATAGAATCACCCATTTTGGTCAAAATGTTCCTTGGAACCCATAAAAGTTCCAATGACCCGCCTATGACCTCAGATAATCCCATTGCATCCGATTGGCCATAGAATCACCCATTTTGGTCCAAATGTTCCATAGAACCATTAAAAGTTCCAATTACCTTCCTGTGACCTCAGATAATCCCATTGCATCCGATTGGCCTTAGAATCACCCATTTTGGTCCAAATGTTCCATGGAACATTTAAAAGTTCCAATGACCCGTCTATGACCTCAGATAATCCCATTGCATCCGATTGGCCATAGAATCACCCATTTTGGTCCAAATATTCCATGGGACCATTAAAAGTTCCAATGACACGCCTTTGACCTTAGATAATCCCATTGCATCCGATTGGCCATAGAATCACCCATTTTGGTCCAAGTGTTCCATGGAACCATTAAATGTTCCAATGACCTTCCTGTGACCTCAGATAATCCCATTGCATCCGATTGGCCATAGAATCACCCAGTTTGGTCCAAATGTTCCATGGAACTAATAAAAGTTCCAATGACCCGCCTATGACCTCAGATAATCCCATTGCATCCGATTGGCCATAGAATCACCCATTTTGGTCCAAATGTTCCATAGAACCATTAAAAGTTCCAATTACCTTCCTGTGACCTCAGATAATCCCATTGCATCCGATTGGCCTTAGAATCACCCATTTTGGTCCAAATGTTCCATGGAACCCATAAAAGTTCCAATGACCCGCCTATGACCTCAGATAATCCCATTGCATCCGATTGGCCATAGAATCACCCATTTTGGTACAAGTGTTCCATGGAACCATTAAATGTTCCAATGACCTTCCTGTGACCTCAGATAATCCCATTGCATCCGATTGGCCATAGAATCACCCATTTTGATCCAAATGTTCCATGGGACCCATAAAAGTTCCAGTGACCCGTCTATGACCTTAGATAATCCCATTACATCCGATTGACCATAGAATCACCCATTTTGGTCCAAATGTTCCATGGAACCATTAAAAGTTCCAATGAACTTCCTGTGACCTCAGATAATCCCATTGCATCCGATTGGCCATAGAATCACCCAGTTTGGTCCAAATGTTCCATGGAACCCATAAAAGTTTCAATGACCTTCCTGTGACCTCAGATAATCCCATTGCATCCGATTGGCCATAGAATCACCCATTTTGGTCCAAGTGTTCCATGGAACCATTATATGTTCCAATGACCTTCCTGTGACCTCAGATAATCCCATTGCATCCGATTGGCCATAGAATCACCCATTTTGATCCAAATGTTCCATGGGACCCACAAAAGTTCCAGTGACCCGTCTATGACCTTAGATAATCCCATTGCATCCGATTGACCATAGAATCACCCATTTTGGTCCAAATGTTCCATGAAACCCATAAAAGTTCTAATGGCCCACCTGTGACCTCAGATAATCCCATTGCATCCGATTGGCCATAGAATCACCCAGTTTGGTCCAAATATCCCATGGAACCATTAAAAAATCCAATGACCTTCCTGTGACCTCAGATAATCCCATAGCATCCGATTGGCCATAGAATCATCCATTTTGGTAGAAATGTTCCATGAAACACATAAAAGTTCCAATGACCCGTCTATGACCTCAGATAATCCCATTGCATCCGTTTGGCCATAGAATCACCCATTTTGGTCCAAATGTTCCATGGAACCCATAAAAGTTCCAATGACCCGCCTTTGACCTTAGATAATCCCATTGCATCCGATTGGCCAGAGAATCACCCATTTTGGTCCAAATGTTCCATGGAACCATTAAAAGTTCCAATTACCTTCCTGTGACCTCAGATAATCCCATTGCATCCGATTGGCCATAGAATCACCTATTTGGTCCAAATCTTCCATGGAACCCATACAAAATCCAATGCCCCGCCTTTGACCTCAGATAATCCCATTGCATCCGATTGACCATAGAATCACCCATTTTGGTCCAAATGTTCCATGGAACCCATAAAAGTTCCAATGACCCGCCTTTGGCCTCAGATAATCGCATTGCATCCGATTGGCCATAGAATCACCCATTTTGGTCCAAATGTTCCATGGAACTAATAAAAGTTCCAATGACCCGCCTATGACCTCAGATAATCCCATTGCATCCGATTGGCCATAGAATCACCCATTTTGGTCCAAATGTTCCATGGAACCATTAAAAGTTCCAATGACCCGTCTATGACCTTAGATAATCCCATTGCATCCGATTGGCCATAGAATCACCCATTTTGATGTTCCATGGAACCATTAAAAGTTTCAATGACATTCCTGTGACCTCAGATAATCCCATTGCATCCGATTGGCCATAGAATCACCCATTTTGGTCCAAATGTTCCATGGAACCATTAAAAGTTCCAATGACCTTCCTGTGACCTCAGATAATCACATTGTATCCGATTGGCCATAGAATCACCCATTTTGGTCCAAATGTTCCATGGAACCATTAAAAGTTCCAATGACCTTCCTGTGACCTCAGATAATCCCATTGCCTCCGATTGGCCATAGAATCACCCATTTTGGTCGAAATGTTACTTGGAACCCATAAAAGTTCCAATGACGCGCCTTTGACCTCAGATAATCCCATTGCATCCGATTGGCCATAGAATCACCCATTTTGGTCCAAATGTTCCATGGAACCATTAAAAGTTCCAATTACCTTCCTGTGACCTCAGATAATCCCATTGAATCCGATTGGCAACAGAATCACCCATTTTGGTCCAAATGTTCCATGGAACCCATAAAAGTTCCAATGACCCGCCTATGACCTCAGATAATCCCATTGCATCCGATTGGCCATAGAATCACCCATTTTGGTCCAAATGTTCCATGGAACCATTAAATGTTCCAATGACCTTCCTGTGACCTCAGATAATCCCATTGCATCCGATTGGCCATAGAATCACCCATTTTGGTCCAAATGTTCCATGGGACCCATAAAAGTTCCAGTGACCCGTCTATGACCTTAGATAATCCCATTGCATCCGATTGGCCATAGAATCACCCATTTTGGTCCAAATGTTCCATGGAACCATTAAAAGTTCCAATGAACTTCCTGTGACCTCAGATAATCCCATTGCATCCGATTGGCCATAGAATCACCCATTTTGGTCCAAATGTTCCATGAAACCATTAAAAGTTCCAATGAACTTCCTGTGACTTCAGATAATCCCATTGCATCCGATTGGCCAGAGAATCACCCATTTTGGTCCAAATGTTCCATGGAACCCATAAAAGTTCCAATGCCCCGCCTTTGACCTCAGATAATCCCATTGCATCCGATTGACAATAGAATCACCCATTTTGGTACAAATGTTCCATGAAACCCATAAAAGTTCCAATGGCCCACCTGTGACCTCAGATAATCCCATTGCATCCGATTGGCCATAGAATCACCCAGTTTGGTCCAAATGTTCCATGGAACCCATAAAAGTTTCAATGACCTTCCTGTGACCTCAGATAATCCCATTGCATCCGATTGGCCATAGAATCACCCATTTTGGTCCAAGTGTTCCATGGAACCATTAAATGTTCCAATGACCTTCCTGTGACCTCAGATAATCCCATTGCATCCGATTGGCCATAGAATCACCCATTTTGATCCAAATGTTCCATGGGACCCATAAAAGTTCCAGTGACCCGTCTATGACGTTAGATAATCCCATTGCATCCGATTGACCATAGAATCACCCATTTTGGTCCAAATGTTCCATGAAACCCATAAAAGTTCTAATGGCCCACCTGTGACCTCAGATAATCCCATTGCATCCGATTGGCCATAGAAACACCCAGTTTGGTCCAAATATCCCATGGAACCATTAACAAATCCAATGACCTTCCTGTGACCTCAGATAATCCCATAGCATCCGATTGGCCATAGAATCATCCATTTTGGTAGAAATGTTCCATGAAACACATAAAAGTTCCAATGACCCGTCTATGACCTCAGATAATCCCATTGCATCCGTTTGGCCATAGAATCACCCATTTTGGTCCAAATGTTCCATGGAACCCATAAAAGTTCCAATGACCCGCCTTTGACCTTAGATAATCCCATTGCATCCGATTGGCCAGAGAATCACCCATTTTGGTCCAAATGTTCCATGGAACCATTAAAAGTTCCAATTACCTTCCTGTGACCTCAGATAATCCCATTGCATCCGATTGGCCATAGAATCACCTATTTGGTCCAAATCTTCCATGGAACCCATACAAAATCCAATGCCCCGCCTTTGACCTCAGATAATCCCATTGCATCCGATTGACCATAGAATCACCCATTTTGGTCCAAATGTTCCATGGAACCCATAAAAGTTCCAATGACCCGCCTTTGGCCTCAGATAATCGCATTGCATCCGATTGGCCATAGAATCACCCATTTTGGTCCAAATGTTCCATGGAACTAATAAAAGTTCCAATGACCCGCCTATGACCTCAGATAATCCCATTGCATCCGATTGGCCATAGAATCACCCAGTTTGGTCCAAATGTTCCATGGAACCATTAAAAGTTCCAATGACCCGTCTATGACCTTAGATAATCCCATTGCATCCGATTGGCCATAGAATCACCCATTTTGGTCCAAATGTTCCATGGAACCATTAAAAGTTCCAATGACCTTCCTGTGACCTCAGATAATCCCATTGCATCCGATTGGCCATAGAATCACCCATTTTGGTCCAAATGTTCCATGGAACCATTAAAAGTTCCAATGACCTTCCTGTGACCTCAGATAATCACATTGTATCCGATTGGCCATAGAATCACCCATTTTGGTCCAAATGTTCCATGGAACCATTAAAAGTTCCAATGACCTTCCTGTGACCTCAGATAATCCCATTGCATCCGATTGGCCATAGAATCACCCATTTTGGTCGAAATGTTACTTGGAACCCATAAAAGTTCCAATGACGCGCCTTTGACCTCAGATAATCCCATTGCATCCGATTGGCCATAGAATCACCCATTTTGGTCCAAATGTTCCATGGAACCATTAAAAGTTCCAATTACCTTCCTGTGACCTCAGATAATCCCATTGCATCCGATTGGCCACAGAATCACCCATTTTGGTCCAAATGTTCCATGGAACCCATAAAAGTTCCAATGACCCGCCTATGACCTCAGATAATCCCATTGCATCCGATTGGCCATAGAATCACCCATTTTGGTCCAAATGTTCCATGGAACCATTAAATGTTCCAATGACCTTCCTGTGACCTCAGATAATCCCATTGCATCCGATTGGCCATAGAATCACCCATTTTGGTCCAAATGTTCCATGGGACCCATAAAAGTTCCAGTGACCCGTCTATGACCTTAGATAATCCCATTGCATCCGATTGGCCATAGAATCACCCATTTTGGTCCAAATGTTCCATGGAACCATTAAAAGTTCCAATGAACTTCCTGTGACCTCAGATAATCCCATTGCATCCGATTGGCCATAGAATCACCCATTTTGGTCCAAATGTTCCATGGAACCATTAAAAGTTCCAATGAACTTCCTGTGACCTCAGATAATCCCATTGCATCCGATTGGCCAGAGAATCACCCATTTTGGTCCAAATGTTCCATGGAACCCATAAAAGTTCCAATGCCCCGCCTTTGACCTCAGATAATCCCATTGCATCCGATTGACCATAGAATCACCCATTTTGGTCCAAATGTTCCATGAAACCCATAAAAGTTCCAATGGCCCACCTGTGACCTCAGATAATCCCATTGCATCCGATTGGCCATAGAATCACTCAGTTTGGTCCAAATGTTCCATGAAACCCATAAAAGTTCCAATGGCCCACCAGTGACCTCAGATAATCCCATTGCATCCGATTGGCCATAGAATCACCCAGTTTGGTCCAAATGTTCCATGGAACCATTAAAAAATCCAATGACCTTCCTGTGACCTCAGATAATCCTATAGCATCCGATTGGCCATAGAATCATCCATTTTGGTAGAAATGTTCCATGAAAATTAAAAGTTCCAATGACCCGTCTATGACCTCAGATAATCCCATTGCAACCGATTGGCCATAGAATCACCCATTTTGGTCCAAATGTTCCATGGAACCATTAAAAGTTCCAATGACCCGTCTATGACCTCAGATAATCCCATTGCAACCGATTGGCCATAGAATCACCCATTTTGGTCAAAATGTTCCATTGAACCATTAAAAGTTGCAATGACCTTCCTGTGACCTCAGATAATCCCATTGCATCCGATTGGCCATAGAATCACCCATTTCAGTCCAAATGTTCCATGGAACCATTAAAAGTTCCAAAGACCTTCCTGTGACCTCAGATAAACCCATTGCATCCGATTGATCACAGAATCACCCATTTTGGTCCAAATGTTCCATGGAACCCATAAAAGTTCCAATGACCCGCCTATAACCTCAGATAATCCCATTGCATCCGATTGGCCATAGAATCACCCATTTTGGTCCAAATGTTCCATGGAACCCATAAAAGTTCCAATAACCCGCCTATGACCTCAGATAATCCCATTGCATCCGATTGGCAATCTACCAAAAAAAATTTTGGTAGAAATGTTCCATGGAACACATTAAAGTTCCAATGACCCGTCTATGACCTCAGATAATCCCATTGCATCCGTTTGGCCATAGAATCACCCATTTTGGTCCAAATGTTCCATGGAACCCATAAAAGTTCCAATAACCCGCCTATGACCTCAGATAATCCCATTGCATCCGATTGGCCATAGAATCACCCATTTTGGTAGAAATGTTCCATGGAACACATTAAAGTTCCAATGACCCGTCTATGACCTCAGATAATCCCATTGCATCCGTTTGGCCATAGAATCACCCATTTTGGTCCAAATGTTCCATGGAACCCATAAAAGTTCCAATGACCCGTCTATGACCGTAGATAATCCCATTGCATCCGATTGGCCATAGAATCACCCATTTTGGTCCAAATGTTCCATGGAACCCATAAAAGTTCCAATGACCCGTCTATGACCGTAGATAATCCCATTGCATCCGATTGGCCATAGAATCACCCATTTTGGTCCAAATGTTCCATGGAACCATTAAAAGTTCCAATTACCTTCCTGTGACCTCAGATAATCCCATTGCATCCGATTGGCCATAGAATCATCCATTTTGGTAGAAATGTTCCATGGAACACATTAAAGTTCCAATGACCCGTCTATGACCGTAGATAATCCCATTGCATCCGATTGGCCATAGAATCACCCATTTTGGTCCAAATGTTCCATGGAACCATTAAAAAATCCAATGACCTTCCTGTGACCTCAGATAATCCCATAGAATCCGATTGGCCATAGAATCATCCATTTTGGTAGAAATGTTCCATGGAACACATTAAAGTTCCAATGACCCGTCTATGACCGTAGATAATCCCATTGCATCCGATTGGCCATAGAATCACCCATTTTGGTCCAAATGTTCCATGGAACCATTAAAAAATCCAATGACCTTCCTGTGACCTCAGATAATCCCATAGCATCCGATTGGCCATAGAATCATCCATTTTGGTAGAAATGTTCCATGAAACACATAAAAGTTCCAATGACCCGTCTATGACCTCAGATAATCCCATTGCATCCGTTTGGCCATAGAATCACCCATTTTGGTCCAAATGTTCCATGGAACCCATAAAAGTTCCAATGACCCGCCTTTGACCTTAGATAATCCCATTGCATCCGATTGGCCAGAGAATCACCCATTTTGGTCCAAATGTTCCATGGAACCATTAAAAGTTCCAATTACCTTCCTGTGACCTCAGATAATCCCATTGCATCCGATTGGCCATAGAATCACCTATTTGGTCCAAATCTTCCATGGAACCCATACAAAATCCAATGCCCCGCCTTTGACCTCAGATAATCCCATTGCATCCGATTGACCATAGAATCACCCATTTTGGTCCAAATGTTCCATGGAACCCATAAAAGTTCCAATGACCCGCCTTTGGCCTCAGATAATCGCATTGCATCCGATTGGCCATAGAATCACCCATTTTGGTCCAAATGTTCCATGGAACTAATAAAAGTTCCAATGACCCGCCTATGACCTCAGATAATCCCATTGCATCCGATTGGCCATAGAATCACCCAGTTTGGTCCAAATGTTCCATGGAACCATTAAAAGTTCCAATGACCCGTCTATGACCTTAGATAATCCCATTGCATCCGATTGGCCATAGAATCACCCATTTTGGTCCAAATGTTCCATGGAACCATTAAAAGTTTCAATGACCTTCCTGTGACCTCAGATAATCCCATTGCATCCGATTGGCCATAGAATCACCCATTTTGGTCCAAATGTTCCATGGAACCATTAAAAGTTCCAATGACCTTCCTGTGACCTCAGATAATCACATTGTATCCGATTGGCCATAGAATCACCCATTTTGGTCCAAATGTTCCATGGAACCATTAAAAGTTCCAATGACCTTCCTGTGACCTCAGATAATCCCATTGCATCCGATTGGCCATAGAATCACCCATTTTGGTCGAAATGTTACTTGGAACCCATAAAAGTTCCAATGACGCGCCTTTGACCTCAGATAATCCCATTGCATCCGATTGGCCATAGAATCACCCATTTTGGTCCAAATGTTCCATGGAACCATTAACAGTTCCAATTACCTTCCTGTGACCTCAGATAATCCCATTGCATCCGATTGGCCACAGAATCACCCATTTTGGTCCAAATGTTCCATGGAACCCATAAAAGTTCCAATGACCCGCCTATGACCTCAGATAATCCCATTGCATCCGATTGGCCATAGAATCACCCATTTTGGTCCAAATGTTCCATGGAACCATTAAATGTTCCAATGACCTTCCTGTGACCTCAGATAATCCCATTGCATCCGATTGGTCATAGAATCACCCATTTTGGTCCAAATGTTCCATGGGACCCATAAAAGTTCCAGTGACCCGTCTATGACCTTAGATAATCCCATTGCATCCGATTGGCCATAGAATCACCCATTTTGGTCCAAATGTTCCATGGAACCATTAAAAGTTCCAATGAACTTCCTGTGACCTCAGATAATCCCATTGCATCCGATTGGCCATAGAATCACCCATTTTGGTCCAAATGTTCCATGGAACCATTAAAAGTTCCAATGAACTTCCTGTGACCTCAGATAATCCCATTGCATCCGATTGGCCAGAGAATCACCCATTTTGGTCCAAATGTTCCATGGAACCCATAAAAGTTCCAATGCCCCGCCTTTGACCTCAGATAATCCCATTGCATCCGATTGACCATAGAATCACCCATTTTGGTCCAAATGTTCCATGAAACCCATAAAAGTTCCAATGGCCCACCTGTGACCTCAGATAATCCCATTGCATCCGATTGGCCATAGAATCACTCAGTTTGGTCCAAATGTTCCATGAAACCCATAAAAGTTCCAATGGCCCACCTGTGACCTCAGATAATCCCATTGCATCCGATTGGCCATAGAATCACCCAGTTTGGTCCAAATGTTCCATGGAACCATTAAAAAATCCAATGACCTTCCTGTGACCTCAGATAATCCTATAGCATCCGATTGGCCATAGAATCATACATTTTGGTAGAAATGTTCCATGAAAATTAAAAGTTCCAATGACCCGTCTATGACCTCAGATAATCCCATTGCAACCGATTGGCCATAGAATCACCCATTTTGGTCCAAATGTTCCATGGAACCATTAAAAGTTCCAATGACCCGTCTATGACCTCAGATAATCCCATTGCAACCGATTGGCCATAGAATCACCCATTTTGGTCAAAATGTTCCATTGAACCATTAAAAGTTGCAATGACCTTCCTGTGACCTCAGATAATCCCATTGCATCCGATTGGCCATAGAATCACCCATTTCAGTCCAAATGTTCCATGGAACCATTAAAAGTTCCAAAGACCTTCCTGTGACCTCAGATTAACCCATTGCATCCGATTGGTCACAGAATCACCCATTTTGGTCCAAATGTTCCATGGAACCCATAAAAGTTCCAATGACCCGCCTATAACCTCAGATAATCCCATTGCATCCGATTGGCCATAGAATCACCCATTTTGGTCCAAATGTTCCAAGGAACCCATAAAAGTTCCAATAACCCGCCTATGACCTCAGATAATCCCATTGCATCCGATTGGCAATCTACCAAAAAAAATTTTGGTAGAAATGTTCCATGGAACACATTAAAGTTCCAATGACCCGTCTATGACCTCAGATAATCCCATTGCATCCGTTTGGCCATAGAATCACCCATTTTGGTCCAAATGTTCCATGGAACCCATAAAAGTTCCAATAACCCGCCTATGACCTCAGATAATCCCATTGCATCCGATTGGCCATAGAATCACACATTTTGGTAGAAATGTTCCATGGAACACATTAAAGTTCCAATGACCCGTCTATGACCTCAGATAATCCCATTGCATCCGCTTGGCCATAGAATCACCCATTTTGGTCCAAATGTTCCATGGAACCCATAAAAGTTCCAATGACCCGTCTATGACCGTAGATAATCCCATTGCATCCGATTGGCCATAGAATCACCCATTTTGGTCCAAATGTTCCATGGAACCATTAAAAGTTCCAATTACCTTCCTGTGACCTCAGATAATCCCATTGCATCCGATTGGCCATAGAATCATCCATTTTGGTAGAAATGTTCCATGGAACACATTAAAGTTCCAATGACCCGTCTATGACCGTAGATAATCCCATTGCATCCGATTGGCCATAGAATCACCCATTTTGGTCCAAATGTTCCATGGAACCATTAAAAAATCCAATGACCTTCCTGTGACCTCAGATAATCCCATAGAATCCGATTGGCCATAGAATCATCCATTTTGGTAGAAATGTTCCATGGAACACATTAAAGTTCCAATGACCCGTCTATGACCTCAGATAATCCCATTGCATCCGTTTGGCCATAGAATCACCCATTTTGGTCCAAATGTTCCATGGAACCCATAAAAGTTCCAATGACCCGTCTATGACCGTAGATAATCCCATTGCATCCGATTGGCCATAGAATCACCCATTTTGGTCCAAATGTTCCATGGAACCATTAAAAGTTCCAATTACCTTCCTGTGACCTCAGATAATCCCATTGCATCCGATTGGCCATAGAATCATCCATTTTGGTAGAAATGTTCCATGGAACACATTAAAGTTCCAATGACCCGTCTATGACCGTAGATAATCCCATTGCATCCGATTGGCCATAGAATCACCCATTTTGGTCCAAATGTTCCATGGAACCATTAAAAAATCCAATGACCTTCCTGTGACCTCAGATAATCCCATAGAATCCGATTGGCCATAGAATCATCCATTTTGGTAGAAATGTTCCATGGAACACATTAAAGTTCCAATGACCCGTCTATGACCTCAGATAATCCCATTGCATCCGTTTGGCCATAGAATCACCCATTTTGGTCCAAATGTTCCATGGAACCCATAAAAGTTCCAATGACCCGCCTTTGACCTTAGATAATCCCATTGCATCCGATTGGCCAGAGAATCACCCATTTTGGTCCAAATGTTCCATGGAACCATTAAAAGTTCCAATTACCTTCCTGTGACCTCAGATAATCCCATTGCATCCGATTGGCCATAGAATCACCTATTTGGTCCAATTTTTCCATGGAACCCATACAAAATCCAATGCCCCGCCTTTGAAATCAGATAATCCCATTGTATCCGATTGACCATAGAATCACCCATTTTGGTCCAAATGTTCCATGGAACCCATAAAAGTTCCAATGACCCGCCTTTGGCCTCAGATAATCGCATTGCATCCGATTGGCCATAGAATCACCCATTTTGGTCCAAATGTTCCATGGAACTAATAAAAGTTCCAATGACCCGCCTATGACCTCAGATAATCCCATTGCATCCGATTGGCCATAGAATCACCCAGTTTGGTCCAAATGTTCCATGGAACCATTAAAAGTTCCAATGACCCGTCTATGACCTTAGATAATCCCATTGCATCCGATTGGCCATAGAATCACCCATTTTGGTCCAAATGTTCCATGGAACCATTAAAAGTTTCAATGACCTTCCTGTGACCTCAGATAATCCCATTGCATCCGATTGGCCATAGAATCACCCATTTTGGTCCAAATGTTCCATGGAACCCATAAAAGTTCCAATGACCCGCCTTTAACCTCAGATAATCCCATTGCATCCGATTGGCCATAGAATCACCCATTTTGGTCCAAATGTTCCATGGAACCCATAAAAGTTCCAATGATCCGCCTATGACCTCAGATAATCCCATTGCATCCGTTTGGCCATAGAATCACCCATTTTGGTCCAAATGTTCCATGGAACCCATAAAAGTTCCAATGCCCCGCCTTTGACCTCAGATAATCCCATTGCATCCGATTGACCATAGAATCACCCATTTTGGTCCAAATGTTCCATGGAACACATAAAAGTTCCAATGACCCGCCTTTGGCCTCAGATAATCGCATTGCATCCGATTGGCCATAGAATCACACATTTTGGTCCAAATGTTTCATGGAACCCATACAAGTTCCAATGACCCGCCTATGACCTCAGATAATCCCATTGCGTCCGATTGGCCATAGAATCACCCATTTTGGTCCAAATGTTCCATGGGACCATTAAAAGTTCCAATGCCCCGCCTATGACCTCAGATAATCCCATTGCATCCGATTGGCCATAGAATCACTCAGTTTGGTCCAAATGTTCCATGAAACCCATAAAAGTTCCAATGGCCCACCTGTGACCTCAGATAATCCCATTGCATCCAATTGACCATAGAATCACCCATTTTGGTCCAAATGTTCCATGGAACCATTAAAAGTTCCAATGAACTTCCTGTGACCTCAGATAATCCCATTGCATCCGATTGGCCAGAGAATCACCCATTTTGGTCCAAATGTTCCATGGAACCCATAAAAGTTCCAATGCCCCGCCTTTGACCTCAGATAATCCCATTGCATCCGATTGACCATAGAATCACCCATTTTGGTCAAAATGTTCCATTGAACCATTAAAAGTTGCAATGACCTTCCTGTGACCTCAGATAATCCCATTGCATCCGATTGGCCATAGAATCACCCATTTCAGTCCAAATGTTCCATGGAACCATTAAAAGTTCCAAAGACCTTCCTGTGACCTCAGATAAACCCATTGCATCCGATTGGTCACAGAATCACCCATTTTGGTCCAAATGTTCCATGGAACCCATAAAAGTTCCAATGACCCGTCTATGACCTTAGATAATCCCATTGCGTCCGATTGGCCATAGAATCACCCATTTTGGTCCAAATGTTCCATGGAACCATTAAAAGTTCCAATGAACTTCCTGTGACCTCAGATAATCCCATTGCATCCGATTGGCCAGAGAATCACCCATTTTGGTCCAAATGTTCCATGGAACCATAAAAGTTCCAATGCCCCGCCTTTGACCTCAGATAATCCCATTGCATCCGATTGACCATAAAATCACCCATTTTGGTCCAAATGTTCCATGAAACCCATAAAAGTTCCAATGGCCCACCTGTGACCTCAGATAATCCCATTGCATCCGATTGGCCATAGAATCACTCAGTTTGGTCCAAATGTTCCATGAAACCCATAAAAGTTCCAATGGCCCACCTGTGACCTCAGATAATCCCATTGCATCCGATTGGCCATAGAATTACCCAGTTTGGTCCAAATGTTCCATGGAACCATTAAAAAATCTAATGACCTTCCTGTGACCTCAGATAATCCTATAGCATCCGATTGGCCATAGAATCATCCATTTTGGTAGAAATGTTCCATGAAAATTAAAAGTTCCAATGACCCGTCTATGACCTCAGATAATCCCATTGCAACCGATTGGCCATAGAATCACCCATTTTGGTCCAAATGTTCCATGGAACCATTAAAAGTTCCAATGACCCGTCTATGACCTCAGATAATCCCATTGCAACCGATTGGCCATAGAATCACCCATTTTGGTCAAAATGTTCCATTGAACCATTAAAAGTTGCAATGACCTTCCTGTGACCTCAGATAATCCCATTGCATCGGAATCACCCATTTCAGTCCAAATGTTCCATGGAACCATTAAAAGTTCCAAAGACCTTCCTGTGACCTCAGATAAACCCATTGCATCCGATTGGTCACAGAATCACCCATTTTGGTCCAAATGTTCCATGGAACCCATAAAAGTTCCAATGACCCGCCTATAACCTCAGATAATCCCATTGCATCCGATTGGCCATAGAATCACCCATTTTGGTCCAAATGTTCCATGGAACCCATAAAAGTTCCAATAACCCGCCTATGACCTCAGATAATCCCATTGCATCCGATTGGCAATCTACCAAAAAAAATTTTGGTAGAAATGTTCCATGGAACACATTAAAGTTCCAATGACCCGTCTATGACCTCAGATAATCCCATTGCATCCGTTTGGCCATAGAATCACCCATTTTGGTCCAAATGTTCCATGGAACCCATAAAAGTTCCAATAACCCGCCTATGACCTCAGATAATCCCATTGCATCCGATTGGCCATAGAATCACCCATTTTGGTAGAAATGTTCCATGGAACACATTAAAGTTCCAATGACCCGTCTATGACCTCAGATAATCCCATTGCATCCGTTTGGCCATAGAATCACCCATTTTGGTCCAAATGTTCCATGGAACCCATAAAAGTTCCAATGACCCGTCTATGACCGTAGATAATCCCATTGCATCCGATTGGCCATAGAATCACCCATTTTGGTCCAAATGTTCCATGGAACCCATAAAAGTTCCAATGACCCGTCTATGACCGTAGATAATCCCATTGCATCCGATTGGCCATAGAATCACCCATTTTGGTCCAAATGTTCCATGGAACCATTAAAAGTTCCAATTACCTTCCTGTGACCTCAGATAATCCCATTGCATCCGATTGGCCATAGAATCATCCATTTTGGTAGAAATGTTCCATGGAACACATTAAAGTTCCAATGACCCGTCTATGACCGTAGATAATCCCATTGCATCCGATTGGCCATAGAATCACCCATTTTGGTCCAAATGTTCCATGGAACCATTAAAAAATCCAATGACCTTCCTGTGACCTCAGATAAACCCATAGAATCCGATTGGCCATAGAATCATCCATTTTGGTAGAAATGTTCCATGGAACACATTAAAGTTCCAATGACCCGTCTATGACCTCAGATAATCCCATTGCATCCGTTTGGCCATAGAATCACCCATTTTGGTCCAAATGTTCCATGGAACCCATAAAAGTTCCAATGACCCGTCTATGACCGTTGATAATCCCATTGCATCCGATTGGCCATAGAATCACCCATTTTGGTCCAAATGTTCCATGGAACCATTAAAAGTTCCAATTACCTTCCTGTGACCTCAGATAATCCCATTGCATCCGATTGGCCATAGAATCACCTATTTGGTCCAAATGTTCCATGGAACCCATACAAAATCCAATGCCCCGCCTTTGACCTCAGATAATCCCATTGCATCCGATTGACCATAGAATCACCCATTTTGGTCCAAATGTTCCATGGAACCCATAAAAGTTCCAATGACCCGCCTTTGGCCTCAGATAATCGCATTGCATCCGATAGGCCATAGAATCACCCATTTTGGTCCAAATGTTCCATGGAACTAATAAAAGTTCCAATGACCCGCCTATGACCTCAGATAATCCCATTGCATCCGATTGGCCATAGAATCACCCAGTTTGGTCCAAATGTTCCATGGAACCATTAAAAGTTCCAATGACCCGTCTATGACCTTAGATTATCCCATTGCATCCGATTGGCCATAGAATCACCCATTTTGGTCCAAATGTTCCATGGAACCATTAAAAGTTTCAATGACCTTCCTGTGACCTCAGATAATCCCATTGCATCCGATTGGCCATAGAATCACCCATTTTGGTCCAAATGTTCCATGGAACCATTAAAAGTTCCAATGACCTTCCTGTGACCTCAGATAATCCCATTGTATCCGATTGGCCATAGAATCACCCATTTTGGTCCAAATGTTCCATGGAACCATTAAAAGTTCCAATGACCTTCCTGTGACCTCAGATAATCCCATTGCATCCGATTGGCCATAGAATCACCCATTTTGGTCGAAATGTTCCTTGGAACCCATAAAAGTTCCAATGACCCGCCTTTGACCTCAGATAATCCCATTGCATCCGATTGGCCATAGAATCACCCATTTTGGTCCAAATGTTCCATGGAACCATTAAAGTTCCAAGTACCTTCCTTTGACCTCAGATAATCCCATTGCATCCGATTGGCCACAGAATCACCCATTTTGGTCCAAATGTTCCATGGAACCCATAAAAGTTCCAATGACCCGCCTTTAACCTCAGATAATCCCATTGCATCCGATTGGCCATAGAATCACCCATTTTGGTCCAAATGTTCCATGGAACCCATAAAAGTTCCAATGACCCGCCTATGACCTCAGATAATCCCATTGCATCCGTTTGGCCATAGAATCACCCATTTTGGTCCAAATGTTCCATGGAACCCATAAAAGTTCCAATGCCCCGCCTTTGACCTCAGATAATCCCATTGCATCCGATTGACCATAGAATCACCCATTTTGGTCCAAATGTTCCATGGAACACATAAAAGTTCCAATGACCCGCCTTTGGCCTCAGATAATCGCATTGCATCCGATTGGCCATAGAATCACACATTTTGGTCCAAATGTTTCATGGAACCCATACAAGTTCCAATGACCCGCCTATGACCTCAGATAATCCCATTGCGTCCGATTGGCCATAGAATCACCCATTTTGGTCCAAATGTTTCATGGGACCATTAAAAGTTCCAATGCCCCGCCTATGACCTCAGATAATCCCATTGCATCCGATTGGCCATAGAATCACCCATTTTGGTCCAAATGTTCCATGGAACCATTAAAAGTTGCAATGACCTTCCTGTGACCTCAGATAATCCCATTGCATCCGATTGGCCATAGAATCACCCATTTTGGTCCAAATGTTCCATGGAACTCATAAAAGTTCCAATGACCCGCCTATGACCTCAGATAATCCCATTGCATCCGATTGGCCATAGAATCACCCATTTTGGTCCAAATGTTCCATGGAACCCATAAAAGTTCCAATGACCCGTCTATGACCTTAGATAATCCCATTGCATCCAAATGGCCATAGAATCACCCATTTTGGTCCAAATGTTCCATGGAACCATTTAAAGTTCCAATTACCTTCCTGTGACCTCAGATAATCCCATTGCATCCGATTGGCCATAGAATCACCCATTTTGGTCCAAATGTTCCATTGAACCCATAAAAGTTCCAATGACCCGCCTTTGACCTCAGATAATCCCATTGCATCCGATTGGCCATAGAATCACCCATTTTTGTCCAAATGTTCCATGGAACCCATAAAAGTTCCAATGACCCGCCTATGACCTCAGATAATCCCATTGCATCCGTTTGGCCATAGAATCACCCAGTTTGGTCCAAATGTTCCATGGAACTAATAAAAGTTCCAATGACCCGCCTATGACCTCAGATAATCCCATTGCATCCGATTGGCCATAGAATCACCCATTTTGGTCCAAATGTTCCATAGAACCATTAAAAGTTCCAATTACCTTACTGTGACCTCAGATAATCCCATTGCATCCGATTGGCCTTAGAATCACCCATTTTGGTCCAAATGTTCCATGGAACCCATAAAAGTTCCAATGCCCCGCCTTTGACCTCAGATAATCCCATTGCATCCGATTGACCATAGAATCACCCATTTTGGTCCAAATGTTCCATGGAACACATAAAAGTTCCAATGACCCGCCTTTGGCCTCAGATAATCGCATTGCATCCGATTGGCCATAGAATCACACATTTTGGTCCAAATGTTTCATGGAACCCATACAAGTTCCAATGACCCGCCTATGACCTCAGATAATCCCATTGCGTCCGATTGGCCATAGAATCACCCATTTTGGTCCAAATGTTTCATGGGACCGTTAAAAGTTCCAATGCCCCGCCTATGACCTCAGATAATCCCATTGCATCCGATTGGCCATAGAATCACCCATTTTGGTCCAAATGTTCCATGGAACCATTAAAAGTTGCAATGACCTTCCTGTGACCTCAGATAATCCCATTGCATCCGATTGGCCATAGAATCACCCATTTTGGTCCAAATGTTCCATGGAACTCATAAAAGTTCCAATGACCCGCCTATGACCTCAGATAATCCCATTGCATCCGATTGGCCATAGAATCACCCATTTTGGTCCAAATGTTCCATGGAACCCATAAAAGTTCCAATGACCCGTCTATGACCTTAGATAATCCCATTGCATCCAAATGGCCATAGAATCACCCATTTTGGTCCAAATGTTCCATGGAACCATTTAAAGTTCCAATTACCTTCCTGTGACCTCAGATAATCCCATTGCATCCGATTGGCCATAGAATCACCCATTTTGGTCCAAATGTTCCATTGAACCCATAAAAGTTCCAATGACCCGCCTTTGACCTCAGATAATCCCATTGCATCCGATTGGCCATAGAATCACCCATTTTTGTCCAAATGTTCCATGGAACCCATAAAAGTTCCAATGACCCGCCTATGACCTCAGATAATCCCATTGCATCCGTTTGGCCATAGAATCACCCATTTTGGTCCAAATGTTCCATGGAACCCATAAAAGTTCCAATCACTCGTCTATGACCTTAGATAATCCCATTGCATCCGATTGGCCATAGAATCACCCATTTTGGTCCAAATGTTCCATGGGACCATTAAAAGTTCCAATGACTCGTCTATGACCTCAGATAATCCCATTGCATCCGATTGGCAATAGAATCACCCATTTTGGTCCAAATATTCCATGGGACCATTAAAAGTTCCAATGACACGCCTTTGACCTTAGATAATCCCATTGCATCCGATTGGCCATAGAATCACCCATTTTGGTCCAAATAATCCATGGAACCATTAAAAGTTCCAATAACCTTCCTGTGACCTCAGATAATCCCATTGCATCCGATTGGCCATAGAATCACCCATTTTGATCCAAATGTTCCATGGAACCATTAAAAGTTGCAATGACATTCCTGTGACCTCAGATAATCCCATTGCATCCGATTGGCCATAGAATCACCCAGTTTGGTCCAAATGTTCCATGGAACTAATAAAAGTTCCAATGACCCGCCTATGACCTCAGATAATCCCATTGCATCCGATTGGCCATAGAATCACCCAGTTTGGTCCAAATGTTCCATGGGACCATTAAAAGTTCCAATGACCCGTCTATGACCTCAGATAATCCCATTGCATCCGATTGGCCATAGAATCACCCAGTTTGGTCCAAATGTTCCATGGAACCATTAAAAGTTCCAATGACCTTCCTGTGACCTCAGATAATCCCATTGCATCCGATTGGCCATAGAATCACCCATTTTGGTCCAAATGTTCCATGGAACCATTAAAAGTTCCAATGACCTTCCTGTGACCTCAGATAATCCCATTGTATCCGATTGGCCATAGAATCACCCATTTTGGTCCAAATGTTCCATGGAAACATTAAAAGTTCCAATGACCTTCCTGTGACCTCAGATAATCCCATTGCATCCGATTGGCCATAGAATCACCCATTTTGGTCGAAATGTTCCTTGGAACCCATAAAAGTTCCAATGACCCGCCTATGACCTCAGATAATCCCATTGCATCCGATTGGCCATAGAATCACCCATTTTGGTCCAAATGTTCCATAGAACCATTAAAAGTTCCAATTACCTTCCTGTGACCTCAGATAATCCCATTGCATCCGATTGGCCTTAGAATCACCCATTTTGGTCCAAATGTTCCATGGAACCCATAAAAGTTCCAATGACCCGTCTATGACCTCAGATAATCCCATTGCATCCGATTGGCCATAGAATCACCCATTTTGGTCCAAATATTCCATGGGACCATTAAAAGTTCCAATGACACGCCTTTGACCTTAGATAATCCCATTGCATCCGATTGGCCATAGAATCACCCATTTTGGTCCAAGTGTTCCATGGAACCATTAAATGTTCCAATGACCTTCCTGTGACCTCAGATAATCCCATTGCATCCGATTGGCCATAGAATCACCCAGTTTGGTCCAAATGTTCCATGGAACTAATAAAAGTTCCAATGACCCGCCTATGACCTCAGATAATCCCATTGCATCCGATTGGCCATAGAATCACCCATTTTGGTCCAAATGTTCCATAGAACCATTAAAAGTTCCAATTACCTTCCTGTGACCTCAGATAATCCCATTGCATCCGATTGGCCTTAGAATCACCCATTTTGGTCCAAATGTTCCATGGAACCCATAAAAGTTCCAATGACCCGCCTATGACCTCAGATAATCCCATTGCATCCGATTGGCCATAGAATCACCCATTTTGGTACAAGTGTTCCATGGAACCATTAAATGTTCCAATGACCTTCCTGTGACCTCAGATAATCCCATTGCATCCGATTGGCCATAGAATCACCCATTTTGATCCAAATGTTCCATGGGACCCATAAAAGTTCCAGTGACCCGTCTATGACCTTAGATAATCCCATTGCATCCGATTGACCATAGAATCACCCATTTTGGTCCAAATGTTCCATGGAACCATTAAAAGTTCCAATGAACTTCCTGTGACCTCAGATAATCCCATTGCATCCGATTGGCCATAGAATCACCCAGTTTGGTCCAAATGTTCCATGGAACCCATAAAAGTTTCAATGACCTTTCTGTGACCTCAGATAATCCCATTGCATCCGATTGGCCATAGAATCACCCATTTTGGTCCAAGTGTTCCATGGAACCATTAAATGTTCCAATGACCTTCCTGTGACCTCAGATAATCCCATTGCATCCGATTGGCCATAGAATCACCCATTTTGATCCAAATGTTCCATGGGACCCATAAAAGTTCCAGTGACCCGTCTATGACCTTAGATAATCCCATTGCATCCGATTGACCATAGAATCACCCATTTTGGTCCAAATGTTCCATGAAACCCATAAAAGTTCTAATGGCCCACCTGTGACCTCAGATAATCCCATTGCATCCGATTGGCCATAGAATCACCCAGTTTGGTCCAAATATCCCATGGAACCATTAAAAAATCCAATGACCTTCCTGTGACCTCAGATAATCCCATAGCATCCGATTGGCCATAGAATCATCCATTTTGGTAGAAATGTTCCATGAAACACATAAAAGTTCCAATGACCCGTCTATGACCTCAGATAATCCCATTGCATCCGTTTGGCCATAGAATCACCCATTTTGGTCCAAATGTTCCATGGAACCCATAAAAGTTCCAATGACCCGCCTTTGACCTTAGATAATCCCATTGCATCCGATTGGCCAGAGAATCACCCATTTTGGTCCAAATGTTCCATGGAACCATTAAAAGTTCCAATTACCTTCCTGTGACCTCAGATAATCCCATTGCATCCGATTGGCCATAGAATCACCTATTTGGTCCAAATCTTCCATGGAACCCATACAAAATCCAATGCCCCGCCTTTGACCTCAGATAATCCCATTGCATCCGATTGACCATAGAATCACCCATTTTGGTCCAAATGTTCCATGGAACCCATAAAAGTTCCAATGACCCGCCTTTGGCCTCAGATAATCGCATTGCATCCGATTGGCCATAGAATCACCCATTTTGGTCCAAATGTTCCATGGAACTAATAAAAGTTCCAATGACCCACCTATGACCTCAGATAATCCCATTGCATCCGATTGGCCATAGAATCACCCATTTTGGTCCAAATGTTCCATGGAACCATTAAAAGTTCCAATGACCCGTCTATGACCTTAGATAATCCCATTGCATCCGATTGGCCATAGAATCACCCATTTTGATGTTCCATGGAACCATTAAAAGTTTCAATGACCTTCCTGTGACCTCAGATAATCCCATTGCATCCGATTGGCCATAGAATCACCCATTTTGGTCCAAATGTTCCATGGAACCATTAAAAGTTCCAATGACCTTCCTGTGACCTCAGATAATCACATTGTATCCGATTGGCCATAGAATCACCCATTTTGGTCCAAATGTTCCATGGAACCATTAAAAGTTCCAATGACCTTCCTGTGACCTCAGATAATCCCATTGCCTCCGATTGGCCATAGAATCACCCATTTTGGTCGAAATGTTACTTGGAACCCATAAAAGTTCCAATGACGCGCCTTTGACCTCAGATAATCCCATTGCATCCGATTGGCCATAGAATCACCCATTTTGGTCCAAATGTTCCATGGAACCATTAAAAGTTCCAATTACCTTCCTGTGACCTCAGATAATCCCATTGAATCCGATTGGCAACAGAATCACCCATTTTGGTCCAAATGTTCCATGGAACCCATAAAAGTTCCAATGACCCGCCTATGACCTCAGATAATCCCATTGCATCCGATTGGCCATAGAATCACCCATTTTGGTCCAAATGTTCCATGGAACCATTAAATGTTCCAATGACCTTCCTGTGACCTCAGATAATCCCATTGCATCCGATTGGCCATAGAATCACCCATTTTGGTCCAAATGTTCCATGGAACCCATAAAAGTTCCAATGACCCGTCTATGACCTCAGATAATCCCATTGCATCCGTTTGGCCATAGAATCACCCATTTTGGTCCAAATGTTCCATGGAACCCATAAAAGTTCCAATGACCCGTCTATGACCGTAGATAATCCCATTGCATCCGATTGGCCATAGAATCACCCATTTTGGTCCAAATGTTCCATGGAACCATTAAAAGTTCCAATTACCTTCCTGTGACCTCAGATAATCCCATTGCATCCGATTGGCCATAGAATCACCTATTTGGTCCAAATGTTCCATGGAACCCATACAAAATCCAATGCCCCGCCTTTGACCTCAGATAATCCCATTGCATCCGATTGACCATAGAATCACCCATTTTGGTCCAAATGTTCCATGGAACCCATAAAAGTTCCAATGACCCGCCTTTGGCCTCAGATAATCGCATTGCATCCGATTGGCCATAGAATCACCCATTTTGGTCCAAATGTTCCATGGAACTAATAAAAGTTCCAATGACCCGCCTATGACCTCAGATAATCCCATTGCATCCGATTGGCCATAGAATCACCCAGTTTGGTCCAAATGTTCCATGGAACCCATAAAAGTTCCAATGACCCGTCTATGACCTTAGATAATCCCATTGCATCCGATTGGCCATAGAATCACCCATTTTGGTCCAAATGTTCCATGGAACCATTAAAAGTTTCAATGACCTTCCTGTGACCTCAGATAATCCCATTGCATCCGATTGGCCATAGAATCACCCATTTTGGTCCAAATGTTCCATGGAACCATTAAAAGTTCCAATGACCTTCCTGTGACCTCAGATAATCCCATTGTATCCGATTGGCCATAGAATCACCCATTTTGGTCCAAATGTTCCATGGAACCATTAAAAGTTCCAATGACCTTCCTGTGACCTCAGATAATCCCATTGCATCCGATTGGCCATAGAATCACCCATTTTGGTCGAAATGTTCCTTGGAACCCATAAAAGTTCCAATGACCCGCCTTTGACCTCAGATAATCCCATTGCATCCGATTGGCCATAGAATCACCCATTTTGGTCCAAATGTTCCATGGAACCATTAAAGTTCCAATTACCTTCCTTTGACCTCAGATAATCCCATTGCATCCGATTGGCCATAGAATCACCCATTTTGGTCCAAATGTTCCATGGAACCATTAAAAGTTCCAATGACCTTCCTGTGACCTCAGATAATCACATTGTATCCGATTGGCCATAGAATCACCCATTTTGGTCCAAATGTTCCATGGAACCATTAAAAGTTCCAATGACCTTCCTGTGACCTCAGATAATCCCATTGCCTCCGATTGGCCATAGAATCACCCATTTTGGTCGAAATGTTACTTGGAACCCATAAAAGTTCCAATGACGCGCCTTTGACCTCAGATAATCCCATTGCATCCGATTGGCCATAGAATCACCCATTTTGGTCCAAATGTTCCATGGAACCATTAAAAGTTCCAATTACCTTCCTGTGAACTCAGATAATCCCATTGAATCCGATTGGCAACAGAATCACCCATTTTGGTCCAAATGTTCCATGGAACCCATAAAAGTTCCAATGACCCGCCTATGACCTCAGATAATCCCATTGCATCCGATTGGCCATAGAATCACCCATTTTGGTCCAAATGTTCCATGGAACCATTAAATGTTCCAATGACCTTCCTGTGACCTCAGATAATCCCATTGCATCCGATTGGCCATAGAATCACCCATTTTGGTCCAAATGTTCCATGGAACCCATAAAAGTTCCAATGACCCGTCTATGACCTCAGATAATCCCATTGCATCCGTTTGGCCATAGAATCACCCATTTTGGTCCAAATGTTCCATGGAACCCATAAAAGTTCCAATGACCCGTCTATGACCGTAGATAATCCCATTGCATCCGATTGGCCATAGAATCACCCATTTTGGTCCAAATGTTCCATGGAACCATTAAAAGTTCCAATTACCTTCCTGTGACCTCAGATAATCCCATTGCATCCGATTGGCCATAGAATCACCTATTTGGTCCAAATGTTCCATGGAACCCATACAAAATCCAATGCCCCGCCTTTGACCTCAGATAATCCCATTGCATCCGATTGACCATAGAATCACCCATTTTGGTCCAAATGTTCCATGGAACCCATAAAAGTTCCAATGACCCGCCTTTGGCCTCAGATAATCGCATTGCATCCGATTGGCCATAGAATCACCCATTTTGGTCCAAATGTTCCATGGAACTAATAAAAGTTCGAATGACCCGCCTATGACCTCAGATAATCCCATTGCATCCGATTGGCCATAGAATCACCCAGTTTGGTCCAAATGTTCCATGGAACCCATAAAAGTTCCAATGACCCGTCTATGACCTTAGATAATCCCATTGCATCCGATTGGCCATAGAATCACCCATTTTGGTCCAAATGTTCCATGGAACCATTAAAAGTTTCAATGACCTTCCTGTGACCTCAGATAATCCCATTGCATCCGATTGGCCATAGAATCACCCATTTTGGTCCAAATGTTCCATGGAACCATTAAAAGTTCCAATG